>JAMKCH010014347.1:0-343529 GCA_023653785.1 Ophioderma brevispina
CTTTGATTGTCGATGTATGGATACTACGGGTATCCTGCACGGAGTTTGAGAAGAAAAAAAACTTAAAATGATACGGAAAATTACGGGATGATATAGGTTATATTTAGAAATAATTAAATCTATATAGGTATAAGATCTAGGATATGCTGCAAAGACAAGGAATAAAAATTTACGATTTTCCGGGATGTTGTGACGGGGGTGGAGGGCATTGCAGGGTGGCGAGAATTAAATATGGGAGTTTGGAGAGTTAAGAGAAAAAATATGTGGAAAATACGGAAACTCGGCTTAACCCACGGGGAGTACTTTTGAGAAAAAAAAATACGTTTGAGAAAAAAAAAACGGGGAATTAACTTATACGGATTTTAAATATTGAAGTTTTATTATTTTAAATACACTACGAGAAACAAAAATATACGGGACCAGTTATACGGATAAAGATTTCAGTTAACGATTCCTAGAAATCGGTAACACTACATGAGCTATGGGGGTATGATAGGTGACGGGAATTTGAGATGACGGGTTTGGTTGCGTGGTCTCGACATAGTGTGTCACTCTTCAGTGAGTGCTTCCATTTCATTGATCACTCCCGTTTACTCTGCTAGCGGGAGCCCGCGCGAAGCGCGGCCTCCCGCTATCATACTATAATTTGCAGAATGTTTATGTATGTAGTATGTTTGTTTGTTGTAAAAAGCTCCGTCAATTCGATCCATATTGGCCCAATTCGCATGAAAAGGTGGCGTGAGGATACCGAGGATTCTCGGCTATATGGACGAGAATCCGTTCAGAAATGGCTGAAAAATAGCGAAAATATGGTCGGTGGCTACGGTAAATTACGATTTGTTTGTACGCGTTACTAAGCGCGCGTATGCGTGGTGCGTTGCGACGGGTGGTTACGCGTGGCAAACGGGCGGGTTACACGTAAAACGCTGTATGCGGTACGCAAATAAAAGGGCTCATTATAGTGGCAAACGTGTGGGGAAAAAAAGAAATCGTCAAGGAAACAGTCATGTTTATTTCGCTTTGATGTAGTATGTATGGATACTATACGGGTTATCCTGCTCGGAGTTTGAGAGAAAAAAAATTAAAAGATACGCGAAATTACGGGATGAAATATTTTAATATTAGAAAATATGAAACAATAGGCCTAAGATATAGGATAGCTGCAAACTACAAGGAAAAAATACGATTACGGGAGGTTGTGAAGGGGGTGGAGGGCATTCTGAGGGGGGCGAGAACTTTATATGGGAGTTTGAGATCTAGGACCGTAAGAGAAAATTATGTGGAAAATACGGGAAACTACGGACGTACCCCACGGGGAGTACTTTTGAGAAAAAAAAAACGGGAAGTTACCTTAAAGGGGATTAAATATTGAAGTTTTATTATTTTAGATACAATACGAGAAAAAAAATATACGGTACAGGTATACGGGATTAAAATATTTCAGTTAACGATTCCTTAGAAATCGGTAAACGACATGAGCTATGGGGGTATGATAGGTACGGGAATTTGAATTGAAATACAAGTTGCGACTCGGGGAGTCCTAAAGTTCAGGGTTACGGGTTTGGTTGCGGTGTCTCGCCATGTGTGTCCACGTTTCAGTGATCCGCTTCAGTCAAGTGTATCGCTCGTTTACTAACTAGCGGGGCCCGCGCGAACGCGAGGGCCTCCCGCTAGTGTGCTTAAATTCCCGCCGTTCAGACCATGTGGTTTTTGATGACTTTAAATGGTCAAATAGCTGCATTTAAATAGGCAAAAAACATAATCAGGATTGTCTGGATTGGTAACTTTTGTTGGACGATAGAACAAGGTTGATGTTAAAATGGTGCAAAAATCAGAAAAATTCAAGATAAAAAACAAAAGCCACTAGGGTTAACACTACCCTTAAACAAATGACGTGTGAGGTGGACTTTGGTATTATACATACTAAGTAGAAGGACTACGATGTAGCGATACCCATTGCGATAGTGACCTGCAGGTGCACATAATTATGTGTTCATCTCTCTTAAAAAGGACATAATTAAAAGAAGGTATTGAATTGTAGCGACAAAATCGGGGAATAAATTAGACGCTTTATACATTACAACCATTGTTGTGGATCATGTTCAAAGTGCGAATCAATGTATTCGATTAAAATTAATCAGTGAAGACATGTGTGAAATCGACCAATGTCGTTCCTGTCAACGAGCGATGCAACGTTTTACACACCATCTTATAATGGAAAAACATTCCTGGAAAAGTGGATTGCCTCATTACGAATATTCGACTGCTTCCGATTTCCTTGTCGATTGATGGCCAAAATAGCAGAAAGTTGAGAGAATTATAAGTGATTCAAACCCCAATCGTGTACGGAGGAAAAGTTTTGGACAGACGTCGATTAGTTAGGAGAGGGAGCATAACAAACGAAAATATGTGGCCCGATCACCTGTTTCATGAAAGAACTAAGATATTCTGGCCTTTCATGTTTACAGTATTATCCAACACGGGCGCTCCAAAGGTCAGTTAACATCGACTCACGTCGATGTACATTGAACATGTTGAATACCAATGAAGAAATACGATAGTCAGAAGTTTTCATTGTAGCGATAATGGATTACGTTTGACTTGGAATGTTTCATTAAGTATTGAAATTGATTTTTTTCTTTCCTATAGGGATACATGTTCCAATAGTTTGCTTGGAATTTTAATTCCACCCACTGCACTGGCCCCTTCAATCAATGCCCATACCTTGGGAAAGTACTAGAGGTTGACACGATGGGTGGAATCTACTTATAGATGTGACGAAATACAATTTCAGCATGCACTTTCAATTTTCTTGTTGAGTAATAAGATGAAAACCAACTTTTCTTTCACGATATTTTCCCCGACACCATTACCTTAAAACCAAGGGTCTAAGCTAATGGAATGGACAGAAGGGCAGAATAGGGTGGATTGATGGGGTGATGGTGGTATTGGCGATGGTCATAGTGGGGGCGGTGGTAGGTGGTTGACAGATAAGTCTAATAGCGCATAGTTAGGAAGATTTCAGGATGGGAGTTTGTCTGTTAGACGGCCGGCCCATTTAGTCCAAAAAGTGCTCTGAAAGTTTGACGGCATAATTTGTTACAAACATCCAAACATGTGGATTCGCCTCCTCATGGGACATACAGTAGCGTATGGGGTGTTGGCCATTCTAATTTTTTTAATTTTGGGTTAAAAATGGCCAAAAAAGGTCAAAATAGTCCAAAAATCGGTAAATCGATCATATTGCCTTATTTTCTCAAAATTTTCATCAGAACATGTGGGTGTACATCCCAAGGGAACACAAATGACCGGATTGAGTGCTAGTCATTCCTATTTACATTATTCTGGGATCAAATTGGCCAAAAAACAGCAAATTGTCCAAAATCCACAAATGAGTTATAATGCCTTCCTTTCTCAACAATCTTAATGGGAACATGTACAGATTACTTCCCAAAGAACTAAAATTAATTAAATAGAGTGCTAGCCATATCGATTGACACTTTGTAGGGTCAAATGGCCAAACAAGTTTGTCCAAACCCGATAAATTCGTCATAACACTCTTTTCTCATAATACCTTAAGGGGACATAATTCATTTACTTTCCAAGGGACAATGATTAGGTAAATAAAGTGCTAGCCAACTTAATGAACACATTTGGAGTCAAAATGTCCAAAAAGGTAAAAAAATTGTCCAAATATGGTAAAGCAGGCATAATGGCCTCTTTCTAAAATACTTATAAGAACATATGTGTTTCAAGGGAATATAACTAGGTGGATACAGAGCTAGGTATTCCAATTCACCCATTTTGTTGTCACATTAGGCTAAGGATCTCAAGTTTTATAGTTAATATGGTAAGAAAACATCAAATTAAACTATGATTGATAAATGAATGTGATGCAGCAATTTGTCCTTAGGGTGTATTGTTATCCATTAAATTTACATCCCTTAGGAAAATTCATCAGTAGCTCTATTACCTTATTTGTCAAAATTGTTAATCAGGTCATAATTCGTGTCACCAGAGTACATTAAAGTTCACAATGAGTTGGCCATTTTAATTCACTTTCCTTGGAGGAGACAAAGAAATTAAATAAATCAAAAGTTGTTATAATGTTATTATTAATGCCCTCTTTTACGGTTTCTCGATAGTGCTATGAATACACGAATTATAAAATCACTAAAGAACGCATTTCCCATTTTGGCTTTAATGCATAATTACAATGAGAAAACATCTCCAATTCGTTTCTTTAAACTGCATCAATATGCTAATCACGGTGGGTGTTTATTTTAATTTTGTTAGGTTTAATCAACAGGTCAGACCGATCATTTTGTATTAGCCCGCAATAACCCCCCCCCCCCGAGAATTCGTTATAAAGCACCCGATGCTTATAATTTTGGTACGAATGGACACCTAGCTATGGTCCTCCTCTTTCCATTGATGCTAAAACAAGTTCTAACATACGTAGTATGGCGTCAAAATGACATAAAGTCCGCGAGTTGGCCAAATGGGGATTTTCAATAGAAAATCTGATTTTGCGCTAAAATTGATAGGAATATCGGATTATCAGGCAGTTTTGAGTTCTAAATGATGGCAATTGACTAGTTTTACATAATATAGAGTTTTAGAGCGATACTGTGCATAATAATTAAAAAAATGTACCATAAAATATTCTTGAGTGGCAACCATGCACCCCCTACCCTTCGACTTTGACGGCATACCCTAAGCCCGGTGAAGGTGCTACCTTCGAATTTTTTTTCGCTAAAATGACCGGAAAGGATGAGAAAATGATTACCCGGAAGCTTTTTACGAAAGCTTTTGGCATTTTTTGCTCACTGGTAAGACGAGGGTTAAATGGGTTAAATTGTCCAAAATGTCATTTTTCTGACATGTTTGAGCAAAATAATTAAAGGGTTCTCGTGTGTTGGGCCTATTGCATTATTTAATGCTTAAATCCACCACTGACACTATAGGGCCTGTGAATCTACTCAGAATGGGACAAGCTTGATGGATATTTTTTAGCTGTAATATTTGATCAAACCTCAGGACCAAAATTCAAAAATAGCCGCGTACTATTAGACACTGATAGCTCGCATACTATTAAACCTTACAAAACCTTATTGTAGCCTAGAGTAATTTCTCGTGAATGAATACTTAAACCATTTTCCATTTAGAACCAGATATAGAGGAGAAATATCAACTGACATATCAAAATTCATGTAGAAAAAACTGATTCTAACATGTTTTTTTAATAATTTGTGTTCATCAGAACTGTGCACTATGATTCCAAGAAATATTATTTTTTTATAAGTTGCGGCTATTCAATGCAGATCCCTAAAATAGACTGTTACAATATTAAGATGTAGTTTAAAAAATCATTAAATTAATGTCAGGTATTTTGCCATCATTTAAACTTAACATCTCCCATATTCTAGAAAATCAACACCTTGGCCCAACACCTATTTAATATGCAATAGAAATCTATAAGAAATTCACAGGGTAAAATTAAACTTGACAAAGTCATACGTTTTATCACTTGGTTTCCCATTTTAGTTGTTTTGAAATTTTTGGAAATTTAACCTTTCGTGTCCCATTCGACTCCGAAATCTATGACTGGGCTAGCAGTCTATTTACCATGCTTTACTACTTAATAGATCCCTGGTATGTGAAAGGGCATTTTCTGTTTGACCACGGTGCAAAAAGAATGACAATTATGTCAGAGTAGGACAATTGATACGTTTCGTTATTTCACCCATTTTAATGATTTTGATCAGTTTTGATGAATTTTGTCCTATTAATTCCACTTAGCTCCAAATCTGCAAAGTGAAATGGCTTCATCCTGATGAAAAGGCAAAACAACTTATATGACCTACTTTTGAAAAGAGGGCCATTAGCTTTCTATTCACCTTATTAATGACCCTTTTTGGATTGTAAGTGATTTTACCATTCTGGGACATTTTGACCTAGTTTTGGTCATGTTCATCCAAAAATATGAAAACTAGAATGACTAAGCTACCTATTACGTTTCCTTGAGATGTAACGGCAATGTTCCTTGAAAATTTTGTGAAACGAAGGTTTTGGGACGAGGTAGCCATTTTGAAAATTTTGATTTTTGGGCCAATATAACGCCATCTATAAATCGGAATCCTTCCATTGTGATCACTTAAATATGACTCCTTTGATAGTGAATTGATATTTTCTAATCGATTATGTTAAGAAAGGAATGTATTTCGACTGATTTACCTATTTTTGGACAATTTTGACCTTTTTTGGCCGTTTTGACCCCAATATTTAAATGGCTTCCAGTTTACCCACTTAAATATGACTCCATTGAAGGTAATTAACGTGTTCTGATTGATTATTTTAAGAAAGGAATGTATTTCGACTAATTTACCTATTTTTGGACAATTTTGACCTTTTTTGGCCATTTTTACCCTAAAATAAAAACATTAGAAAGGCCAACACCCCATACGTTGATGTACACCTCATGATGGTATGAATCCACTAGGTTGGACCTTTGTAACAAACAACGCCGCCAAAAATCATATTTTGGTCCTTGGCCGGCCGTCTATAACGCAGGTGTCCTAAGGCCAGCTCAGCAGTAGCGGCAGTGAGTGGTTGCAGCAGCAACAACAGCAGAAGTAGTGGTAGGAAAGGTAGCAAGAGCAGAAGCAGTAGTATCAGAAGTAGCATCGGCAGTAGCAGGGCTTATTATATTCGACGAAACGAAACAGGCTCAGTGCACCCATTGGATTACACGCTTTATTCCGTCAGGGTATAAAATGTGTGATTAACGGAATAAAGCGTGGATTACACGCTTTATTCCGTCAGGGTATAAAATGTGTTAACGGAATAAGCGTGTAATCCAATGGGTGCATTGAGCCTGTTTCGTTTCGTCGAATATAATAAGCCCAGTAGCAGCAGCAATATGGCTTTTATGGTTTCAGCAATCTTTGTATCTATGAATGTTAGTCATTGTTTTAACGTTCAATCGCTTTATACTCAATACTCAATTGTAATAATCAATTACATTTCATCGTATTTTGCTTTCTTTTTCAACTGCATTTCTATTTTTAGTAGTGTCCTTATTTGTTAGTAATCCTAGATAATAATACTATCGCGGATTTTGTCCTTCAAATTCTATGTTAAAGGACGCGGTCTAATTATAGAACTATCGAGGGAAACCAAAGCAGGCAAGGTCTTTGACTACGTCAGAACAGCCTGAAATAACAGCACCTCAAATAGAAAACATCGCAATTCACCGTATCTCTTTATTTTTTTCAGAACCTGTAATACAATACTTGACTTGTACGAGAGTATTTACCCTCTCCTTAAGGGTTTCAGAAAAAAAAACTGTTAAACTAGTGTAATTAAACATTTCAGAAGTTTATGGATATTTTTGTAATTACTCCAATAAGTGCAAACGTTGTAGTGTGGATTAAGTTTAAAGCAATGTGTCATTTTTGAAAACAAAACAAAATGTTCTCTGATTTTACTTTCAAATTAGAGAAAAAAGTTAGAATTTGTTGTTTTGCCTATCTAATATCGTGTCAAATTGGATAGGCAGTCCAATATTTTTAGTAGTCGGTATCCACTACGATAAAAATATTGGACTGCCCATCCAATATGACTATGACACGATATTAGATAGGCAAAACAACAAATCCTATCTTTTATTCTCATTCTTATTTAGTTTTGGTTGTTTTAGTCACAGAAAATAGTTTTATTTCAATAATATTTTTTTAAAAAGGCAAAAATATTCCCCCGCGGTAGAAAATGAACCAACCCGTACTAGCTGCGTGCACTGTAACCTTATACACGCGCGCGTAAACACTTGCGCGACAACGCACTATCTAATATTTAGAGAATAAAAGATGAGATTTTTTGTTTTGGTCATATTAGATGGTGTCATAATGGATGGGCATCCAATATTTTGAGTGGTGGATGCCGGGTAGCCGGATCCACCACGATAGATAGGTGATGCTTAGATGGTTTCATAATGGATGGGCATTCCAATATTTTTGAAGTGGGGGGAGCCGGCGTAGCCGGTATCCACCACGCGATGCCCATCCATTATGAAAACCATCTAAGTCACCAAAAAAAAAAAGAAAATTCATCTTTTATTCTCATTCTTATTTAGAATTGTGTAATATTGGTTTTATATCGACACAATTTATTTGTCAAAAATATTGTTACATCATTCTTTTTTATTCATTTAGATAATTACACCCTTTTGAAAACAAATGTTTCAATCCAAGGAACAATGTCATCGAGTGGTGATCGTCACGCTGCGTAAATTGCATTTGCGTACCAACGCGATTTACACGACGCAGTATAAACGCGACATTTGCGTCTGTCACATATTCGACTGCACCGCGTAATTGCTGCACGCACTATCCATCTATTGCCCAGTAATGGATGGGCGGAGCTTTGACCTAAACCAATCAAATTTCTTGTTCGCATGATAAACCACGCCCACTGAATAAGAATGTCTCATATAAGATAGGCAACAACAGCCAATGATATTGCGAGTTTGCTTACTAAACCCCGCCCACTGAATAAGAATGAAAGGTAATGCTTCAAAAGGTTTACCAATTTCACTTTTAAGTGAAAAAATGACAAACGTCATTAAAACAACAACAACAACATTACTGTTTAAAAATGTCCCGTCAGTTTAATTAACATTGTTACTTCTGAAATGAGCTTCCTGAAACTATTTTACAGAGAGAGAGAGAGAGGAGGGAAGAGTGAAAGAGAGAGAGAGAGAGAGGGGGAGGGGAGAGTGAAAGAGTGAGAGGGTGAGAGGGAGGGAAATCTGTGTTAAGGGTGGGGTGCATGAGAGAGGTAATGTCTTTGTCCTGTCCTGTGTTTTGTGTTTTTCCCTTCGTATTTTTTAATCTTTAATATTTATATGTTGTGGTGTGATGAGTATAGGATGGGAATCACTAAAAAACAAACAGACATCCGACATCACCATTTTAATCTTTAAAAACACGTTATTTCAAGACATACATATTAGTTGCAGCTAAGCAATTTTAGTTAAATTAAAAACATGTGAGGGCACCTGTGGTCCAGTGGATTGAGCGCTCGCCCCGCACTTCAAGGGTCGTGGGTTCGAGTCCCACCGCGCCCAACGTGTTGTGTCCTTGAGTAAAACCCTTTACCTTAATTAATCATTTTCACCCAGGTGTATAAACGGGTACCAGCATTATTCAATGCTAGGAAGGTAACAGATTCGCCGTGCGGGAGGAGTGGCGAACCTCCCACAGCAAGAATAATACGTAGGAGTCTTGCCCAAACGCTAAGGAAAGAGAGATGGGCAGTCCGCCCACGAGCTTGTTCGGCACGACACTTTAACTTTAAAAAAAAACAAAAAACAAATCCAGCTATACCAAAATCTCAACATTGAGAAAAAATTAGGGTGGGTGTTATTAGAAATGGGACATTATTGCTTTAAATCAGAGGAGTATATAGTATAATTTGATTAAACCATTAATTTATCTTTAGCTCAATCCAAAAAAGAAGGCTCTCTAGTGTTAGACTGCTAATCACACAGTGACCTGCTAGTGTGTACTGCTAATCACACCGTGAACCGTTCATCACATAAGGCTTTGGCGGTATGATGAACAGGTTTAAAATGGTCTCCGTATAGGAGATCAATGAGTAGCCTATAATTCGGCATACATTTTGAAGCATTTTCCACTATATAGTTTCCTTCGTATTGTTGCAGTTACGGAGAGATGATGCAAGTGTGAGATTTTGACCACCACTCATGCTCCTGGAGCAGGAGTTGTGGCAACCGTTACAGAGCGGAGCTATTCATTATATTCCCGTTAATGTTATCAAGGATTAGAATTGCAAATCTGGCACACCAATCCTCACTGGTCCTATGGTTAGATAGCTGACCTCATAATACAGTGGTCTCGGTTTCGAATCTCGCTACTGCCTCTTTTAAAATATATACAATTTTCATTATTTTTTCAGGTTAGAGGAAAAAAAATTAAGTCCAAAAAAAAGATAAGAAAAAATAATAGCTGCCTTTGAGGTTAGTGAGGGAGACCTGCTCCTGGGGCATGGGTGGTGGCCAAAACTACCGCGTGCATAGATGACTATGCCCATTCTAGCCAGCTTGACATTAATATCTTCAATATCTGACACTAGAGGATCTTGAGAAATTGATTGGTTGCATCATCTTCTATTCAAATATCTACGGTTCAATGATCGCGTGGACGAAGAGAAGGCTATAAAAGTAATTGGCCTAGATACAGCAAACTATACTTTTTAATCCGTAGGACACGTCTATATACCTTTTAACCCCATATGAAACATCTACAAATTTTACCCCTGTTAATTTACCACTCTTCCCTATCTCAAAATGCTCAAGGATGACAAAGTTGCATCATCAATATTTGGAATCAGCAGGTCAAGGTTGCCTAGAAACCACCAAAACATTTATGCAGACTCCTATGCAAGATCATATACAAGGTCCTGTGGATCTATCGCTGGACTCTATACTAGTAGTCGCACGGAGTCAAAAGTGTTTTTAAATTTAAAAAAAGAATATACAATTCCATGACTAATTTAGCATGAAAAATACATTCGAATGAGTCCAAACTAGCCTATTCTTAGGTCATTGGTTTTTGAGATCGCTTCCCAAATACATCAGGGCACGACCGCGGCAGATCATTTGGGAAGGCATCATTCAAATCACTGACATACACTCTTAGAAATAAAGGTTCAGTATAGAACCATTCTTGTTGTCCTTTATTTCGCACCCTAAACACTGCTAAGGTTTTATAAAGAACCTTCAAAAATTCTATGTAGAACCTTCAAAATTTGAAAGGTTCTTCAAAGAACGTTTTAAGGTTCTTTATAGAATCTTAGCAGTGATAAGATGCTATATACAGGATAAAACGGTTTTATATTGAACCTTTATCTCGAAGAGTGCAAAACTAGGCTTGTTTGGAATCATTGGTTGCATTTTCTCGCTGATTCTTAAATGCATAATTTTGACATTTTGCAACCGTACCCAAATCCTCAACATCGACAAATTAAAGGAGTTTGTCAATGGAGCATTATCAATCAGTTCCCATTTTGGAGCTAGTTTCCTTCATATTGATGCAGTTACTGAGAGATGACCATGTCCTGTCTCACCATCTTGACATAGATGTGTTCACTGGCTGACACGATATAGGATCTTGAGATATTGATTGGTTGAATCTTCATCTATTCCAAATTGTAAAGTTCAATGATCGTGCGGACGAATAGGTCATTTTGTATTTTGGTGCTTCCTTTTTTGTTTTATAAGGAACTGTTGTTGTCATTGGAATCATTCTTTAATGGTGAAAAGCTAGGCATCTTAGTGTTTTGATTACTTGCGCTTAAGAATTTGTCACTTATATTTGCGATTCAGCATTTGTAATTAAGATTTAACCATCTATTAATGACTTCAATAAAAAAATTAAAACACAATTTTGCAGTGTATTTTTGTCAAATACTGAATTCAAAACAAACTAACATCGCCATCACCATTACTTGAGCGGCATGAGCATTCTTAACGCTTAAGGTGTTTATTCTAATCAATTTAAAAATTCATAAACACTTTTAGAAGCGTTCATGTGTTTAAGCGCAATCGTCACATTACTCTGGTTCAAATAGATTATAATCGATTTGGATTTTAGAGGTCTGAAAAATGTCCACCATTTAATGACAAAATGGATATTTCAAGTGTTTTTTTTTAAAACGCGTCTAGTTGTCTTCGTAGACAATAGAAAAACCGAAACGCTTGCATTTACAGTGTAATGTGTACAGCTTTATCAGAGTAATGTCGTAGCTCATATGTCAAGCGGATTCAAAGCGGAACTTATGTCACAAGGTGGTGTCCTTTTCTTGACGATTCTGTATTCATAATAAATCACAGTTATTGATGAGTTATTGAAGTGGAGAATTTGCATCGCCAGTCTGCAATTTGGCCAGTCCACAGTCGCGTATTTGTTGACATTGGCATTGTTAATCATTTCAATTTGCTGATGAGGATATGCATTGGAACTGTCACTTAATTTGAGTTGATTGAAAGCATGCAGAGGGGTATACTATCCAAGTGAGGGCTAATGTATATAAAAGCTTTACAACCATGCAAAAATATCAATTTTGAAAAATCTGGAGGGCGCACTATTTTTCAAATGTGCCAGCGTCTATTTAAGTAGCATTATTCTCGACGTGATATGGTCATCGAGTGCGGACCTAGATGGACACTCACCCCCAAACATAACAAAAAGACGGTGTCTCCATTAACATACGTTTTGCCCATTGTCGGGCAATGCACCACCAGGAGGTGCGTCAATATCATTTTATGTAGGTAGTACAATTGATAATAAATAGCGTGGTTCAAACCATTTTTAACCTATAGCTCAAGGGAGTTTACAAAAGAGGGCTTCCTTGTGTTACACTGTTAATCATCTTGTGACCGCTCATACCACGAAGAAGCGGCATGATGGAGGTACCACTCAGATGAACAAAGGTTTTGCACAAAGTTTGTGAAAGAAATCTAGAGACCAGTTTTAATAGGTGGTCTGAGGGATATACTATAGGTTAGGCAGATAGATCAACCGACCAACTTAATCCATATAAAAAGACAGACAGACAGACAACTGAATACGACAGACAAGTATATTACAAGAATATAAGAATGGCACAAGGCTGACATACCTTCTTCATTCGCAGGTAATGTTCCATTGTCTATGTTCTCTCCATTGACAAGTATTTCCTGTGGTACGGTTGGTTGCTGTGGCTGTTGCTGTCCTAGAGTCCGTGTAGAACTAGAATTACTATCACACTGGTCTTCCACGTGTTTGAATTCATCACGTGACTTCCTACGTCGATCTAACCACCCCCACAAACTCGTCTTTCTCACGCGTTTATCATAAAACGTGTCTTCTGCAGGACTTTCTACAAGAGGTTGTGAACTTGGCATGTAGCAAACAGTATTAGATCGCTCCTTATTGGCTGGTGAGCGCGATCGCGTGACTCGTGCTACCAGACGTGGAATTGCCAGAAGTCCAAGAGATACTTTCCTGCTGTCTCGACTAGAGCTCGCCTGCGGGATGGGCTCTCATCCCCATGTGATGAATGTGGACTGAATGCTTCTAGTGTATCCTGAATCACCCGCAGTTGAAGAAGCGTTAGGCTTGGAGCACTATCTACAGGACGATGCCCGTCATCATCGGCATCCAAGATCTTTGCACCGTGTCCTAAGAGTTGCATGGCGCATTCCCATCTGTCATTGAGTGCACTTGCGGCGACGTGCAAAGCTGACCTGCCTTCGTGGTCTTTACCATCCACTCTGGCACCGTAACTCAATAACATTCTCACAACCATGGCGTTTCCCATACGAACGGCTAAAAATAAAACCGGTTTGCCAAAATATTCCCGTATTGCACTTGAAGAGCGATGATCATGATCTGCTGCTGAGTTTCGACTACTTCCTCTGGGTTCGCTACCGTCGCTACTTCCACTACATCGACGGTAACACCCCCCCCCCCCCGCTCCCGACAATCCACCGCCTTCGCTTTAGGGTCACCCCAATTTAGTACAACCTAACAACATCAGCTGCTCCATTAAGAACGGCAAGATGAAGAGCATTATGGTATACATCAGGTGCAGACCTGCTATCCTGTTCTTCATCAACATCCATTCCTTTCTCACGCCGACCAATCAGTGCCTTACTTGGTTCAGTAAAACCTGACTGTCAAACTATCGCTGCGTTTCCTGGTCCTGTTGGGTTTACCGTCTGTAGTAGTGACGTCATAATCCACATTGAAAAGATCATAATGGGCATCCAGAACTCGCGACACGGTATTGACATCGTTACTTTCAATGGCAAGTTTTAATAAGTCGGCATCAGATCTAGCATCGCCGCTCACCGCCTGGAATTGGCGCACAAGCAACGACATGTTAATGCTCAATGCCGCAATGCAAGGCAAACTTTTAAGTCTCCTCGAGTCGTCCCCTCTTCGTCTGAAGGAGCCGTGGCGTGCTCGACCCGACAATCGTCGAGCTGCCGGAACGGGACTTAGCCTATCGGAAGGATGGCGTCGAATCTCGTGTCCAGGACGTGGTCTAGGTGAAAGACTGCTTGTTCTCTTAAGACTATTGCCGGTGTGGATGAGGGTCATTCCCAGCTTGTAGACTACTTCTCCGGACGTTGCTATCTACGCTATCATCTGTGGGGTTGTCCATTCTGTACTTGACGGCCTCTACAAGTCTACGTGTCTGGAATATATAAGAAAGAACGGAGATAACAGATAAGTAAGTAGAATAGTTAAGGTACAAAATGGGAAATTCTAGCGAATCAGTTGGAGGACTTATCCATATTATCGGAAGCGTATGTCATCTTTGAATTTTTTCCCTATGTGAGACCTTCAAGTGGCTTGCCCCAGTAAATAACCTAGGGGTGAAGTAGAAGTGATGAATGTGTTCGAGGAATAGCAATGTATTAAGGGTACAAGCACACATACAGCTAGCTCTTTGTCGTAATTTGGCCAACATTTCTCAATATAATTTCTGACAAATTTCTGTTAAAAACAATTCAAAATTGGTGGTTTGAGGTACTGTCTTGACATTTTGGCAAACTTCGTTGCGGTTCTTTCATACATTGCGTAAAACATTAACAACCTGCAAGAAAGTCACCAGATTACACCCAAACCGTACCCTTAGCTTTCAAATGTGATTCCAAAACGTTTCAATGAGACGACCCATCTGATTAGCTAATTAATTAATGATTTTTATGTCATCAAACTTGTTGTTGTTGGATATTTTAAGTGTATTAATTAATTAATTCACAGCCGCTATTTCATGGTTCTACATAATGTCACCATGCAGGAAAATCCTGTGCAAAATTACATTTTCACTGTCTGCAACAAAAAATAACGATATTTACAGAGTAAGCATTTAGGACGTTTTGATATTGCCAGTAAATTCACATAGGCGTTTGGATGGGATTCCAATTTTTACATAGGAGCTTTGATTTTAAAATGTCAAAGGCAACAATGTGAGGTTTTTCCTCCCCAGTGACGATATTTGTTGCAATAAACATTAAATAATGATTTTGAAAGTTATAAACTATTTAGTTGGGTGGTGTTTTAATGAATAAGGTTATTTCTCGATATTGTT
Source organism: Ophioderma brevispina (assembly GCA_023653785.1). Classification (NCBI taxonomy): domain Eukaryota; kingdom Metazoa; phylum Echinodermata; class Ophiuroidea; order Amphilepidida; family Ophiodermatidae; genus Ophioderma; species Ophioderma brevispina. Next base: position 15,166 of record JAMKCH010014347.1, read on the forward strand.
AGTTTTCGTGCTTTAACAAAAATAAATGCTTGTTCAGTTTGATCACTGAAAGTAACTCACAGGTGTTTTGCTATTGTCAATGCACTCAAAAATAACATTCGTTATTCTTTAGACATATTAGATTATACTCGATTTTGGTGCAACTAACAGCAAACCAGCTGAGAAGTATTCACTACCCGCACTTTTTGTTACTAATTTCTGTTATTCATCATAAGTCATCTTTCCCTTTCAAACATTATTCATTTTTCTGGTCGGTGGTAAAAGGAGATTATGGTCCGGAAGGATTCATAGTCCCCGGGCTCCATAGACGACAACGAATAGAGCGTGAAACTAATGTTGCATGAAGAGTCAACTGACTCGTTTGCCCTATTAATTCACCATGGTAGTCTGACTATATCTCCTGTTACACCGTTACTTTCGTTTTCGTCCACGAAATTGATACTTTAATAAGGATTTAAGAAAGATCTGGATCTGGATAGTGCCTCCGACAAAGCGGGATCCGTATCACGTCGAAGGTGATGAAGATCATTTAGTTGGGATTAGTATTTAGTCAATAAGGTTAATTTTGAATATTGTTTACTTTTTTTTTTTGTACATTGCAAAAATATATCCACTTGCATGCATTTGACAAGTTTCAATTTTAATATCCCTATTCTAACTAATCTCGCTCCATTTTCGGGTCCACTGTCAATACACATACAACGGACTTTATCCAAGCATCAAGCAATCATCGATCATTCGATCATTTAAAGCCGTAAGAGTATACTTGATTTTTGTTGCTACGGATAGCAAACCCTTGAATCCAGTATGCTGAGCAGTGTTTCAAGATACACTCTCGCACACTACTCTCTGTTGATCAGAAGTCACCATTGTAATGTGAAATTTGTGTCATTCTATTTCTAATCAAAACCATGAGTTATATCCTACAACTTATAATTATTATTTACCATGAGGGGGACACAAGTAGATCTTCAATCCCAAGAAATATATTTGTAGAGTATACACATTTATTGAATTAAAAGCCAAATTATGAAACCGCCTCATCCGAGTTTCTTGTGTCCTGCTCTACCTTCTTCTAATGGTCATTCTGTTAACCATTTTTGCACCCGTTATCGTCCGTCTACGTCTATTTGGCTTCCTATCTTTTTAAACATCTGTTTCACTTTTTTACTTTTTGCACAATTTCACTGTTTGGTACATTATTCTTTTCATTGCCCCCTGAGCTCGCTTGATTGCTTGTGTTTACACTGTCTCCAATCCCACTATTTCAAGTATTTAGTACTAAGGAAAGCTTTTTGCACCCTCCGTCACCGGTAGGGAGGGTAACAAATTTCAAATTCCACTCTTAATTTTTGCCTTGGTCTTAAAATATGGTGAGGGCCAATACCATACCAGGGAAGTTAAAACATTTATCATTTCACGTCCTGGTAACCCCTTGTACATAGGGTGTAAAGTTTCAAACCCCTATAGGACCTATAGGGCATATAAAAATATTCTTGGCTAAAATTGACCACAAGTAGCCTCCATGGGCTAAAAGATGGCCGTATTGTCCGGAAAATAAATCCGCCCAATTCTTTTAATAGGACGGTGGTGGTTCATTTGAGGTTTGTTGGAGAACATTTGGACCATAATCAAAATGGAATTCAAGGTTGTGATTTTTTGCATTTGTTTTCATTTAGTCCCTACAAGGGTCTGAAAACGTCAGACCCCATGTATTGGAGATTACCATGAATTGATTTCAATTTCATCACTTTCCATGACATTGATGTTCTCCATATTTTCGACCCAGAATTAAAAAGGCCACGGAAAACAGGAATGTAGAGTCTTCAGATCCTCTCGTATCGAAACAATCATTATCACATAACTAAAATTGGTGAGCAAGTTGGTGGGCAGAAACTTCTTAATCGTCGCACCTTGATATCATATGACGTTCCTGCTCAATACGTCGCTGTAGGAAATACACCGACAATACACGTTCCTTGTCATTGCCGTTCGTTAATATTTTACGTGGTTTGTGTTTTCTAAGGCTACAGGCTCAAAGATATTTATATTGTCTGCTTTTATCAAATTGCAAAACAAGGTTGGCTAATTTAAATCGGCCATTGTAGGAAGGGGCTATTTTCAAACTCAACAACCGATTGTTTGCTGGTTACGACCGGTTATTTCCGGTTGGAACTGGTTTCTATTGTTGTAAACAATGATACAGCTTAACCGTCAAGAACCACCAGTCAACCCGCGATTGCGTTTTGAAGCCAGTGTAAAAGGAGATATGGTCCGCCCGGAGCCATAGTCCGGGTTCCATAGACGCCAACAGAATAAAGCGTGAAACTAATGTTGCGTGAAGAGTCAGCCGAATCAAGTGCCCTATTCTTCACCGTTGAAGGTGGACTATGAGTCAGGAGGACTATATCTCCTGCCACACCGGTCCTAAGTGAAAATCGGTATTTACTTTTATAGTCAAATAAATTGATTCTTAAAGTAGTTAAGTTGTTTTTAATGCGTTTAAGCTAGAAAAAAAGTACGGAAATGCAGTTTATTTTTTTAAACTGTAAAATATTATACAGGATTTCAAATTAGCCAGATCCATTTTTATGATTGCAAGGATTGTATTACTTTACTTATCATTGAGTGTTGACTCGTCCTTCTTTGAAACATAAAACTTTCCAGTTACCATCTCAAAGAGTCAGTTGTTTATAGAAGTTCAAAATTCCAACAAACATATCTAAAATTCGATATTGTCTTATATATGTTGGGAAATCTATGTTGCTCTGAACATCTTGTTTCATCTCATTTTGTCTCATCTGGTCTTGTCTCCCCTCGTCTAATTTCGTCATAAGGTGATTTTCTGTTGTTACAAATTTCTCTAAATGGGCACTTGATTTGTTGTAGAACACATACCGAGAAAGTTTCATGGTTTAATACAAGTTGAAAAGAAAATAAAAAACGTAAGTCTTGAACTTGCTTGTTGTCCTAATCGACCTTAAAAAGGATGTTTTGTTTTCATGTCGTGCACAACAGAAAATACCTAATCTTCGTTTTAGCGTTGCATAAGGTGCAATAAGGTGGGGTATAATACATTAGTAAGCATTCTGAAAATGCAAACAAATCCGGTTTCAAGAAAAAAAAAAGTGGTTTTTTTTCTGGAAATGCCCTCATGTCTCATGCTGTTTTTAATGCTTTCCCTGCCCTTCCTGCATGTCCTATACAGCTACCTCATCCAATCGTGACGTTTTTGTCGTCTTCTTTTTCCTGTCCTTAGCGCCTGTGATTTATTTTCCGTAATAAAGTTGTGAACCAACCCCATTCTCAATGGCAACATTCATGATCGAACATATTTTGTATAAATGAGATGGTGTGTGCGTATGAGCTTTATTCCTTAAGGCTATACAACAAAACAACACATTTCTATGAAATCGGTTTAGAGAACGACTACAAATCGGTAGGTCAGTGGTTCGAATCCCAGTCCATCCTTCAGTTCTTGACCTAATTCTTATTATTTATAAAAGTTAAGAGAATTAAGAATCAACCACACAATTAGTTTAATAACACACTATATAATTATATGCAAAGTTGGGTTACGGAAAAAATATCGCATTCAGCCTATCTCAGTGGAATAGCTTTCTGGATCATTTCCCAGGTGTATTCCTCTTTTTTCTGTCATGTCACTGTTAGTGTTTCGTGTTGCTCCACTAGGCTGTCTACAATTTGTGCTTGTCATTCGGAATGTTTCTGCTTGGCATATCGCTGTAGGAAACACACTGATTAAACACTCTTGTTTTTACTGTCGTTCTTGTTCGTCATTGAACTTTTTCTAAAGCATTAGATTCAACTTTGGTATTTTGTTTGTCTCTCCAATTTGACATTTTTTTAAACACCGGGTTTGGAATTTATAAACTGGCTTCACATCATTTCACTGTAAACTAACATTAATTTTACAGTATAGGGGCCAAACAAAGAAACATGCAAATGTTATAAATAAGAAATAGAAAGAAACTCTTTTTATAATTCCATCATTACTTGAAGTCCGTTTCATGCTATAGACTATGAAACAGTCAATGGTGGCCCTACTCTAGTACTGGAGGCACATACACTGTTAAAAGGATCTGAACAGACAGACGGTAGTGTGTACTCCTACTGTTAGGCGCTATCTTCCATTTCGATCAATTACATAAGAAAACAAAAGCGTCTGTTAGGCGAAGGAGGTCTTCTGAAACCAGGTTTCTGCCATTACGTGATTATTTGACGTAAAGTGACTATCCCGTCTGACTACTTTTGTTCGCCGTTATATCACCACAGGGTTCACTGTACGAATATCTGGCATTTGTGAGGCTTACAAATGACGGCCGGTCAGTTCGGTTGACGGCTGCGTGCTTTGCGTTAACATTTAACAATTTATATGCGACGAATTTGTATAGGGTTTTGCCGAATGTTTGCGTCACTTTGCCAACGTTTTGCTCAAATTTCCTTTAAAGCTCTTAAAGAAACTAAAATGGATTTTGAGAGCTAGATTTCGAGCTTAAGATGATAATTTGTTTATTCGTTTGTTTTAAAAGTCAAAAGTTATTATTATTTGGTCATTTTTGTGAATGCTGATCAGTTCGTCTGAAATTCACATTATGGCAAAACTTCAAATATACCATACTGATAAGCTGAAATTACACATGTTTCAATTTCTTGAAGAATATCTTATATGATCTGTATAATATATAGCGCCCACAAATATGTTGTAATTACTAAGTACATAGTGCAGTTAGTGTCCACTGTAAACGGGCCTCGACCTTTTGCCCACCCAACCAAATCGTTGTGACATGAATTCATTCATAAGTTTGACCTTATGTAAATGATTCCCACTTCACAGGGCACCATCCAATCACTGATCAATGACATGCTATGGATGAGCGATTACCCACACACTGTGTGCATGAACATTGGCGAGTAGGCCTATTTTTACAAATGTTGGAAGTCTTGTTAGAAATGGTCGTTTCGGATCTTTTTAAGCACCATATGTCAACCAAATTACACCACCTTATAGAAAAAAATATTATCTTGGTTGTCAGCTTCTACGAAGAGTATAGGTCTAACGGGTTGTCCATGGCGCCCTCTTGAATCTGCCCATCAATCACTGGTGATTTTTGCCATAGCGTTAGCATTATACCCTACCCAAATACCACTCTTTATAAACTAACCATTTTCGGATTTTTTTCTGAATGTTCTATCATAATAAAATTCACATATGTTATTGATGATAATATATTCTACAAATAGAGCTTCTACGAAGAAAATCCCTTAAGCACTTTTCTCGCAACGACATGAGATTTCTCATGTCATATGCGTTAAGCACAGAGTACGCATGACAGGTCATGGGCCTATTGAATGCACTGTGTGCACAGTGAATAGGAAAAATGGACAGTAACTGCAAGATAAACTGCTCAAGCCTCAACGAGATGCAAGAGGGGTTCTGAATACCCTAAACCCGCGTTCATGATTATAAATGATGCCAGTCTATCTGAAAAAAAAAGAAACAAAAAGAAATAAAGAAAAACCTGTCGCCATCTTCTGTTAACTTAACCGTGGCAAGTTCAACCCAATCAATTCAGTCATTGTCGATAAAATCCAAACGCGTGTCTTTCAGTGTGTTTTTGACATTCAATATGCAACCATTCCTGACGTGAGATTTGTTTTCCCAACATTCATGTTTTTCAGCTTCAAAATCAGCAGACACACATAACACCATTTCCGGGCAAATTTTCCCGCCAACATGTTTTGACAGATTTCGGCGGGCGCGTGTTGCAGAAGATATAGAGCCGGGTTTATCAATTCTGACACTAAGAGACAGCATGTCTTAAGTGATGGCTGATAATAACACTTTATGCGCGGCAAATATTTCAGGAGACAGATCTGTTTTCTTTGGGTTCGCTCTTGAACAAAACCAACAATTTCAGTTTACCGTCTGCGTTTATACTTATAATTAGCGACGAGAATGCGAACAAGTAAATACAAATAATAGTCAAAGACAAACTCAAATCACCAATTTTCCGTATCTGTCAATCAGTATATCGCGTGTCCAGAATGGCTACCGCAAAGTATTGGCGGGGTACTCAATTTTGTGGTTAATGGCAGACTCGGAGATTTCGAAATATAATTATAGGTGAAATAATTAAAATTATCTAAAATTAAATATAGTCATGCACCTAAACTGCTCACTTCCAAAGTTTGAGATGAACGGGATTTTTTATTTTGATGCAGTCAACCATTTTGTGCTGTACATCAGTACCATAGAATACTGTGTACAATTAAAATTTCGGATCCGAAATTTTCTTACAAAGTGATGAATTTCTTTGTGAAGGACATCGATTTGAGCTTAGCTATTTCACACAGTGATTAGTATGTGGACAAGCATTATGTAAAATCATATCTATAATTTTAACACAAGTCAACTACATTAATACTAAAACAATAATGGCCATTGTTTTAATTTAAGCTCTTTCTATTTTTAGCACTGATTTCAAATACATTTGTACGAGGCAGGATTTAGATACTCCTAATCACGTGTTTTTGTGTCGATCCTCTTTTGAAAATATTAAATCTAAAAGTTTAAAAATGACTATATTTGGAAGATATTATTTACAATCAATTATATGGTTTTTTACAGGGAATGACCATTTGCCTGTAGTCCATTGAGAAGCACCCTCGTAAAACCCAGTGACCTCGAACTGGCGTGCTCGGTGGCTAGGTCACTAGGGTAGCGAGGGTGCTTCCCGATGGACTACATGCCTGTTTGACCAATCAGGCTTCAGACCAATACAATTCACGCGCACCTATTCGCTCGAGGTCTGCAACTGCCTTCTTCAAAATGTGGATTAGGGTATGTTTACTGGCACCGCGCCGTCTTTCTAGACCTTAAAGAAACATTAGCACATTTGAAAAACACTGCGCCCTCAAGATTTTTCAAAATTGATATTTTTGCATGGTTGTAAAGCTTTTATATACATTAGCCCTCACCTGGAATTATTAAGCCCAAATCAGCGCCCTTTATGGGTAAACAGAACAATTTTATAATAAAATGAATCCGGATTCATTAATTCAGCAGACGACGAAAATGGCGTTTAACACAAGGAAATCCACGGCATCCACCCTGTTTGACCGGTTTGTGACCTTTGTGGTTTTAATATCAATGAATACGAATCTGTAATAGACATATAGTAAATGCATTTGTTGATTAAAGTTACGACAAACTCAAAATTTGCCCTATACAAATTATTGGATGTCTTTAGTCTCACTCACTGTAGCCTCTTATTAAGTCTCGTATCTTATCTTCTTTGTGCTGTGTTATTTTGTGTGTAAAAGTATGTATTTTTCCAAGGTCCTAGACTATCATTTGAGAGCAAATTGAAGGAATTTCATATTTTGTTGAAAATGTGCCAGTTCAAGAAGGCATTCGATTCAGTCTATCAAACAGGTTCTTCGCAAATTGCGTGGTGTAGAGCTTACGTGGTCACATCCTAACTTAGTGAATGTATGCAACTATGAGTCTACTATGCAAGAATGTGAAATCTGAAATAACCGATCCCATATGTTGCTAGTTACATTATAAATATTATGTATTAAGCACCGGTTCTCTTATCAATAGATTACTGTGGCATGGTTTGGGGCTGGGGCATTGGCTTCAAAACGCAACCGCCGGTTACCCTGTGGTTCAACCGTACTTCATTGTTGTTCTTCCTCTTCTTCTTCTTCTCCTCCTCTGACAGTCCACTGCCGGACGAATCCTCAACATGTTTCCATGCTGGATTGAGAAGACGTTACCACTACAAGGAACAAACACCTCAATATTAGTGTTTATAGATGTGTTTCTGGCAATGCTCCTTCTGTACTTCATCTTTGACAAAGTTTCTGATAATTTTTCACGTACCCATGTGGAACACATGGTATTAACCGCAACCCCTCCAAACCCAACACAGGTGCTGGCAAACGCAGGCCCGTACGCAGGGGGGTGCGGGGTGCGACCGCACCCCCCAAATCCTACAAAAGGGGCAAAAGGTCCACTTTTTGCTGTATTTTTTGATAAAAAGGTAAACATTTGAGAGAAATTTTGACAAGAAAGTCCGCTTTTCGGTGAGAAAATGTTCAAAAAGTCCGAAAAAGGACCATTTCAAGGGGGTTAGGTCCACTTTTTCGAAAAAAAGGTCCACTTTTTCGAAAAAAGTCCACTTTTTCGAAAAAAGTCCACTTTTTCGAAATCCCGCACCCCCACAAAATAAATCCTGCGTACGGCCCTGGGCAAACGTATGTTCAAATATCGTAGTTTGCCGCTTGGAATCAGCTCTCAAGTGAAATAAAATGCCCTCTTCAACCCAAAAAAATCACGTTCAAGCAGCCCCTAAAGATCTTAACTGTTGTTATCCCGTTTAAGTACAAGTAGGGCTTAAAGATCTTTACTTTTGTCATTCCATTACACTCTATTTTGATAGTATAATTTTCATGTTTATCTCAATGATGGTGTACATGTATATGGGGCAATATAGCAAGTGTTGTTGGTTCTAAGGCGAATCAGGTGAATTAGGTGAATTGTTTTTGCAGTTCACATTATGTAACTCCAGTATTGAAATGTTTAGTCTTATTTCAATTGTGCAATCCATGAATTTCATTATTATTTTAGTTATTATAATGCATTCGTACCTCCATTGATAATGTGTAATATCTGTATTTGATGTAATTGTCTATTTATCGTATTCCAAATAGATTTTAACTCAAGGGTATGTGTATGTTATTATTTACACTGAAAACATTAAATTGTCACGAAAAGAGTCTTATTTGACAAAATGTCATGCAAATGAACTTTTCGATCATTCAAGAAAATAAAGCTTAATATGTTTTCATAAAGTTCAATTAACAATTATCAGCTTTTCAAATTAATTTTTATCAGCACAGATATTTTCATGACTTATAACATTTCACTTCATAAAATTGCATGACAAATTAATGAATGACAAGATTGTCGTTAATTTTTTTGTCATTTCTAGTACAATACAAATTAGAGTTGAATGTATGACAAATTGAATGACGAATTGTGAATTTATAGTTTGTCATTAAGTTAGTCATGTCCATCAAAACGACAAATTATGAATGCATTATTTGTCAATTACTTTGTCATGTAATTTGTCATAGTCCAATTTGTCTAAGTCCAATGCAATTTCTGTATTGAAATTCTGCGAATTAAGTTATTTCTACAAACGCAAATTGTAGGGAACTACACTATTTTTAGGGGATTTCAATTGAGTTAACCCGCTTATGTAGGCTGCAAGGGCTGTAGCAAAAATTGAACCTTGATCCTTAAAAACGATTAAATAAATCGAAAGAACATAAAAAGATCTAATTTATTATACTAAAAACTCAAATCATCATGGCATGCAAATACAAAGGCAACACTCTGCTTTCAAAAGTGTGTCAAAGCATGTTAGGTGAAAGGCGGATTTATGCTTTTGTCATTGTACCGAAATAGCATGGGAATTTCCTTACATGGAAAATGTACAAAATGCATACTTCAGAATTTTCTTCAAATATTAGAAAATTATATAGATGAGATGTGTATTTTTTTTTATAAATGTTGTTAATATGACAGAATTGAACTAACTGTTCAACACAGTAAGAAAGAAATTAAATTTACCTTTCCCACAGCCTTTCTGAAAGACTTATTATATGACCCAAGTTTTGAGAAGACTGTGCAAAAACTAGCGGAGAAATCTTGCAGCACATCGCGATGTTTTACATATACCAGAGAGATTCAGCGCATATCAAGTGTTATTAGCGAGGCTAATAAACTCAGTCTCGTCTTTATCATGAGAGATTGATAATCAATCATTTTGATACTTCTATAACTGACTAAAACATTATTAAAATGTATTCACATAAATCAATTCCTTGGTGCTTTGTCAATGTCACTGAAAAATTAATAGTGTTTATCTTGTTAGAGGGTAACTACCGCAAAAGAAGAGAACACTGAGGCCTGCTCTGAGTACAATGATCAAGGGTCGCCCTCTAGCACAGGGTTTGAAGAATTAGCGCTCGCAGTAGCGGTGAGATATGATTTGGATTAGAAACAAATAACAAATATGACGAATCTCATCTTTCAGTTTACGTTTTACCATCTGCATTTTGTTACTTTTGAAATAGGTGGATTACGGAATGTACTCCAAATTAATGGAAATGATAAAACCGAAGAAAATTTCAGAATGTTGCACCTGCGTTATTTTTCCTTGCAGTTACATTTTAAGGATAATAACTTGGAAATTTAAAATTAGGTTTCTAAGGAGTTCACGTTTTTTATTGGCCTAGTTTCGCCAAAGTGATGGCAATAAAACATTTCAAACATAACCGTGACTGATTGCTTGCCTATTCACGCCTGCCTCATATACGAATGTGTTTTATATCAGGGCTACTCTTCAAAACACAACCGCCAACTGACCGGTTGTTTATGGCGGTTTATATTTTAGAACTAGATAAACCAGTTCAAGAAACTTGTTGTGACCAATACATTATGACCCTTTTTGGCTTGCTTGCAGAGAGCAACGCGTTGTTTTTTTGAAGGTGTACTTCTATTGGCTACCTTAACAACGATTTGCTTTTAGCAACCAAGCCAAAAGGGTCATAATGTATTGATCTGAATGCATTTTCAAGAACTCTATTTCTACCGGTTACCTTAGTAAGGCGTTGCTTTTAACCAATCAGAAAATTTAAAAAGCAACGCGTTGCTTTCAGCAAGCCAAAGGGTCTTAAGGTATTGATCACAACGTGTTGGCTATCTTAGCAACGCGTTGCTTTCAAGAGCAACGCGTTGTCGCAATACGTTATGACCCTTTTAGCTTGCCATACACGGGAGGCATTTTCACACCATGAAGTCAGTCCAAATACGAGAGGGTCTTATCTTCCCTTGCGGATAGGCGCGGAGTATTAGCTTATACTAGGTTCCACTACTGTCTGGACTAACTATCATATAGTATGTGAAGGAATTGAGAGGGCATCATCAGAGGGGCAAATCCATCCTGATTTTTTTAAATATTTTGTATAAAAATATACCTTTCATGTCATCCCATTCCAAACTGTCATTTACCACAGAATCGATGTGCTGATGGAACCAAATCATCATTTATACACAGGATCGACAACTTATTTTTAATCAGGCCCAGCTCTGAGTCTTATTTAAATATAATAGATTGTATCTTACACTTGAACCTACCTGTCTACGCGAAGAGCACTTGAAAACATAGCAACTCCAATCACAGTCTTCCACGCATCCAACAGTGATCGTGAAACACGTGTCACACACGGAACTAATACCACACTGGCCAATTCCTTCCCATCTACACGACAGAAGTGTCAACCCCTTGTCTTGATCTACAATGCGCATGACTGGTTCGTCCTCAACTAGCTGAACGTTAACAGCCCGCGAGAAGCCATCGCACGGTAAGAGACGGTTTTCATCCGGGGGAGTCGGCCCTGACGAGGCGCGGTGTAGCAGCCGACATACCACAGAATCGATGTGCTTGGTGTCGACCGGACTGCATACGTCACCGTTTCCCAGGTATAGGACGGTTCCACCGGGGTCGTTCATTGTCCCCAATTCAGAATTATAGCTCTACCTTCGTTTTGTTTATCGTCATGTTTCCTGTCACAACCTGCAAAAAATGATTCAATTGTAACATTAAGATGTGTGTTTGCTGATATGGTTCATAATCATTTCTTTATTAAATATCGGTTACATTCCACTGACCCCTTTTTGAAATCAGCGTTATTCACAGCACGAGTTAACATCTTTAACGTTTTGATAACCCATTTACCAGATTTCGTGGGAGGTTTAAGGTTACTGATAATAGAGTGTACTAATAACAGACGGTACTCCTTCAGAATGAGACGACAAAGATAACAATTTTGCGGTAATTATCTGGTATGCTGTTGTTTCTGATGCACATAATGGCGAAGAGAACGGAGTTAGTAACAATATCGACTGTTCTCTAAAGATGCATGTACAAATAGGAAGAAACATCTCCCAGTGATTTTCGGCGTGTTTTTAGTAGATTCAAGTGCTTCTATAATTTCTGCTGGGTATTAAAAACTTGTATTTTTTTTCCGATTACTATGCACCGTCAATGCACAGACTGTCTTATAAAGGTCACTGTGAAAAATGAAAAATGGGATTTAAAGGCAGACCGCACAAAGTCAAACAATTTTGATCTATTGATGTAAGATAATGGTGTACCCAAAATTGAAAATCATTCGGGCAAGAAAACTCTAAATTGTGCAGAACTGCTATTGATGTAGGCTTTCCTTTCTGGATTTACACCCAGATATGTCTTAAGGTATCCAATGACTTTGTGAATTTATTTGTCTAAATTACCAATAGAGAGAGAGAGAGAGTGTGTGTGTGTGTGTGTGTGTGTGTAACAATAATTATGTTTCATGGGTATTGTCTTCTATCATAGTGAGAGAATTAAATGATACTTTGGAGTTGTTGCGGAGAAAAGATCATTCTATGAATACCAGGCTTCATTCTAATAATGTTGGCAATTAGTACACATATTTGTTACTTGGTGAGGAAACTTCCCCGGGGAAACTTCTAGAAAATATGAAGTTGTGTTATGTAGAACAGAATAAATGTACACACATGCACACACTTTAAAAAATATATCTGTAAATTTACGGAAATGTCTGGCAGCGAAATTGCCAGACGTTTTCAGTAAGTTTAGACATTTCCGTAATAACAATAGAAGCTTTTGTCAATTTGCAGAACTTTTACAGCATTTTTACGGATATTTGCTTCAGATTGCAGAAAAACATTGCGTATTTTAATGGAATTATCCGTAATTTAAAAATACAGAAGCTCTGGACATTTTGCTGCCATAAATTTTCGTAAATTTCCGTAAATTAACAAGTTCAATTTTTGTATGATTTTTTTTTATCATGGCGCGTAATATAAAAACTCCAAAATTCAAATTTATGAAATAAATCATCACATTGAAAGAGTTCAAGAGGCATTTCTTATACATTTTTTGTTTTTAGTGATTTTAAGAAAACATTTTCTTAAATTTGAAGTCCGTTAATTTACAGAAATTTTAACAATGCATGTAATGGGAAACAGACACTGAACATAATGGAATGCCATGTTTTTCATTATTTCTTTAAAATTGTGAAATTTATCGATTTTTGTCATTGTTTTGCGATTCTTTACATCATTTTCAAGAAACATTCTTACACTGCAATACGCAACTCTTTCCTAACGTTTATTTTTGACATTGTTTCTCCAGCTGACATCCCCATACTGCCAGCTGGTTCGAAATGGGGTCGATTCATCATCGGATGTCGTCTCCTGATTCGGATTTACGTAGGAAGAAGTGAATCAGGCCTCGAGTGAATACTACACAAATAGCTTAGATTAGTGAAACTATGTGTGGGATATGATCCCTTACAATTTGGAGAACGCGTAAAGAACTCACCGACTGCATTATGAACCAAATATTTTGACGTGAGGTTTAAAAATCTTGCTGAAAATCGTTTCATGACCTAAGTAACCTTTCCCACACAGAAAACACCATATAGTGTTCAGAGCAAAAGATTATACTTGTAAAATTCTTCCTTTAGCAAGAAGAATGACATTTGAATGTTTTTATGGTAGGGTGCCTATTACATGCAATACATCACATAATGTTATTTAATACAGGGCGTAAGGCAGTTAATTAGAGGGACAACAAGTTACGTTTCCTAAAACACACTGTTTAACAGTCACATACGCGCCTCCCTTAAGATTACGCTTAATTTGTTTCTGATTTGGATTTGTTTTATCTGCAATAACTTTTTATCTAAAATTTTTTTTTTATTTCTAATTGCTGAACATTGTTCTGAGATAAAAAAGAAATTTATTTTTTGTTTGGTGTTGTTCTGTTGATATTGTTTGTTTTATTTATTTTATTGGAAGTGTTTTTCTGAAACACGCAGTAAGTCCTATAACAATCTGATTGGTGTCAGAGATTGTGGAAGCGTTCCTGAATCAGCAACATACAGATATAATATGTCCAATCTGTCTTTTACCCATTTATTTAAAACAAATAATTCTGAAAAATCTAGGGAGAAATGAGATTAAACCAAATATCAGTCTAGACTCTTGTGGCGTCATGTTAAAAATGAACATTGTTTCATCCAAGGTGTGAATATTGGATAGGAGAGTGGACAAAATACAATTTGTTTCAACTTGCCGGTGGTTCATTTTGATTTTGGCGCAATTTTAAAGGGGATGTCATCGGAGATTTGAGGTACTCAAAGATTGTGTCATAATAGTAATTCTATAGATTAGATACTCAATAGATTTCTTACCTTGTGTTTGGCCTACAGAAATATCTTAAAAGAGAGGAAAAACATTTATCAGCTTTATCCGTTAGATGAGTGATATTTGATGGAAAGCTTAGCTAAAGCTTAATAGGGGCAAAAATCAGTTTACTTATGAACTTATGAAAATTTGTGACATATGATTTTTTAGGAACCGAAAAATGCCTCAGAGATAGAAAATTTCTTTTTAAAATAAAAATACAAGTGATTGAAATCAATATTTTGTTTTGAAAATATAATTTTACAGTAAAATATGTTTTGCAACTGTTCGGACTCACATGGTGTAGTTGGGCATTTCTGAGGTCACAATTACTTAGGGGTGACCCCCCCTCCGCTTTCTGCCTATTGGTACCGTAACGCAAGAGAGTGATTACAGAGTGGATCCAGAAAGAATTGTCACCACATTAAGACAAAATAATGGACAATGAAGGACTTAGCTTAACTGTGGTAAATCTCATTGGAAATGGGGTAAAAATGTATCAGCCGCGAAAATCTTCATATTAACCTCATTTATTCACCAAATTCCTTCAATTTTCAGCTTAGAAATCGCAATATGGAGATCATGCAAACATCAACTGCGTCCAGTTGAGGAAACAGGCAGGGTTCAAATTTGTGTTTTTTTTATGCACAATTTTTTTTTATCACTAGTGTTGGGGTTCAGAGCAGGCAGACGTTAACAAAAGTCGAGCACAAGCGGTACAACGTTCCACAGGAGGAACTCATTGGTCAGGGGAAACTGTGTCATTTTGTCTAGAAAAAACAGTTATTGTAAACAGGGGAATACGAGAGGAGGTCTCTTCAATAGAAAAGATACAGAGCGGAAATGGGTGATGGTGATCTGATCAGAAGTTAATTGACAGTGCCGAGGGTGCCGTGATGCGGGACAATCTTACTTGAAAAACCACACGCTTGTCATAAACGTCTTTGAGGCAAGTGGAACAGCTGTTTGAAGACAGTACCACGAATGTTAAGATTGAAACCATTTCACAATTCCACACCCTACAAGATAATACCATAGTTGTTTTCGGTCAATAATAATTATTCGCCATCTTAAAAAAAATCTGTTTGATTTAGAGAGAAACACGAAGCAATAAAAAGCAATTGCCGGTATCTTTCAATTCCTTGTTAGGCAATATGGATTCTGCCATGTGCGCGCAGATTTCAGTGATATCTAAACACTAGGTTGAAACCGTTTCAAGACGGAAGCTTTTATGGAGCTGATGATGATAATGTGCTGACAAGCGTGAAATTTGCCGAGAGGAATAGAATCGTTTAAATGGTCGATTTTGATATCTAAATTTGAAGGAAAGGGATTGTTTGACAATTTCAAATAACTCTTTAACAATGATAGCTTGTAAAAGATCATTTGTTATATATGCACACGCTACGGCTCTCAATGTTGGTCAAATTTATTATTGTGTTAATGGACGCCGAATGAGTGCACTCTACTTGGAAACGTTTATACATAAATAACACCATTTGGATGTAAAAGACACAAAAATTGGTTGAAATACAACGATGACAATGCTTCTGCAATCAAGCCATCATATTCCAAGTTCGAAATATTACACCTATGATATTACTTGTGAACATACCACGCAATTAGAGAATGATGACCAACGTCAGAGCTTCAACGTTTTCACGAATCTTCAGATATTCATCACTAACATTGAGTCGTTTCAAATTTGCTTTCGACAACCTTGTCCCAACCAATGCTATCTAAGAAGATACTTCGTTTGTATGATCTCAAGTCGGAAATTAAATCCCAAATACAAGATATTCCAATCAGTTTGGTTTAATATCCGAATTGGGCGACATTGATAACCACTTGTAACAATATCGTATTTATATCAAATTGAAAACAATGGGCATGATAATATTGTAGCCTTATCACTTATGTGTCTTGTGCAAGTTATATAGGTCCGTTAAAGGTGCCCTTATAAGATTTTGGGATATCTATCAATTGGCATTATTAGTGATTCGTATTAATTAGAGCTTCTATTTCGTATTTTGGTAGAGAAAAGCAAGGCAAATAAAATTGCTTGTGTTCAATTACCACACAGCATAGCTGAAATTAGACTGTACTTAAATACAAGATTGGAAATTCCAGAAATTTTGTATCGAAGAGATAACTCTTTCGGATGTGAATGAGGTTGAAAATCAGCATTACATCGTTTCGTTAACAAATCAGGGATTTTAGAATATGCGAAATCTCTTGTTGCACCTTTAATGGAATAAAACAAATAGTACCAGAATAAAGCACATATGATACACAGTAGATGCGAAGTGTATAACTTAAAAATGCCAAACACTGCATATTTGGGGAGTACCATAATTAATATGCCAAACACTGCATATTTGGGGGAGTACCGTAACATTTGTGAACAAATAACACCGATTCCCGAGGGAATACTTTTCACACTGTCCTTTGTTTTGCTTTGGTTTTACTTTACCGCGGAAGCACTATGCAAAACGAGATTCGTACAAGAAGGAAGGCTTTTCCATTTACAACTAAATACATTCACCTTTTTGTAAATGGTTAAAAAGGTATTCTAAAACGTATTTCAAAATGGTAATTGCTTCACATAGTATTACCTTTTTTTCTTATATGAACAGATGTGGTGTCACGGGTGGCCTATTCGCTACTTCCATTCCATGGTTCCACAATGAGCAAGTAAGAGCTCCAAACTGGCGGCAACACGAAGCTAAATGTTACATAACTTCATCCACTTTTATATCACTGCTTTAATTTTCGATTCACGTTGTCCAAAATCCGTCAGTGTGAGACTCTTACTTACAAAATAGATGAGCAGTTGCAAGCAAGAAGCAAATAGACCATTTTGTTGTGCCCCCCGTTTAAAAAAATCTATTCTTGAACACAAGTTGAAAGCTTGATTTAAGCATACATCTCTTTAACCCTTTTTGCACAACCTGCTTTTCTTATACAAAACATTGATGATTCGGTAATTGCAATCATCAATTAACCAGTGAAAAAATGGACCTTCCAAATACGTAAACTCTGTTTCCTTAGCCTAACACCCGGCTACCCACGGGTGTTTCCATAAGTGACACCCTTTTCTGAATACTTTTGAACCCTATGGATTCGGAAACCTTAACGGAATTAACGGAAATAAACCACACGGTTTATGTGGTTTATCCGTTAATGGTTTCCGAATTCATTGGGTGTCAGAACAGTAGGTCAGAGAAAAAGGTTGTTACCTTATGGAACACCGGTACCCACCATTTTTACATGTGCTGGTTGCCTCAAAAATCATTCAGACCAAGCGGGTGGTTAAAAATAATTGGTTATGGTATCAAAATCGCAGTTGTTTTAGGGTCAAGATGGCGCGAGGCCATCATGGCTCACGATTTAATATCACGGATGTCGAAGCAAAGCAGGATAATTCTATTTAGTTCTGGTAATTTTGCCATACGATAGATCTTCAAAATATTACACTCATTCGAGTAAAATCTACATGCAAAAGTCTCTCTGTCGACCGTAAGCTCAAGTCGAAACTCTGCTAAAAAAAAACCGCGGGATTTCTCTAACGTTCTTCCCAAGCGAATTTCACCTAACATGACAGTGAAATTAATAAAGGCGCCTTTGCAAGTTTCGATAACCGAGAAGCGGACATGTTATCTCTCCAGTTTGACCTGTTTACGGTGAAAATTTATCGCCTGACAAGCCAAATGAAACCTTTCATCCTCGTGCTGGGATTTCCTCTCTGCATTCTGAGGTGTACATCTGTTCATGATGTTGTTCTAAGGGTTAGACCGATGTTAGTCAATTTGCCTGCATTTTGATAAATTTAATAAAAATTGCAACGTAACCGTCTTGTTTAAAATATGTGGCTTTGGTAATTGTTTAACTGTTGCAATCGCTGCTGAATTAGCTACTGCCATAAAGTTGCTTGTTTCTGAAAGGTACTGTGTTCTTCGTAGAGCGCTATATATGCTGATTAAAACAATACTAATAGGTAATTTAGGTAGTCTGTGCATGATTAATAATATGCACGCCGGACTTGAATCACCTGATAATTATTACACTCTTAAAAATAATTACCACGCTGTTGTGTTAGTAGGCAATATGATTGATACATTGGTAAAATTTTACCAATATTTTGTGTCCGAGGTACAAAAAATTGGTAATATTTTACGAAATATTTGTGTCAAACGTACCAAATGTTGTGTATTTTTACACATATCTGTGTAACATTTTACCAATATTTTGTGTCAGAGGTACAACAAATATTTATATTTTGCTCGTCAAATTGTTACTATTTTACGAAATATTTGTGGCAAACGTATTATTAATAATAATAATAATAATAATAATGAGAACTTATCCATCAAAAAGATGCTCATGGCGCAGCGTCACATCAATGCAAACCAAAATAAGCAGCAGATTAAGAACAAATATAATTACAAATAATAAACCAAAATTAAAGAAATGATAGATTTGTCATGATCACCAGCACTGGACATGACAAGAACAATAATAAAAGGTGAACAGTGCAGGTTAGAACGACAAAACCATCATTTTTACAATGAATTCAAGTACACATATGTAACAAAAGTAACCAAAAATCAAAATGATTAGAGTCAGAACTCATGATGAATGTCTTAAGCATGGATTTAAAAGAATTCAGTGAGGAAGCTGATTTAAAAAAGTCTGAAGGTCGATTCCAAAGAAATGGAGCAGCAAAGACAGAGGAACGGTATCCCCATGATCTCAACATCCGTGGTACAGAGAGTAAAGACCTGTTTGTAGATCGTAAATCACGAGTTGGTTTATATGGCATAAGAAGATCTGAAATGTAAGAAGGAGCCACATCATTGGTTGAGCGATAAACATAAATAAGTATTTTAAAGACAATCCTGTGATAAATAGGTAACCAGTGCAGTTCCTTTAGAACAGGTGAAATATGCTCCCTTGGTTTTGTGCGGGTAACAATCCGAGCAGCTATATTTTGTAAGCGAGACAGTCGTTTGATCTGAGTATCTGAAAGTACCAAATGTTGTGTATTTTTACACATATCTGTGTCACATTTTACCTATTATTTTGTGTCAGAGGTACAACAAATATTTATATTTTGCTCGACAAATTGGTAATATTTTACGAAATATTTGTGTCAAACGTACCAAATGTTGTGTATTTTTACACATATCTGTGTAACATTTTACCAATATTTTGTGTCAGAGGTACAAATAGTTATATTTTGCTCGACAAATTGGTAATATTTTACGAAATATTTGTGTCAAACGTACCAAATGTTGTGTTTTTTTACATATATCTGTGTAACATTTTACCAATATTTTGTGTCAGAGGTACAACAAATATTTATATTTTGCTCGACAAATTGGTAATATTTTACGAAATATTTGTGTCAAACGTACCAAATGTGTATTTTTACACATATCTGTGTAACATTTTACCATTATTTTGTGTCAGAGGTACAACAAATATATATTTTGCTCGACAAATTGGTAATATTTTACGAAATATTTGTGTCAAACGTACCAAATGTTGTGTTTTTTTTTACACATATCTGTGTAACATTGTACGAATATTTTGTGTCAGAGGTACAACAAATATTTATATTTTGCTCGACAAATTGGTAATATTTTACGAAATATTTGTGTCAAACGTACCAAATGTTATGTATTTTTACACATATCTGTGTAACATTTTACCAATATGTTGTGTCCGAGGTACAACAAATATATATATTTTGCTCGAAAAATTGGTAATATTTTACGAAATATTTGTGTCAAATGTACCAAAAATGTTGTGTATTTTTACAAATATCTGTGTAACATTATACCAAGATTTCTTGTGTCCGAGGTACAACCAAATGTGTATATTTTTGACTCCGAAAATTGGTACTATTTTCAAATTATTTGTGCAAATGTACCGAATGTTGTGTATTTACACATATCTGTGTGTAACATTTTACCAATATTTTGTGTCAGAGGTCAAACAATGTGTAGATTTGCTCGACAACATGGTAAATTTTACGAAATATTTGTGTCAAAATTTTACCAAAATTTTGTGCAGGAGGTGACAACAAATATTTATATTTTGCGCGACAAATGGTAAATAATTTACGACAAATTTGTGTCAAAACATACCAAATGGTTGTTGTATGTTTATACATTTCTGTGTAACATTTACCAATTGTAGATCATGTTACTCCTGACGCAAACCAGCAGCGGTAATTATTTTTAGAGTGTAACAAGACAAAATAGGTCTCATTGTCTGGACCGTATAAGAGAGGAAAGAGGTATATTTGCCTGCATAGCATTCTTGAGGACGCTTGAGACCGCATCGTCCACGATATTAATATTTGAAGGAAAAAAATAATCCTCATATTATGTTTAGACTTAATGTTTAAGACTGGACAAATTCATTGTTTATAACATAATTGTAAACAAAAATTAACAATAATACAAGGATCTCTAGAATCAAATATTATAAACAAAAAACACCAAATGCATTCAGATAAAGTATGGACACATAAATCAGGGGGAAGGGACGTCGGGAGAAGTACGTTTCTCACCATGTCACTCTAGGAAAACACTGACTACCATTGCAATGAATCCGTTGTATACTGAAACATTCTCGATGCACGATTGTTGTTCGAAGAGTTAACAGTCAGGATATTCGAAGCATTGGTGGCAAATCGAGCTGTATTTATACATAAAATAATCGTTTTGTATCAAAACCGAAAATAACGATTGCGTTCTTCAGAATATTTTAACATGTCTGAGAGTCATTGATACAGCTAAGTTAAGGTTACAAAGATATATATTAGCTTTAAGGAGGCGTTGTGTATTCCAGTGGGTTGAAATATCGCTTGACATAATTGGATCAATATTGGTCTCAGATACATTTTAGAAAGGAAATGATCGAAGGAAGTTACAAGTGATATTGAAAATAGTTGAAGGTCATGGTTTTTGATGATTTTCTTTACAATTCTAAGAATTATAGATATATTGTGTTTTTTAAATCTTATCTTTGCATTGTTTCCTTCCTAACAAGAATTACGCAGTGCGTAATTAAGTTGGCCCCCCAAACTGTGATTTAAAATAGGCAAATGAGCTCATTAATATTCATAACCTGTCCAAAAAGTATAAGCACATAACCTCATCATGTTCTATCAACATGCCACATTTGAAGTTCATTGACTAATTGGTTTAGTCTGTAGAGTGGATTATTGAATGTTATGCCCATCCAGACATTCATCCACACATGCAGGCATGCAGGCATCCATCCATCTGCATGATCACATAGGCCCTCTGCGACATGGTTGTGGGGGCTAATTGTGTATGTTTATTATGTCCAAAGACCAATATCAAGCCCGGATGGCATGATTTTTTTAGGGGTGGGCTAATTTTTTAAAAGGGGACTTTTTCCTCAAAGGGGGGGGGGGCGAATTTTGCAAAAGGGATTTTTTACCGAAATTTTAACCCTTTTTGGGGCAAAAAAACATAAAAAAATTATTTTGTGGCCTGACCAATATCGATCACATTATGACACGAAAGAGCTCAACTTATTGTAACATACAATGTCCCTTTTAACTCGTCGTTGATTTGGGGACATTTCTGAACAAGTAGGGTATGCATCCTGCACGATTTATTTGGTTTATTGTCACTTTTGTTAAGACCCGAATGTAGGCAGAATGTACATATTTGACCTCAAATTTAACATACATATAAAAGGCAGACAGAACGTACGACGATTGCTGCTATTGTTGCGCACAAGGTGAGCGTGGTTAGTATTCTTGTAAACAAAACAACATTTCTGACAAAGCGATACGTCATCACTTTTTACCCTCCCTACACCACCAAACATTTCCAAACGAAACACTTGGCAATAAAGCAAGATAAAATGCCGTATTTAGTATATTATGCCATCGGGTCCCTAGGTCTCAATAGGATAAGGACATTAAAGAAAAAAACAGTTATCGCGCAAACTATCTTGATCCATTACGTCGGAAGTAGTCCAATTTCCAAAATACTTCGGCCAGTTTGATGTAGTTGGGTAGGATGTTATAGAAGTCTAGGCCTCAGTCATCCACTCACGCAGGTTATGAGAGTTCAGCCTCAAGTACAGAGGCGTATCGCATGTAATGGACTTTGCGTAGGTTGAATCAGAAATGAAGAAACGCTGCAAGCTCTAACACTTCGTTGATTTTAGAAGTTCATTTTTTTTTACATGAAGTTTCACCCATGAGTACCCATGATACAATGAACCAAATTAATCAAGGCATAACATAATAGTTACAAACAGAGAGTAAATGTAGGAAGAGATTTTAATTTAGCAGTACTTTCAAAGATAACAGAGAATTGAATCTGCAGATAAGGATACGGGGTTGCACTATTGAGTACATCCTTGATCACCTATTTTAAGAACATTACACTATAAAAACTGCCTATTCACACACCTATTTTAAGAACATTACACTATAAAAACTGCCTATTCAAACACCTATTTTAAGAATATTACACTATAAAAACTGCCTATTCAAAATTCAAAAACTGTTATTCAAAGTTCACTTGTCCGAGAGGCACTTAATAGAATTCTATCCAAAATTGTAAAAAGGTCAAATGAAAATTCAGAGGTCCGCAACCAAAATTTTTTTGAAAATATGTGTAACTGGCAAATGTATACAAGACTGCTATTTTTTAAAATTGTAGTTCATATAGATGAGGTAACATCAATGTTTCCAAACTCAAGTTAGCACCTGGTCTACTGACATGTTATACTAGATTCAGTTGATAGTGGAATAGCCTCTACTTTTTTGAAGGTGGAGGTATGAATTGAGGGGATTAGTATATAAACAACTTTAGTCCGTGTTTTTTTTTTGGTATGATATGCGCTATAGCCATGATAGCCAACCCTGAGCGGTTGGGCCATTCACAGTCCCAATCAATAGTCAAAACATAATCCTAAAGAAAGTGCAAACTAAATCCAAGAATAGTTTCAGTGAAAGCAGGTGAAAGCTTATTTTATGAATAGTCAAGATAAAAGCTCTGCATTGTTACACACAGGTGACTGAAGCCTTCTAAATTTAAAGTGACATGAGGAGATTTTTTTAGGATACGCATTTCTCTCAAATTGCACAGGATCGATTGCAGACCACCTACCAAGAACGTTTCGTAGGTTTATTGGACAAACAAGTACAAAAGAAAACAGCAAACCTTGTTTTGAACTTGCCTGACTATCGTAACTGTCCCATAGAACACCGTGCTTTGACTTTCTGTCGTGCACGACAGAAAGTACTAAATCATCATATTATTACATAAAGACGGCGTATTCGGCTTATTCACTTCAGGTGTGATCTAATACATTGGAAAGCATTCCAAATATGCAAAAAAACCAGGTTCGAAAAAATTGAGGGCGCTTCTTTCTGCAAATCTCCTCATGTCTCTTTAATGATATGTTGTTGTAGGCAATGTTTAAAAGCAACTCTGGGGTAGACACTATGAATCACATAGTATAAAATAAAAAAGTATTGACTCGACGAACAACGTAACTTTATTTGTAGTTGGTCAGTTTCTTTCAATCCGATCTCGTTTGTATTGCGAGGTAGAAATCCAAGATTTTCTGGGTATTTCTGTCCCCTATTTTGAGTAATGGACGAAGTCCAAACTCCGCCCATAACCCTACCATCAATTGGAATCTACTATAGAGGTGCGAAGAATATGCCCATGCAGTTGCAGCATTCAAAGCTTATCAGCCTGGACAGAATTAACCGCTTGGTTGTCCTCGATTACCACCCATGCGATTTTTGGAAGCTGTCCGGCTGCGATGGTTCTCTCGATGTAAGTTTTGCTGGTAAGGGAAAGCGCTGATCCCAATCTTCTGCATCCCTTGAAATGAATGCTAATGATTTATGGGATGGTTGGGTCCACAGTGATCACGACCATTTGTGAAGCCTTAGAGGCCAATAGCACTAAGGCGCTATATACATCTGCTATTATTTTATTATCATCGCCTGATTGAGCGCGATTTTTAAAAGCACAAGCCCTGCAGATGCTCACTCTACTGCCGGGCAGTGCTTTGGTTTCTTGCCCGGCGTTGACGTCACATTGGTCAACTCATCTATAGAAATTTGCATTGACCTTTGACAATTTCGAATTTCTATTAAGTGCTCTTCTGACAAGATATCTTGCCATTTTGAATAGGCAGTATAAGAATAGCACTGCTATATAAAAACAGTCCTGCATACATGAGGCAGGATTTCAATTCATCATTTTTTTCTTACTGGACAAGGTTAAAAGATGACCTTTTCACTTTCATATTCTTTTGCAGTGGCCGTGCAGGTAATCCCTTACTAATTCATTGCAATATTCACTGCAGTACACTGCAATACCTTCATATTAATTTATTCAGGACGCAGTCACATGGAGTGACCTATGAATGATTTTATAGTTAATCTAGAACTCTCCTGATTTTTTAATAGAATATCTAGAACTATCTTGATGTTGATATTTTATTATCTTCCCTGGAGATGCCAGCCGGCACACACAAGTGTTGAAAAAAAAACCCCATATGCGCTTGGCCGGAGAGATTTTTTTTTGTTTTCAACCTTGTGTGCGCGGGCCATCTCCATGGAAAGAATAATAATCCCACCTTGTCGACCTGAGCACAGTAAGTGTTAAAATTTTCAATCAAATTCCGGATTTTGTTACTACTAAGTGAACTGGTTATGCACAATTTTCTATTTCAATAAACCTTTTTGTATGTTTATCAAATTTTAAAATATATTAAAAAGTCTTTAAATCAATTTTCTAACACTCTGAAAAATCAAATCTTCCTGAGACACAAAGAACATTTTTTAAATTTCAACAGGGTGATCTTATGATTTTATAGGATTGGAATCAATTTTGTATTTCGATGTTTTGAAATACATAAGAGGTATATTTAGGTAGTATTACGTGTAATTGTTTCAAATATTATTAGAATCAATCTTTTCATTCCGCGACCTGCTATGAGCAATAAAGCCGTTTTAAAGGCTAAAGACATGCCTGATCCGAGATCATTTTTGAGATGGCCTTTTTTGTGAAGTTCAAGCTGAGGATTTAAGTTGTAAAAACCCCTGGCGATTTTGTTAGCAGCTAATAGTATTTTAATAACGCTACAACGCGTACGAGCAGGGGTTGTCCGCGATGAATATGCTACATTACACATGTGACGCTACAAACCCTTCCAATTCAATTACACGTCGCTCGATGTGGCGTGTTTTTCCATACACTGTATTTTCAGCAAATATAAATTGGCGAGTGAAGTGGTTAAGTGTATTATTAATCAGACACCGTTCTTAACCATACAAAACAGATTGAACTTTAAATCCTATGGTTACATCGATACGGGCAATTATAAATATTATCAATCCTCCCATATGTTTTAAAA
The DNA here is from genome assembly GCA_023653785.1 of Ophioderma brevispina. Lineage (NCBI taxonomy): Eukaryota > Metazoa > Echinodermata > Ophiuroidea > Amphilepidida > Ophiodermatidae > Ophioderma > Ophioderma brevispina. The sequence goes on from JAMKCH010014347.1 coordinate 40,961, forward strand.
ATGACATCAACAGATTGAACATTAAAATGTTGAATGAGAGTCGATTACGTTATATTCAACATAGCAAGCCGTTCTTCTGCCAAAGAGGACCCAATTTTGGCAGAAAAAAACAGAACCAAATAAGGGCCATTCTTCGGGCACGTTTGTGACCTAAAACCGGTAAATTTATACTTTCAACTCAATGCTGTTTTGTCAACGTAACCAATCTGTTATTACTTTTTACATTATTAATACCATTCAGTCCAAACCCAACCTGACCTTCTGATGGTCATACACGTGACCGAACTTTATTTGCCCTCATGACAAAATAACCAATCAAGTGAAAGTGGAAGCATTGTTTTAGGTTAGGTTTGGACTCAAAGTTATTAATAATGCAAAAAGTAATAACAGATTGGTTAAGTTGACAAAACAGCATTGAATTGAAAGTAAAAATTTATCGGTTGTAGGTCACAAACGTGACCGAAGATCAGAAGATTTATTTCTCGCTACTAATTCTCCTAGCATTTATATTTGGAGGAAAGAAGGTACACCAGTTTGGGTAAAGCTATATTCCATGTACAATTGTTTGACTCGTTAGTGTAAATGATTGCTTTACAGCACAGAGTTCAATTTCTTTTATGAAAAATAGTCAAAAGCCTGGATATCATCACTACAAGCTATGGCTCAAAAAGAAAGCTCTTACTCGCCTAAACGAATTTCAACACCTTTTCCATCATCCTTTTGATTTCAGAATTGTTGCATCACTTTAGTTCAATGAAGGAAGCTGAATGCACCTATTAATAATGGAAGTACATTTGCATTTCAAAAGTAAAATAAAGTAATAGTGTTAATGATTGAAACGTTTTGATCGCTGAAGGACTCTCCTGCGGCAAAAGACAGTTATGTCAGAATTTTAATACACATACTTTTTGAACAACTGAACTATGTATCTATGTGCTATAACTTAATCCTGCGCGAATTCTAAGTAATCTTGTGCCAATGTTATTATGTGGAATTTATGTGTTAAGTGTATGGAATTTTCGCCGTCGAGGGTGCAATAACATGATTTCATGAACTTTTTAGACCTGTCCTTTTCTCAACTTTTGCACATATTTTCTCTTTGGTCGCAAAGGATTTTATTTTCTAACGTCTAATATATCTCTGTTTAAAATAGTTTTTGTCTACTCTACTTTGCTCGAAAAATAAATATGGGTAAAACAATTGTGAATAAGTTTCATAGTTGAGGCCCTGTCGTATGATATAAATGATTTGATACGTCATGTACAATTAAAACTTTTTAGCTCACATTGTTGACTTTGCCAGCTTTGGTGCATCGTGTTGTTTGAATTGTTATGTTTTTTACTTTTCTCACATGGCAAATTTTATCACCTTTTGTTCTTTTCAGCCATGTTTTGGTATTTTGGGTCAATACCTTCACTCCACATTTTAAATAATTTCTACGCACAGGACATGGTAACTATCTGGATTCTCAAATCACATCTTGTATCGGTACAAATACTAGGTGTGCACTTTTAATAGTGATTGGCGAGTAAAGACGACAACAAGCCATACAATGCCAATACAACTCACTTCTTTCCCGCAATGAAAAGAGATAACGTTCATACACATGCATATTTTTCTTTATGGCTGTATGTGTAACGTATTTGGTAACAATTAAAATATCGTTTAGCTTTTGATATTTCAGCCATTGAATATTAACCGCGGTCGTTCACTTTCGCGCCGATTTTGAATGTGGCGTTCAATGAAAGCGGATTTAAATAGGATCATAAAGGTCCGACTATAAAGAAGATGATTAAAATGGGACGAGAGTTTTGCGTTAAACGTTTTAGATAAAGAGTGGAATATAGCAATTGTATTCCCTGGATGATTAGGGTTTGCTGGAAGACTTATTGGACAAATCGCATGTCCCCGGGATTGGCTTATTTTTTTAATACACATTGGTCATAAAATCAATGACCTTTGAACTTCTTTTTTTGTTTGGCAAATCCGGTTTAATTATCAATTAACTTCATAATCGGGATATGATAGGGGTGCAAACCACAATTGCATCATGATTGTAGGATATTAATTTCATTCACCAGCTACATAGTTCAGATCATTTTGAACTATCGTATTAAGCCTCTGTACAAATTCCAATGATCACAACAACAATCGGGCAACGAATAAATAATAACCGTCGCTATTTACAAAGCATAAATTCTTGGAAAGTTGAATTTACACGAACTGACTTGAGAGCGTTTAATGCATTTAAATGCAAAAGGACCACTCAGAACAATCTCAGATATAACTAAAAATTTCACCATTTTTTTTAAAATGATTCAGCATTGAAGATGGCGACCTCTAATGATGAGTAACAAGACAATTGTCTACCGTCCAGACTTTGGTTCTGGGTTAAAAATGCAATTTTAGGCGGCGGAATTCAAACAACCTCGGTCAACTGGCGATATATAGCGTCAGAAGCAGAGTGTGTTTTGAACCATCCCATAATTGCATTGAATTGTGCCTATATTGTAATGTACCAAACAACAGTTCATACGTAGGGATAAGAAGTCCTTCATGAATTTAGACCTCACAAGACATGCCGGACCACTGTAAAAGTACTAATTCTTTGTAGGCTAAATGAGTGTAAGTTGAGGGTTCATATGTTAGAATTCTGAATTTTTGGTGGCACATGACCTTATTGTGAAATTTCCCCTAACTGGTGCATTGTGTGTATTGGTGGGATGAACTCAATCAAACCTCTGCACAGCTGTTGCACTGTTTCATGTTTTTAAAATATGAAAAACCGTTCCAACCAGAACCAACAGCAGACCGGCGGGCAAAGCCGGTGGTTATTTTTTAGGCAATCCCTTAGTTGTTTAATTTAAAAATCATTGTTTAGAGGTAATTTTTAAGCAGAAAATAGTAAATAGCCATAGCATGAATTCCTAAAAGCTTAAGTTCAACCAGTTCGTGACCGACCTCTGCGATAGAAACAAAACCGAAAACGTCCTATGAAATAACGTTTGAAACAAGAGAAACACAAATAACACATCTGGATCTGTTAAGCCTAGCAAGTGGCATAAATTGAAATTTGCCACCATCAATTTATAACTTAGGATTTGTTTTTTACAAGATCAGGCCTGAGCGTATCAAGTAATCGCCTGAGAAGTTCGTAGTACATGTTTCAAATATGCTGTGAGCCACTTACAAAGGTACCGTCATGTAGGTTAAACACTTCAACCACTGGTCACCCCAATGGTCCTCTTCCCACGGTGAGGTTTTTGGCCGTTTTGTTCTCGTCTCGACACAATAGAATACGATGGGATATTATACGGATCACTAATTGACATGTCACAGCAAACACTACTGAGTAACGGATAAATCTGATAGAGTGCGTATCCCGCGATACCTCCTTTCTATAGATTTTAAAGGATTTCATACCCAAAACGAGGAAGAACAAGCGAAATGGAAAAAGCCATTCTCCCTGCTGAACCCTCTCCCGAAGACACATCTGCAAATGGGCAGGTATTTTCCAAATGCACAACTTTTCCTTACAAATGAAACCATGATCATACGAACTAAAGTATATCCGGCTTGTTTCGTTCAAGCAAACAGGGTAAGTTTTTATATCTATCCAAAAGGTTGCCTCCAATTCTTTTGTTTTCCACTGGCTGAGGACGCCTGCAACAGGACACTGACACTATGCGGGGCTTAGGGACGACTAGGTAATTATTAACATCTTATCCTCTCCAATTTTGTTTTATCCACTCTAGCCTTTATACACTTTATGCACACACGTATGCGATAGACATCTGATATTAACGCAATGGCCTTCCATATTTATATCAAGTTTCATCAATATTTGCATTAACCTTCACATCTTCTAGTCCCTTATCTCCGTCTGAAATCACGATTGCATTTTTCCTTAGGCGTCGTCGGATTTTTTCACCGTTGGTGCAAATTCCTTTTAACTCTACTTAAATTTAGTTACCTGTGGTGCATTTTCTAAGTTATCAAATCAGAATTTCATTTTAGATAACCTTCCATTTATTTCTAGTTACCTATTACACTTCATAACCGGTTAGAATGCAAGAAAAACAAATCATTTTAAATAATATTGAAAATGGTGTTATTTGTACTGACCAAAAAGGACAGGAAATCGATATCTGCGTACAAATACCACGGGTGGGTGAAAGTGATAAATGGGTGATCTTCGCCTCTAGAAACACCCAATCCTCAAAATTTGAGACATGCATGTATTATAGAAGAGAAAGGAAAAGAACGCACATGACCATGGTCTTCCGCACTTACTCTCACAAAGGAAGAAGAAGAAGAAAAACACGAAAACAAAACCAGAAAAGAGAATTATATTTATTCGCGTTAAAACATCAACAGTATAATCCAAGTATAAGTATTAGATTTGGATTTAGAATAATGCTATAAAATATATCACTACAGCATGATATTAAAATGTCAACAATGGCAATTGTAGAATGCCTTGCTTCAAATATCGATTTTTGGTATTGCATGGTATATCACGCACCTGAACCTCTTCTCTTTGAAAGTTCTTACGTAAATACATCAATAGTAATTCATTTCAATTTTGCTCTTTTTGGTCACGTATTGGACAAGGTTAAATCGTGTTTGTTTAGTGCAGTATCTGGAAGCGGGAAGTGTACTCTTTGATCTGTCTTTGATGGGGATGTAACAGTCAAATTTTGCAATACAGATGAAAGTAAAGAGTGAAAAAATCGTACATCCATTAAATATAAGAAATGGATATCATTATGGTTTACCTAATCGGGGGAAAATGGCTCTGAGATTTTAAAATTCCATATTACGTGAAATTTTATCTATGAAAACAAGTTTTTGAAGGGAACATAAGGCATAGTATACTTTAATTACACTTTCATTTCTACATATATTACTATTACTCTCGCTTTTATTTCTTATTCGTATGTATATTCTTTAGTTGTGTTGGTGCGAACGTGAATATGGATATTTGTGTATTTAAAGTATAATGTTGTGGAGAAATAGCTAGCTCAAACGCAATTCTAATTAGGCGGTTAACTGTGCAGTGGATCCTTTCAATTAAGGTATCGAACCACGCGCAAACATTCCAGTATATGATGACACATGACATCAGGCGTGTGCAGGTATTACAGCGGTGAAGGTGTTAACAAAGTAATCACGCAACTACGCGTAGGGAGGTTAATGTCCTGAATGCTATCATCCGCGAGCCTGCACACACAGCGTGGACTTGTAAACTGCTGAGATTCTCCACTGCGACATAGGGCATTGAACTAAACAGAAAACTTCAAGAAAGATTTCAACGCCTGCTTCCCGGATATTTAATACGAACATGGACTTACTCGGGGCAAGGATAATATTTAAAAAAAAGGACCTTATTCTAACAAAAATTCATTGTAATTTGGCGTAACGCGGATAGTAAAAGAACGTTCGCAAAGTGGTCAGTCGCCCTTGTGGAGTCACGTTACACACGCTCGCTGTATTTTCATTTATCAAAAGGAATTTCCTGGACCTCATTGATCGCAATTGTAAATCATCTAGGATTACCTAGCCAGGCAGCAAATCGCAGAGTTCTCTGTCCATGAAGACCACGGTGACACAGTTTTCCAGAATCCGAATACTTTGGAGAGGGAGACCGGAGGCACGTAGGAAACCCGTACTAGGCTATACCACGTGGGGGTGTAAACAAATTTCAGAAAACACACTATGAATTCTACGAATCGTGAATATATTTTGTTTTGGTTTCTGCAGAAAAAAAATAAATGTTTGCCATTGATTTCAAAAGTCAGGGATAATAGTATAAAAGTTTAAACCTGAAAAAATTAAATGACAAACTAAATGAAAATAATGCATTCATAATTTGTCATGGTGGACACGACTAATTTCATGACAAACTATAACTTTATATTTCGTCATTTAATTTGCCATACACTAAAATTTCATTTGTAATGTACTAGAAATGACAATTCGCCTCAGCCAATGGAATAGAACCACTCCGGAGTGATTTATTACAAAATTACTTGATTTACACCCACAAAGAAACTGTTTTAGGTTTATTTATTCTAGACGAGGGGTTAACACATGTAAAAGCAATACAAAAACCCAGATTTTATCAAAGAATTAGAGCGCCCTATATGCAAATGTGACAGTGTCCCTCAAAGTTGAAGTACAAAATATATTGTGTATGAATATCATTGTAACGTGTGTTTCAACAAAGTTCATGAAGGGTTTGATGTCAAATCCAATTAAAAGGGTTTGAAAGTATTTTTTCACTTGACTATGTAATCAATATAGTCCCTTAGGACTTCAAGTGGTAATGCCTGCATAACACACTACATATATATTTGTACAGCTGGCAACATTTTAAACTTACACTCATTGTTATGCAATTACCACTTCAAAGCATTACAAAATATTTTAAAGCTGGCTATGGTTTTGGTATAATCAACAAATATTAGCTAAAATGTACAGTATTCACATTCCCACCAAAATAAATTTGAGGGCATTTTTCATACGCATGCTCCAGCATACGAGGACAAAGCTCACGCATACCTTTGTCCATTTATCGTAAGCACCTCCCGGAAATTGGCAGAGACCTAGAGGAAAGATATATTGCCAATTCCTAAGAAAACTGTTTAACTGTTTTATCAAAATATACTTTTAGGACACTCCGTATTCCAAAGCATTACCCAATCAGTTAAAATAGTCTGTCTTCTCCTCTATTGAATGAATTTCAACCTGAAAGATATTTCTGTTGTTGAAAGTTGTAAATATCACATTGATTGCATAGCAATATTTGTGAATTATCGAACAGTATTTGCATTATTAAATATGTCGACTCTTTAACATAAATAAGATATAATCGTTCAAAAGCCTAAGAAAGGCCTTTTCTCGACAACTTGCAAATGACAACGGAAATTGGTTATTTCAAATTTTGCAGAAAGCTTCCAATACATAGAGTCCTCCAAACCGCTTTGCGTTTTCACTCAATAACAAATTGTTCCAACAAAATAAGCACAGTACAAAAATGTAAGATATCAAATTCGGGGGTAATGTACAACAAATACTTATTTGGACTTCATAAACCACACAACAGACGCTGTGAGCGATAGTAAAACTTATCAACAGTTGTGTTTTGACCGACATTTAGGCATATCATAATTTTTCAAGGTTTTAGGTCAGACTGCTTGTTTGCATACCCTGCATTTAGCCACTTTGGTACGATTTTGAGGCGGTTTTTAAAAGCTTTGATTCTAGGATTGAGTGCTTCTAGACGTTTTGAAAGTGCATAGTACTAATAATTTGGCCTTATATAAATAACAACAGCATAAACTTCAAATAAAAGGCAGAATTGAAGCAACCATTTGCAGAAAAGAAAAGTACATTTTAATGGCTGCCGTTTATAAATAGGCAATGATGCACATTACCGCATTTTGGGTCGGCCGGTTGAAGACAAGCAAGCTAACCTTATACGCTTCAGTTTTGTCTTGTGCGTGGCGCGTGTATCATGTTGGGTCGGTTAGACCCGTATTTTTTCTTTCTGTTTCATTAAAATTGTGAAAACAAAGATCGAGCGCGCACTGACATTCTCTCTGTCTGTTCTCACTCTTTGCTTTATCTATGTTCTGTCTGGCCTCCTGTCACAGTTCTCTATCTGCTGTTTCTTAAAAATTATAAAAAGTGTATTTCCCAAATCTCGTTCTTCACCCACTCTCTGTCTTCTAGAAATAACATGTAATAAAATGTGTGTTTTGGTTCATTTCGTATGGTGTAGTATCACAAAGGTTGCATTACTGAGTCCGGGGGGGAAAAAAAAAAAAAAAAAAAAAAAAAAAAAAAAAAAAAAAAAAAAAAAAAAAAAAAAAAAAAAAAAAAAAAAAAAAAAAAAAAAAAAAAAAAAAAAAAAAAAAAAAAAAAAAAAAAAAAAAAAAAAAAAAAAAAAAATAGGGGTCTTTGGGTGAGAGACAGCCAAAATGCCCCAAATAAGGGGTTTTCGGGTGAGAAATTTTCCCCAAAATAGGGGTCTTTGGGTGAAAGCGATGCTGAAAATGGGGGTCTTAACAGCCTTACATGCGCGTCATCTCCAAGATGGGAGTGCCTCCCCGGGGTACTGAGTACAGAAAATGTAACAATTATAATAGAATGGTCTATTTCTGTAATGGTCATACATATCAAAACAAATGTCCAAAATGAACACGACGCAGAATGGTAACTTCAATATTTGTACATTGTCAAGAGACGTCTCCTTCGCACGTCCCGTGTTTACTGTCTATTAAAGTTTTAACATACAAGTGCCCCATTGTCAGTGAGGATGACCATTCTTATTTCACGCAAGAATTTCAAGTTAAATTGTTGGTAACTATGGTAACGGTGACTCAAATGCATAAGAAGGTTATTAAAGTTTCGTACAATCCCCTTCAATGTGTTATTAAATGGTTTTCAATTCTGTTAGGTTGAAAAAGACGCCACCAAATTGAGTCAGCAAGATCAGTAGGTACGAGTGTTTGATTTGTAATATCATGACTATTTAGTGATACTTACAAAGATTACATCATCTCTTTAAGTGATAGCTAGTACTTAATTCGTGAATTTCTTAGACATACGTTCATTTTTTTTATTAGAAAAGGAAAAACAGATAATACGAAAGTTATGAGAGAATTGTTTTCTTTCAGTTGAGGACTTAACAGGTTTGTGCTACCCCGAATCGAATACCATTTCATATACCTTCCACAAGTTTCGTACTAACAGAAAAGCACAAGGGTTAAGCGATTATATCTGAAGCAAATAGAGTTCACCACATTACTCAGATCGTTTAAAAACGGATAAAATTGCCAAAGGTTTTGGATACTTCTATGTTTCTCGTCGTTCAAAACTTGACAAATTTAGGGTTTATAGGCATTTAGGAATTTTTTCAGGGCTTCTTCCGAATTTTTGATTGGACTGTATACCAAGTTCATAATCACTGGGTGTCTAAGTTATTAAACAGGTAGTAGGTGATTCAGCGATTACAACTTGAATTTCTTCTGCGATACCCCAATCAGACAACAATGTGAGGAGTCACAAGGACACGTTTCTTTATTATTAGCTTACCTTTATTTATTTGGCTTCATTATCTCACACTTACCAGGATTTCTAGCGGAATAAATGTATTGTGATTTAGAAGACACATTAATTTTCAAAATACCAACACGGGCTGGGGCGGTTAAAATCTGTATACCACGTTATGGGAGATTTAAAGATACCCCACACGATTAAAACTATTAGGACTACGGGCTACCATGGGACCCCATGCACCCCCAGGGGATTTTTGGAGACAACCAATTTTGTGAAGCTTATACCATAAGGCGAATATTCAGGTTGTCTGCAAAAAGCCCGACCCTGGGTTAAACGGTGAGGGCGCTTTTTCAAAATGGCTGCCAAAATGCAACACCACATTGGGAGAGAGTCCCAACAGCCTAGCACAACACAGAAACATCCAGGCCTGATTTGGTACCAATAGATAGCGATGATCCTTATCTTCCATCGATCCCAAATGAGTACCAACATGCCTAGCAGCATTACGTCACAATGGAGTCATAAAGCTATAAAAAGAAAATTCGATGTTAGCAAAAATTGTCAATGTCCATAGCACATGCGGGGAAAATTTCCATTTTCGCCAAAAATGTTAGGATATCACTTTTCATGCGGTTTTTGGGCTTACTTGAGTGGCAAATGACTAGTTTATAAAAAATGACAGCATTTAGTGCTAATTAATAGTTTTTGAGTCTGTAAAAATTGCGAAACACGTTCACCCATAATCCGTACATGTATTTTCATACGTTCCTCGACGTCATAGTGACGTCATTAATGGAGATGTTGGCACTTATTTTGATACCAATGGAAAGAAGAAACTCTAAGCTACCTGTGGTACCAAATGTACGGATCGGATGTTCAGTAACGAAAATCACGGGGGGGGGGTCGGGAGTTGTTACAAAATGGCTCAGGTGGACGGGGTTAAGTTCAAAACGGGACAAGTATATCGATGCCTTCCTAAGGCTTGGAAGATGACGATGTGCCAGAGCAATCGTATGAGACATTTGTTGAGGATGCCCACATCTATAGAGAGCCAATCATTAAACCTTGATTTGGTACCAGGCAGACGTGGCAGAGCGAGAATTCCTCCTCCAGATGCATGGTTGGAAAGTTAAATGATGGTGCACTAGATACAAGTGGCATTAGGAGAGTGAGCCAAAGAGTTGTCTGACATAATTAGTAGAGGAAGAATAATATGATCAGAAGAAGACATTAAGGAAAGGACTCAGACGAGGAGGAAGAGAGATAATTTCTGAAATCAAAAGGAGCTGCATTTAAGCTCGTTATTACCAAGGAAAAACAGCATTGCTAAAAGATCGCAATTGAAACAATACAAGATATTAAAATGGAAATTCTCTTATCGTATCCAAACACAGTGGTTCTCAAATGTGAGCTAGCCAGAGGTGGGTACAATGTCTGGCTGCTTCACTGAATTCTGCAAAGTCCTGTCTGTGCATTGTTGCCACCCACTGAACAATGGGCAGAGCAAGAGATGCTCCAGTGCCTGATCTGCTTCCAGGTAGACTCAACTTCTGCAAGGAAACCTTTGATCGGACGATTCGGATCTCAATCAGCTGATACACCGCCACTCAGGCCACGAGAAGCGAAGAGTAAAGTATGGTCACGCAATAACATCTGAACAAACTAACTGGCACAAGAGGGGTGCTCGACCAGCACATACCCTAAGATCGGACGGCACTGGCCCTGTGCCACTCAGTGCAGAGTATGCGGCCCTGTATGGAAAGATCAACCCATGCCAAGAAGTTTGATCCAACGTTAAATGCCCTGACGGCCTTATCAGAGGATGCCTCCGTCCAACACCAACGGAAACCTGTACATCTAGCAGGAATGGCTCAGATCACCAGACATCGTCGTAGCGTAGCGAGATGCAAGAGCGTAAGCTGCCACGATCCATGTGAAGCACCCTATGTTGGACAGATTACTGCTGCCAACGTCTTAAATCCAGATGAGAGCTATTAAGCAAAGTCCAACTCTTGAAACAGTCTCTAAGGAGTTAAGAGAGTGCCTTGTGGAAAGAAAGACTTCCATCAACCCATTAACATCTATCGGTATGAACCTGGTGAGATCTCCCACCTGGAGCTGACTTCTCATGCGCTGAATGGCGATGCTCAATAGATTGAGAACCAGAACGGCCGATCTAAGGTTCCTTGCAGAAATGGGGCGATCTGGAAGCAGATAAGGATACTACCTGTTGTTGTGGAAAAGCAACCACAGGACAATGGAACACCTCTTGTCTGCCCACTGCTGGAGCAACAATGCACAAACAAGGACCTGGGGGGCGGAATCAAGTTAAAGCAGCCAGGACTTGACCATCTTGGCTGGATAATATTTGAGACCACAGTGTTGGGACACGATAAGAAGACGAAGGACCACGAGAGCCAGCCCAGGCGGAAGAGCCTCACCAGTGCTCAATACCAATAGATGCCAATTGGTTGAAGCAAGTCTTTCTGTCCACAAGCAACTCCCACAAACTCATTCGAGACTATTTCAAAGGAACGGACTTGCCTAAGAATACTACCCGACCTCAGGGCGGTCAAGGCAGCCGGCCTCTGTCCAAGCCACAGGACGCTCCATACCACAGAGACTGGCAGATTGCTTCATGCATTGCTACGTTGATGATGTATAAGGTTGTACCTGGAGCGGGCCGAAGCACCCCGAGACAAGGCCGGCAGGAGACATCCAACGACGGATCAAGCTTCGGGGCTGAACCTCCCATACAGGGGCAAGCTACTCCACACATGAGCAGCCAGGGCAAGCGCCGTCGATCTCAGGGAATGCGGGCAGACAGGGTAATAGGGAAAAGTCCCTTGTGGGGTTCAAGGGCAGAGACACCGGAAGCTCTTGAGTTTAACATGTTCGGAGTGATTTCGGAGAAGGGTTATGTCCTATCTTGAAGCAGATGAACTATCTGAACGTTGAGGGGAAGTCAAGGGGCGGAGCCCCCAGAAGTCTTTGGTTTCGCATGTTTCAGCGCCTCGGAGAGATCTTGGGTATCTCACAATCCTGAAGATGATGAACTAGCGCCCCTGGCGGGGGTCCAGGGGTCGGAGCCCGTGGAAGAGTCTTGAGTTAAAGAGCATGTTTGAGGTGCCTTCGGAGAGATCTCAGTAATGTCTCATTATCTGCAGCAGATGAACATACTGCCCTGGCGGGTGGGAGGTGGTCAAGGTGATGGAACCCCGGAACCTCTCAGTATTAGTATGTTTCCCAGTGCCTTCGGAGAGATCTCGTTATTTCATTATCTTGAAATATATGACTGTGACAATAACAACAAAAATCACAACAACGGTATTTTTTCTTTTATTTTGCCAAAACAAGTTCAGCGCCCCCTGAGGTCCGGTGTTCCCGGGGCGGGGCATGTGCCCCCTCCCCTGCCCCCCTAGCACGCCACTGCTTCAGATGTGGGTTCTTATAAGAGAGCGCAGTCCAAGGTACTCCAAGTAAACCTGACTATCACCGTGCTCCAGGGCGCCCCGACCAGGTCACTCAAAGGTGAACCCTGGCACGGCCGCGCAGATGGAAAGAATAACCTTGTTGCCCCGATGACTTGCGCGTATGGTTCCCCACAAATAAGGGGCGAGCCCACTAAAGGCCCTTGAGCTTCTTGGGACATCTGCATCTGGCGCCAATTCCAAAGATTGTCTTTCCATAAAAAAACGGACAGGATCCGCACTCTCAGGCCGGTCGGTCAGCACAAATGCCGAACAGGAGAGGCATGTGCACGCTCTCCCCGGGCATTCCATCCCTGTGAGCCCACATAGACCACCACCAAGCACCTGTGTTTTGAAGTACGTTAGTAATGTCTTAACAACAACAACTTATGTGGACTCGTTTGGTTGCGTTCTACACGTACACTCCTGCCTGAAGCTCTCGCAAGCGGCGTAGTAAGAAGCGTGTTGCTCACTTAGTAATCCATCAGTACATCAAGCCTCAAGAAACCATGGTAAAGCGGTTCATGTGTGATCCGTGATTAAAGGAGGCTGTGGTTGTGGTCTAGTGTATAGTAAGTCTTAGACCATTTTTGACATAAAGCGCCTTAACACTTGAAGGCAACTACTTTATTTTTAGATGTTTACTTTAACCTCAACACTAATACGCAGGTGCACGACAAAGAATAGTAGATGACACCGGCCATTTTGCCTTAAAGAGGCAATTAGTGGGTAAATACACATGGTTTCATTGTTTGGTGGCAATTTGGGAAACTTGACGCCCTCTAGAGGCGGTTAAGCAGCCAAAAGGTGTTCAACTTTTCCTTGGTGTGTTCTGGTGCGACTAAGTAGTCCCATAGTGCATGAATTTGGATCCACAAATTAAGATGATGCAAAAAAAGGGCATTTAAGTGAATTTGCACGACATTTGTGAAAAAAACATTGTGACCATACTGTAATATGTTTCTATTTCTTCTTTTTTTTTTGTTTTTCCTCTTTAAATTTCTTCTTCTTTTTTCTACTCTTTTAACCCAGGATGGGGATTTTTGCAGAAAAACCTGATGTTGATAGATATATGTATAAGGTTTCCAAAAAATAGTGGGCTCCAAAAATAACGTGGGGGGGCCAGGGTTCATCTGGTTATGGGCTCATGCACCTATATATTTTTGTTTCATGGACAAAGCCATAAACTGACATACTATTATTTGAAGGTACGAGCACATGTTCGATACACACTCACAGTGTGGTGGTGTGTGTGTGCGGGGTGGTGTTATGTGGTGTTGTGTGTGTGTATAAGGTGATAAGTAACTTCCACGTATTCTATGACGTACACACTAATGGCAATACATTAGTAATGCAAGAGATTGAAAATCTGTGGAAATCATGTAAGATAACTTTAATTCAAAATTCATATACTATTTCAAATGCATGAGAGGATACACAAGGTTATTCACACCTGTGCGAAGGCAAATAAAACAGGAACCCAAGACTCACACAGTTACCATAAGTTAATACTATCACTTTATTATCACGTTCCCTCTGTTTGGAAAGGGATGCACGTAATGGCAAATCGATCACAAATTAAACATCTATTTAAGAATACTTCATCATAGGACCTATCCAAATACCAGCGTAATTGTAGGATTTATTGCATGTTTTTCCTTTTTAATTGTATTAAACATCCTATTAAATCCGGTAAGGTGCACAAGATGAATGCTAAGGCAAATCGAATTTTAACTGTGAAATTTCTCTCTCCAGGTGCAATAACAATAAAATAAAATGTCTCCGTTGTGTGTATGAGTGTATTGCCATGAAACTCTATAGCAGGTACAGTCCCGTTATCCTGTGGCTCTATGGCTAATATCAGGAATATGAGAGTTTAAGTCGTGGGACAGTTCCACTTATTATTATTTTACACGGTTTCCGACTTGTGATAATGCCGCAGGTTGTCATCTAAAGAAACCGTAAGATAAGTATGAAAAACGGGGTCACAATAAGCAACTAATATGGCAAATCTCAAACAGATTTTTCTTCTCCAAATATAAAAGCGATGTCAACGTTGGAACTAATCTTTCACGTGCACGATTTAACTACGGTCCATTCATTAGCTTAGACCCTCGGTTTTAATTAATATTGAGAAGGTATAGGTGTCGGGAAAAAAATCGGAAAGAAAAGTTTGTATTCACGAAATTACCCAACATGATTTTTAAATTTAAACAGAAGAATGGCAGTTTGACCTCCAAATCTATTGAAATTGACCCCGTCTCCCCCAAAAAGTGTGCAAATGATCTGGCCGACGTCTAGTACCACTAAAACAAATGACGTGCGAGGTGGTCTTTGGTATATACACTCTAGCCCACGTCCATAAGCACAAAAATAGGCAGTAGTGTGCACTTTTTCCTAAAAGAGGAAACTTGGTTATGCCTATACATATTGAGGCCCCGAATAATTCTGATCGAGTGCCAAATATGTAGCGCCCCCTATTGGCCAACAGCGCCCTCCATAGTTTTACCCACTTGTTAAATATTCCCTTCAAGAGCTTAAATGCCATATCCACTATTTGTGACACAATAAGGTATATAGTAGATTGTAACATGATGCATATGTATAGAGCTATGATTTAGGTTACAAATCAAACAGGTGCCATACTTAAGGATTAAAAAATGGGCACTGAAATCTAGTACTTAAGCCTAATAGAGTTACGAAGGATAAAAAAAACACTATTTTAAGGGACAATCCAACATTGGTAATCTGAGGAGTTAGAAAATGCATTTATGCATTGCAGTTGTAACAGATGGCAGAAATCTCGAAGTTCAAGATGGCATCTGATTCAAAATGGCCGTAATGAACTATTATTTCGAATTTTACCCAATTATGAAAGGGACTCTTGAGAGGGCGTGGTTGATCAAATTTCACCGCTTTTGGTCAAACAAAGTCTGTACTGATGTTTAAGCACATTAATTTATCAGTAAATTGTTTTAGGACAAAAGTCAATATGCTGCCTCTTAGATTCCAAATGGCCCCCAATGATTATCCACTGTTAGGCCTTACGACACTTATATGAATTTCAATTGAAATGCTAACGAGCCTCGTGTCGAAATGGAAAGGATAAAGAACACCACATATTTGGTACTTGTTCAAAGATTGTTGTGTTGGAGAAATTCAGCACTAAATATTATGTGATGTTTTCATCTTATTATTATTTCATTGTAAAGCTAACAAATCATCGGAATTAGAAGATATGAGCATGGGTATGATAGCACGTTACATTCTTTATTTGGACTACCAAGACGAGATACACTTTTGTATAATGATTGTTAAACTTGGTTGATGAGAATTCTTCTAGGTTTGAGTATCTTAGTGAAAATGCCAACATAATGCGGGACAAGTGAAAAATGCCACACAGGTTTGCAGTCCTGACATCACTGTTTTGCTAGTAGTAATTTGATGAATAACAAAATGTGTTTATGTTAGATTTGGCAATATCCTGACAAACATTTCTGAAATAGTATGGAATCTTGCCAGCAATAGCACGTTTATTCATAAAGGAAAGGACGGAGATTTTTTTAGGATACGAATTTCTCTCAAATTGTAAAATCGATTTAGACCACCTACCAAGAACGTTTCGAAGGTTTTATTGCAGACAAACAAGTACAAAAGAAACAGCAAACCTGTTTTGAACTGCCTGACTATCGTTCATTGTCCCTATAGAACACCGTGCTTTGGCTTTCTGCTCGTGCACGAAAGAAAGTACTAAATCATCCTAGTATTACATAAGACGCGTTATCGGATATCACTTCAGGTGTGATCTCATTAAATTGAGAAAGCATACAAATAGGCAAAACAGGGTTCGAAAGAAATTGGGGGCGCTCTTTCTGGAAATCTCCTCAGTATCTTTAAGTAAACATTCTTGCTAAAAGTTTGGAAGTAAGAGAATTAAACAAAGGTGGGTGAAACGATAATTTTGGTCCGATTTCATAAAAAACCAAATTTCCAAATTTTGGGTCAAATCGGTCAAGCCACTTGGATAGCAAAAGCATAAATTGTGGGGGAAATAAGATTGGATTGTTAAGCCCAAAATTAATTGGTCGAGATATAAGTTGCAAGACTTTATTGGGGAGATGCAGTCGAGCCCAAATTTTAAAACTAAAACGAGACCAATTAATACTGGAGTAAAATCGTCCGATTTTCCTTAACATGTTTTGAATCACGATATTTGCACACAATTGGACTCCTCAAGACTTTGATAATGTACTAAACTTGCCATAGGAGATTGTGTATAATTAAGTGGTCGACAACATTTGGGGAGGTTTTTGTTCATAATCAAGGGAAACATTTCTGGGCTTTAAATCACTTGGGTATAATGAGGAACAATATGAAGTTTTCTAATACCAAATCTCAATTTTGATGTAGTAAATTTTAAATTTGCACTATAATCAAAAATAGGAAATTAAAAAAAGATACTGGTATGCATGGTTTGGTGTCAAGCTTGAAGCTTTTGCCCATCCCTATTGTTGGCCGCACGGTAACACATTCAGGTTTCAACTTTGGTCGTACGGTAAGAAAAGTGTGCCAAACCCTTTTGTTCAAGATTGTAGCCACTATCACCCAGAATGGCAATGCATTATCTTTTTAGAAAT
This sequence comes from Ophioderma brevispina, assembly GCA_023653785.1. Taxonomy (NCBI): domain Eukaryota; kingdom Metazoa; phylum Echinodermata; class Ophiuroidea; order Amphilepidida; family Ophiodermatidae; genus Ophioderma; species Ophioderma brevispina. The sequence continues at coordinate 58,134 of JAMKCH010014347.1, forward strand.
GTCCAGAAAATGATCCGCTTAAAGTTTCAGCTAACGTTTTCACAATAGACGTTTGACCTTAAGCTTGGTCTTTTTAGTACAGGGCTTCCACTACCTACACATACATTTGTTTTAGGGGCACAGAATACAAATGATCTGAGGCTTTCTGAATTTGGTGTGTATGGATTGGGCCCCAAGTTGGTTTTGGTTAGAAATGCTAAGTCATAGAATCTGAAAGCAGAATCATGGCTATATAACCAATTTCTACCTGTATGCACGAGGCCCAATCGTTAGGCAAGTTACAAAATTTGTAAAATTAAAAAAAAAATGTGGTTTCACATGAGTAAAATTATGCTATTTGAGTAGTTTGGTAAAACTTTGCAAAAAGACCCATTTATATACACACAATCACACCAAGAAAAGGTTGCCATTGATAAGTACCCGAAATGGTCTTAAAATGAGGGCATGTTTGTGAGACGTCCATAGCAGTCATCTGTACTAACGATCCCTTCAGTACTGCAGGCTTTCCAGTGGAGTCCTTATTGAAAGTCTTGGATATCTCATTTTTTTACACCTAGTCTACTTGGGTCAGGTATTAATTGGACTGGAAGCTAGGTGGGAACCAACTACATAATGGACACAATCTATAAGGTGGAAAAGCTTGAGTGAGCTGGTTCGAAGTAGTTGCTCACGCGTATGGATGCCCATCCCGAATCGCTTGGACTTTCATGCCTCTCCTTTAGACACACCCACCAACAGTTGCCCCCCCCCCCCCCCCCCCCCCCACTCACTGCCTCAGGATACTAAGATACTTAGTAGCTGCTTGTTATAGAATCCTCAACTCTTCCTACACCGGGTCTTTGGAATTCTTACAATTTAAAAATAGGTTTCTCAGTAGAACTAAGATCAAATGTTGTTCAGAGGTAGATCTATTGCAAAAATGGTCAATGGCAGCCATTTTTCAGTCGCCATCTTGTCTTTGCTATTCACAGACGTGCGCAACTGTGGCTTACTACAATGTCAGCAGTGTTCTTTCTACACTCTTTAGCATTGGCAATGTGGGACCGTCCTTAGTGTTTTTTCTCATTCATAAGCGGAGTAATGCTTAATGTGGATAATTAGTGGATATTTAGTGGCAGCATTGTGAAATGGGTGGTAGGTATATTGATATCAAATTGACCTAAAATCAATGGGCAGATATATTGCAGCACTTAACTGGACCTTATTCAGTCAAAACAAGAGTGACAAATGATCATTTAAATAACCCTTCAAAAACGTATGCTCATTGGCTTAAATTCCAAAATATAGTTCATTGGCGGCCATTTGAAATCAAACAGCCATCATTGAAATTTCATGATTATCGGCTATCTGTACTGCTGCGATATCATCCGTGTGCTTTCTGAACTCCTCAGCATTACTAATGGGGGTTGTCCTTCAAAATTAGCATTTTTATAAATTTCTTAAAACGCAAATTAGGCTTTAAATCGGGGCTTTTCATTGGCGGCATTTTGAATCTAAGATGGCAGCCATATTGAATTGACATAAATGAATTAGTGATATATATGTGCATCATTTTAAACCGTATTTGGAACTTATTTGGTCAAAAAAAGTTGAAGTTATGGCATATAAGCTCTTGAAAGGAAATTAATAAGTGGGTTTAAACTAAAGAGGCGGTAGGCCAATAGGGGGCGCTACATATTTGGCACTCGACAGAAATTGGTCAGGGGCTCAATATGTATAGGCATGCCAGTTTCAGCTTTAGAACAAAGTGCACGATAATTGTGCTTAGGGACTGGGCTAATACGAGGTAGGAAGCGACTATCGAGATAGGATACCCACTGCGATCAATATCGGCGGACCCGAAGACCTGGTCTGACAGTGACTTGAAACGATGTGGTATCTTCTCTTAAAAGGACATAATAAAAAGAATGTATTGATTGTATTTCTTGAAAGTTTGAAGCCACATATTTTTGCAAGGGATAAAATCCCGGAATAAAATAGCGCTATTTATACAATCACAAAGCATCATCATGATATCGATCAAGGTCTCTCTGGTCATAAGATCGATGCAAAAGAGGCTCTCTGGGAAAGTAGAAGAAATGATAGAGAGAAGGAAGAATGCTGTGAGTGTATAAATTAGAGTCTATTTTATCCGGGGATTAGAAGTGGGCAAAAATGATGTGGCGTACAAAAATTCAAATAGCAAAACAAATGGAAACATTCTTTATGTTGGTGTATAGCGAAAAGATTGACACGAATTATTCAGTCATGCTCCCCTTTTTCTTTTTTTTTTTAAAAAAAGTAAAATTCCCCCCCCCCCCTTGGTTATTCTTTCATGTAATTTCTGCACGAAAGAAACTCATATAGACTGTATAAGTTGGGAATGGTTTTTATGGGGCCTTATTCCGTATATGGGCGTAATGATTTCTTTCCTCCAAGTCTTACACCAAGGATTACACAACGTTTTTACCAAACTATCTTATAATGGAATATTCCTGAAAAAGTTTTACGCTCATTACGAATATTCGGCCTGTTCAGATTCCTTGCCGATTGATGGGCAAAAAAATCGAAGATATTTAAAGAATTGGTTGTGAAGAAATACTTTTTAAGCATGCACCTTCAACATCTTGTTGGGTAATTAGATGAATCCCAACTTTTCTTTCACATTTTTTCACGACACCCATCCCTTTGCTAATATTAATTAAAAACCGAGGGGCTAAGCTAATGGAATGGACAGGAGTTATGAATTTTGTTCAGGACAAATTAAAAACATTATTTAAATCATTAGGCTTAAAGGGGATGACCGATTTAAGACTATAATTTGTTTGTCATTGAGAGAACGGACGTCACCCAAAACCCCTATCTGCTAAAGTTTTGCGCCCATATATTTCAACCCGTTTTAAGTGAGAGTGTTAAAAACAGGATTTTGTAATCTCCATAGAATATTATCTTCTTCTATCTTGCCAAAAACGGTGGTTCTAATATGATCCGCCAGAGAGAGTACTGTGCCCTAGATTCCACAGGGTAAATGCGAATACAGGTATTAGCTTCTTCTGATATCAAAGTGGTGACCACTTCCGGTGAATCTGGGGTCCCTGAGGTCGAGGCTATTAGCAATCGGAGGGACTTTAAATAGAAAAGTCTTTTTAAAATCGGATTCCTTTTATTAGACATCTTTCCCTGTCGTTCTGGGTTACACGTTGGGCTATAACTTGTCGATCTGGATTTACTCGTTAAAAAAAAATTCGACTTTTTTATAGCGGTTTCACAGTATCAAAGCGCTTACATTTATTTCGTCTACTAGCATATGTCAGCTGCCTTACAAAGGCCCAAAACATTTCCATACTTTTGGGCGACGCTCAATGGATATTCCTAACAGCTTCCCCATTTTGCACCTGGGTAGGAAGAGAACAAAGCGAGGTAAAGTGCCTTTCCCAAGTTCACAACATCAGCGAACCCAGCACTTGGGTCCTTGAGGCGGTCATTGTATCCACTGGACCACATGTGCCCAGGTGTGTTTAAACCTGTCGACTGGATTTATATGTTGTGTGCAAACCGTGATCTGAATTGACTCGTTGTTTTGCAACCTGTCGATTTGGTATTTACACGTGGTGTGTTGGAACCTGTCGATCTGGATTGTCGTGTCTGTAACCTGTCCTCTGGATTTCTCGTGTTGTAACTGTCGATCTGGATACTCGTTGTGTTGCAACCTGATGTATCTGGATTTACTCGTGTGTTAAGTAACCTTAGGCTACACAACAAATACAGTACATGCGGTACTTGGTGTGTTTGTATTTTTATTTGGTTGAGTGTGTGGTTGTTTTTTGGATGTTGCGCGCGTGCGCGTTATGTTAGAATTAGCGGTGATGGCGGGTTGGTTGCTTGTATGTGCCAGTTGCATGTATGTTTATATTTGTAATTTGTTGTATTTAGGACGCTAAGAAATGACCCAATGTTTCAATTAGAAATGAAACAGTTTTACAATCGTCAATATTAAATCAAAAGGTATTGCTGTAGCCTGAAAAATAAAACTTAATAGAATTCTTTAATTATTTATGATATTTTTGCTAGTGCTATCGGTTACAACTTCCCAAATTAAATCGCAGAAAATTAAATGTACACTACCTTGACTGTCCGAGATGGGGTGATAGAATCATGTGGTATCAGCCTTACAATAAAATAGAGGATAGACGTCGGTAGTAGAAGTTGCAAAGCTTTAACAGTTATTTCGAGTATTATCGATCACAAAATATTGCTACTGAAATCAGTGCCAATTTTATTCTACGTTTCCTACACCTTATTTTTCTTTTTATAGTTCTCGAAATAAAAATCACGTGCCTAGCACACTCCCTCATGGTGTTATTTTGATCCCCAATACATAACGATCTGTTTGACAAACGTTCTGGTACAGCTTTAAATCTTTAGTCCTGTGTCTACAGTAGAACTTATGCAAGGAATCTGAACAGGTGTGGCATGCATGTGGATGGCGTAAACAAAGATGACCTCTGCTAATGCTACAGCCATAATGACAGTGTGTTTACATTTTATCAACCAAACGTGTGTAAAACACATGCTACCCCGTCCGCAAAATCAGCAGTCTGCATATGACTGGAATTTTGCAACAACTGCTTTTCTTATTGTAGAAAACAGGAACGAGGTGGATTCTCTAGCCATTTAATCAGAATTGAGGTCCCCGACCATTAAATTATAATATAATATTTAGTTTCAGAATAAATCAACTTATTTCCATAATACAAAAAACAAAGAAGAAGAAGAAACATCACAATATGTCAAAAAGGGTTACATGCTTTCGGTCAAAGTTTGCACGAGGACTCCCTTGACAGTGCCAACGAGTAGTATTGTATCCTCTGTACATACGAGGAATGTTTGAAATTTCTATCAAGCAACCATACTTGAGGTATCTATGGTGCAATGCAAAGATTTTATGGGCAGATTTTGGAAACCCCCCCGTGCTTGGGTGAATATAGGGTGGCGTCAGGGGATGGGCACGTACACACTGTCGTTCATACCAAATTTAAAAATGAAGAGCGCCGCCCATTACTCTCAATTACTGGAATGGTGACGTCATATTAGTGATACAGCTTGGGGAGTTTTGGAAATTCTCAATGTATGTTCATGACGTTCGAGAGGACTTTTTTAGAACCTCAGCTTGATCAAAAAATTATATGCGCAATGATAATGTGAAAAATCCGGTATGGTCTCGGCTATCGGAAAGATGAAAACGAATTTAATATAAGGGGGGGGGGGGGACTTTTCGTTGTTGAGTGTGGTTGTTGTGTTATGTTTGTAACGTTGCGCAATGAGTCAATTCCCGGAAATTGAGGGTTGAAAAGTACTCATAAATACTCGTAGATTATGCGCGATCTTATGTGACTAGTTGGATGTACTATCTGGTCGGTATTATTAGATCATTCTGACCCACAGTGTTTCTTTGCAAGGGGACATTCACTTTAAATAAAGTGGGACAATGGAAAGATGACATGGCTAGTTTCCGGGCAGTGGAACCAAGTTTGAACTGGGATTGCAATGGGAGTATTTGATTGCTGTCATAATTATATGCGCGGAAAAACGTGTTTGTGGCGCGGTCAAGCAAGGTTTGCATGGCAGACAATGTACACAATTCAATTGTGGTATATGTAGGTCAGTCACCCGGGTGTACTACACATGCGCGAATTGCCATCGGTGACCAGCGTCGGTGACTTGCCAACTCGAATCTTCTGTACAGGCGTCAATGGAGACTGTTTGGTTGGGGGAGGCCGTCCCATGAGAGTTTCAGGAAAAAAGGAGACTTAAGTAATACCATGCGTAAAAATTATGTTTTTTTCTATATGAGTTAAAATGTTCGCCCCTCCCATGATGTCACCCTGGCACGCCCCAGGTGTAAATAACATACTTGCCTGTCGACGACGTCGTTAATGTCCTGTGCTTGCTGTGTGACGTAGCGGAATATACCGCATGTACCTTTAGGGTTGATATATTGTGAGAGATAGTTGGGCTTCAAATATATTTGGGGCATCCAATAATTGTTATATGTAGTGATTTAATAGATAAGACCCCAATAGAATTCTTACATTTGCAGGTCCGAAAACAAAAGTTTCATATAATATAAAAATCTATATCGGCTAGAGTAACACTACTCTTAAAGCGAACTTAAATTTGTATTTGGTTGACCGCCATTGATGAAATATATAGGTAAAAATAAAAGAAATTTGTAACAAAATAATTGAGTATCTGCTTTAAAGGGTATCTGCAAAGACAATTTTCACTTATTACAAACTAATATGACCAAACTCAGTCCCGACCTGGTAAAATTACTTGTATTCACTACCTGGGACAAATGGATCCATAATGTGATCAATGTGATCTATTCATCCCAAAATGACCGTAAGTAAAGGGGTTAAACGCCTCGCCGTGTAACATATCCATGTCGATGGTATTCCCTTTATTAGTTAGCATTCAGAATGGTATAGGTGATATAGGCATGCATAAATAATAAAATAGACAAACACGGAAATCGTTGACCTGAAGTGTTGATAATATAAAAGCGATTGTAATTCTGCAATACACCGCCCGTGATTATGGCAAGGACAAGTCAATTAAGGATTAAAATTATGGTTTCCTCTCTAAAAACAGCCAAACAAAGTGTGCAAATTGTTGCAAATCAAGTAACACTGATATGTGAAGAACGACAACAGTAATCATATGTGTCGACATACCACTACAATAGGAACGAGAGCGTGAAAAGCCTACTGCATTTATATATTGTTCAATACAGTAAATTGTCACAATTCGAATTTTTGTCTATTCTTAAAACAATAAAATCGTGATTGCAGAGATCCCCATCGGGTACTACAACATATTACTTTCCGTATCCGTAGATTTCAGGCAATTTTGGCAGACGAATTGGTTCAACATATTAGAGTTTTAATTGACAGGTAGTAAATTATAGGAAATTTAAATTTATTACCCTACCACCAATTTGCAATAACGCCTCAGCCGTTAAATCACGTCACACTTTTAAAACTTGAAATCTACTTCAAAAACAAGAAAGAGTGAGAAAACAACCTTCGAATCACTCGACAAAATATTAGCTTCCTTGAGTTAACTACACAGGCAATAATAATACCTTGCAGACGCCTGACAATCAATCATATTCACGACATGGTGAAACTGCGACTAATATATCAGTTAATTGAAAGACACACCGGGACAAAATACCTGCATTTGTTAGCTGTCTATACCAGATTACCAATAAAGGGTTGATTTTGCAAAGTGAGGTCTAACGCCGGAGGTTAAATTCTACAGAATCCAGCATGTCCAAACCTCGCAGTCCTATCTGGTGGGGGGGGATTGATTAGATGTGCAATATTGGAAAAAATAAAGGCGGAATAACATTTAGTACAGGGGTAAATTGAATTCAGGTCAAATTGGTTAGGGGGCTTGCATGTGGCGCAAATTACCAAAAAATCCCGGGTTCGAATCCGGTGGGGTCACTGCTGGGATTATTCGGGTGCTCAATTCGGGCGGATTTAATATGTTATACGAGCTAGTGAATTAAATACAGAATACCGCTTTCCTCCATGGTTCACTTGGAATGGGCAAATGAATCATGAAAGCATCCCGTCCTTCGTAGTGAGGAGAGTACAAACTGTACATGTACATCGCAGTCCCAGTTGTATCGAATAAGAGTAGGTGTAAACCCACTGCATGGTTCCCAATTCCCGCCTGGTCTAAAAAAGTGGGCCATGTTAGGAGCGTTCGGATCATGGATACACGCGAACCCCGGATCCAGCTTATTAAGTTGAATAAATCCTGACCCCACAAGCCATTACCATGACCTGTATCGCTAAGAAGAGAAGCAGGTCAAATTGTGAAATGTACGCCAATGCATTTGGTATGTTTAAGGAATTAAAAAAAGGTATAATTTGTCTAGGTTTAGAATCTTAGTAAGTTTCGTTCAATGGTCATCCTCAAAGTATCTTCACCCGATGCTTAGATTTGTCCACATTGTCTATAGGGGTCACACAATCTTGAACTGAAAGTGTATACGGAGGCTGTCACCAAAGAGTTAAAATGATAAAATGCAGTTTGTGTTTAATTATATAATATCCCAAGCCACTCATCTGATACCACAATTCAAAACAAAATCTAAAGCCACTGGATCTTTTTTAACCCTCGGGAACTTGAACAATTTTAGGATTGCAGCCGTGTAAGTGAAGGTTGAAACCTAGACTATACCAAACTATCCATATTAGTCCTAGTATCATCCTGATAATGATACAAATAGATATTTAAGCCGCAAATTGATGTGATACTCGAATTTACCCATGTACAAATGTACTCCCACCTTATTTTAGAATGTCGCCCCAGTTGCCTGAGTTGGCCCCAAAATTATTACTCAGCGATCCATCCGAAAAAACCCAAGATAACCATCTTCACTCAAAAAACTTCTTACCCAATTCACTATGTAGTTCCAGACAGTGTTCCGTTGGAACAACGTTGTAAAAAAATAGTTGGAAAAGGTCTCGTATGTGAGATAAAAGTGATAAAAAGGGGGTGATATTTGATACTAGTGGTGTGTTCTTTTCAACAGAACGATGGGTACGTTTGGAGGAATGAACCATTAATCGAGAGTCCACGACTGGAAGCTGCGTGTATCCCAAGTATTTGGCATCGTCAGTCATTTGTATGCGGTGCATGATAATGCTAATCGAATCTAGCTCTCTATGCGACATGTACATGCACTTATGTGCATGGATGTGATTGCAGAGTCAGATTATTCATCATGCTCAATTCACAGTCATACATAACACTTGGATCATACAGTCTCCTATGTGGTCAACAGAGCTGGCTGAAGCGTGGGCCAGCCAAGATACATGTTCTATCAGCTAATCTTTGAGAGATGAAATATTGTAGTGGCTTTAATGTAACTTAAATTATATCGTGGAATTATATCCGTTTAAATTTTATAAGTGTGTTGTTTTATCCCGTTGGTTGAAAGGGGTACTTCATTTTTTCCTCTTAAAGGAAATAGTCAGATTTTTGTCAAGCTCAGTTTGACTTACATTCATAAAATATTGTACATACATCACGAATTCCCGACAAAATGAATACCATTTGATGTAAAATTACCAAAATATAGAGCATGTTAATGTTTGCCTTTTTGACATAGAAGAAAACGGGCGGATTTTTCGGCCACGGCTTCATGGATCAAAAGCGCCCAATTTTGCTATCCTCGTGACGGGTCAAAGTGATACCAAAACATCGTGTTGACTCGAGATTGTTTTGCTGACATTTCTGTAATATTGATGGATTAAGGAAGTAATAATAAATTAGAAAAAAGTTACAGAATGACATATTTTGTTTCCTTTCGTTTTGTTTAATTATTATTGAAGTGGCACCTGCGATATGATGGTCACAACGACGTCCTGGTCATCACTTTGACGTTTTCAAACACCATTTCCCTGCGATGTGGATTTGTCGGAATCGTTTTCGAGTAAGCTATTGGGCGGAACAATTAAAAGGGCAAAATCTCAACAAATGTGACAATTTAAAACTTATTTTATTTTAATATTGTTCTTGTTGTTTTGTTGTTTTTGTCAATTTCTTTCATACCAAATTTTCCAAATATTCAGAATCATGACATAATTTCCCTTTAAGGTGTCGATTGAACACGGCTCATAAATTCATTTATAGCTAACAATCCTATGCTATTGACAGATAAAGCTTAATGAAGTCTTCACTCACACATCCCTGCATGGGGTTTAATGGACTGAAGGAAAGCTCCTATCAGGATTAAACCTCAAAATTAAAGAGACTGGCAGCATTTGCAAAATAGCGCGTAGTTCTCAACTTTTCAAATGGTTCTAAAGCTTTATATATTATGTCCAGGCTAGCAGATCATTGACAACTATAATCAACCTTTTTTATTATATATATTAATGTTTATTCATTCAACTGTTTTCTAGACCAGTTTTGTGCTGATTTTTGAATCCGATGGATCCAACGAGCAACCTTGAACATGTTTTAGAAGCAAAAAAATACAAAATGGCCACCAAATCACAAAATACATCTCTGTTCATATCAAGAATTTGTAATTTTTCAGCCAGTCTAGTTAAAAACATTTCATTATGACCCATTAACATATGATTCTGTACCCACGTAACCAATGAATTCAATATTGCCGTCATACAATAAAGTGTCGGATCGTGAACTACTTTGACTGCAGGTTGGTCATTTTGTATCTATCCTGGTGTTTTGGCATTCAAGAAATTAATTAAACCATAAGAAACTATGTTTTCAAAATGTGATTATAAATTACTTCATTATAGGATCCAGATGGCTCCGCTACTCTAATATAGCTAAATTGAATAGCTGCGGCTAAGCTACTACTGTGCAACTGTTTTGTGAATATCCCTGTAAGAGTCAATCAGATCAATGTACCCATCATTAGGTAATCATAGATCGGGACATGTAAGATGCATCCAAGCTGGGGATCCAATATGGCTGGATGACATTTAGCTAAGTCGGCAAAAAATCCGATCACCAATATTATAGAGGTATATGTTTCTTTGTTTTTGCAGTTTTGGGCGTCCCCAGGGCATCCGTATTAGCTCATATTGGGATATTTGATGAATAACAACCCAAGACACTTACGATAGCCCTTACTGGGATTTTTGGAAGTTAAATATAACTAAAACCACAAAATATATATCCTTTAGCCTATAGATGAATGAATTACTGACCTAAACTGATTGACATTTGCAGCCATATTGAACCCCCATCTGGGATTGACACTTGCAGATATCATCACTTTGATTATGTATAGATATTTCAATGGCTCTAAATGAGTTATGGATATACACAAAACCTTGCAGCTCTTGGATATATTTAGTAAGGAATTTTATCCTTTTGGCGCCATCTGACTGGTTATTGATTTCCTCTGATTATCAAATTGTTGAAAGCTATTCATAATGGGTTTCTATTAATATATGATAGCTAAGCATTGGATATATTTACCAAGTTACCATTCTACGGTCAAAAGTAGATAAATATCAGTACTTTGTTGTATGGCGGCCATATTAAAGTTTTTAATTAGGCGGTTTATGAATCTTACTTTCATTGGTCCAAATGGGTGTTTTGCTGGACAGGCCAAAACATTCAACTTTTTTAGCAATTAACACATTATTTTTTAGTGTTTTTGGTGGCCATTTTGCATTTTTGCGTTCTTTAGAAATGCTCAAGGTTTTTCGTCTAGCATCGATCGGATTCAGTTCAGCAGGAAAAACTTGTTGAACCGTTGAAAAACATATATATATTTTATAACAAGGTCAACATGGTCTGTAGCCTGGACTAGTAAGTAGCCCCACCTGAAATGATTCTTATCTTATCCATGTGTTGTACGGGGTGAGGGTGGCATTGTGCCACCTAGGGCACAAAGTCAGAAGAGTGTCCAATGCATTTATTGTTACCGGTTCAAAGAATAAATAAATAAATAATAGACAATAATAATACAATTAATTGGTTGTGGAGAGTCTAAAATAAACAGAAAGGAACATAAAATGCCAACAATTTTCTAAATTTTCCTTTTTTTAATTTTTTAATGAATTTCAAAATATGATTACCCTTAGGAATTCTGGCCGAGAAAACGAGAACGTTGTTTACAGATGATATGGGTTTTTTCCATTAAAGGTTACCTAAATGTACCATTGTGGGTCAAAATTTGCAAGCTGATTAAACACCATTTGGATAAACTGATTTTTTCCTGATTATTTTTGTTCAATGATGTGAAAACTATGATTTTCTACATTAATGTTCTGAAAATCATCCTACAGTGGTTCTATGGGGACATGTAATAACGGTTTTAACATTTGACACACTGTTACAACCGCTATGAACTGCGCCGGGCTATATCTGAAAAAAGTATGCAGTGTGCATTGCTAGAATTGCACCTGATTTAGAAAATAATTCACATCCTAAGCTCCAAAGAGTTTTGACATACAATGTTACAACCGTTATTTCACAATTGACTGAACTCTGTCTTAAGCAAATCCGGATCGTCGCCATGTACAATTCATATGTACATTCTTGCAAACGAGCTTTATTCCTCAAGACTTCAGTGATGGGCAGAGTATCCGACTGCGTCGTCTGAGGAACGGAGTACCACAAGGATCTGTACTGGCTCTCATGCTATTCAACTTGTATATCTGCGATTTAGCCTCAAACAACATCTCATGACAAAATGGCTACGCCGACGAGTCTTACCCTCTCCACTCAGACAGCACCTGGCAAAGTAAGAAAGTAGCACTACTGGCAGATAAAGCCCTTCATTGGCAGCATATCTCAGACCTAGGAGACTGAAGCTGAGCGAGCCAGACCACCACTGCCTTCCACCTCAACACCAAAGGGCTCATCACCATCTTCAAATCAACCGCAATGGAGCGCTTCTGCCAAACAATCCTTCACCCCAACACATCTTGGAGTGAAGCTTGACCTGCAGCTTACCTACCGGCAGCACCTTGAGTCCGTATACGCCAAGGTATCTTCGTGGAATAACCTCCTGTGCCCACTTGCTGGATTCTCATGGGGTGCCATCCCAACGACTCTACGCACCACCGTCTTGGCTCTGGTCTACAGCGCTGCTGAATATGCCGCCCTAGCATGGTGCAATAGCTCTCACAAAAAGAAGCTGGACACAGTACTCAACGAGACATTAGAAACCATTACTGGTTGCCTCCGCCCTACTCCATCTGAGTTCCTACCAGTGCTTTCAGGCATTGCACCTGCAGTGCTTCGGAGAGAACACCGCACGCACTAACTAGTGAATAAGGCTCTGCTGGACAGCAAGCACCTGCTGCATAACACTGTCAAAGAATCACATCAGCTCGGCAGACAGAGACTGTGCTCTCGTTGACCTTTCTGTCAACACGCTGCTACTCCAGCTCCCCATTCAACATCTTACAGATATGGAATACTGCCTGGCTAGATACTTCAAGACCAGATCAACTCACTATTACACCTATGACAGAACTACCACCTGATGGTAGCAATCTCCCACGCAAGGAATGGAATGAGTGCCCTGCCTTTCGTCCACCGGTGGACAAAGACTTCTCAAACCCCAACCAATCAACAGTGAGCTGGCTCCACCGTTTACAACATGTTTAGCTGCTGCCTCATACGCAAGAAGAAGAAGCAAATAAGAACACTCGGTGTTGTTTTCAATTTTGGATGGGCCCATGTAATCGTCTTCCAGTTTTACAAACAGAAATTCCAAAAATCAGCTAATATTATTCATACCACTATTTTTAGCATCCATGCTTGAAAATTTACAATTTTATCCAAGAAAGAGAACATTTAGAGCACAAAAAATGTTATAAAATAATAAGTTCGTCACTAACACAAAAATGTCTTTAACTTTTTTCTCTGCTTATCTATACTCGTAAATTATGTGAAAAGATAAATAAATCAGTATTCCACATTCTTCAAAATTGGACAATGAATTTCTGCAGACTGATAGGTACCTTAACTGTGAAAACACTCATATGTACTTAGCTCTAGAATAATCACATAATAGTAGATATGCTACCACAAATATATAGGTGTTCGAATTAATTCATCAATACGGATGTATCACAATACATTAAGATGATGGCAGTGCCGAATGCGTGGGAATGATGCGTTTTCTGTTTCAACCGGCCCAGAACTGAATCGATTAGACAGTGTGAAAAATTCATTGTATGATTATTAAGAACAGAGATATATTTCCTCTCCGGAGTATAGGTATGTTTTTATCATTTGCAAAGCAAAGCCACAACAGTCATATTATACGAGTATATACTACTTAAAGTTTTATCTTTTGGCGGGAACTTCCACATGTCGATTTTAACCATTTCAAACACTGGTAGATTTGTGTTGGTTATAACACACTTCAGTGAGTGTGAAGCCCTCTCAAAAGTACCAAACATACAACTAGGCTTGTTTGCACTTATTTATATCCTTTGTAAATGCCGATTCCCAATATTGCCCTGCACACATGTTTTTGAAAAAAAAATCAAGATTGAAAATCTCTGAGCGGCTATACAGGCTGATTCAAAAAGAAGATTACTCATTTTTATTATACTTTAGTACAAAATCTGTACGGAATTCCTTATGGCATTAGAAATATGGCATTAGAAATACCAGTTTCTGAATGCCACGTGGAAAACGAATATTCATTTATAAAAAAAAATGGATCCACCTGAGGTTGTAGTGTGACCATCATAAAAAAAAGATCCGATTTTTGGTTCATCCTTCATGTACGACTGCATGAAATTAGCCTAGCATGAAATCTTCTTTAAGAGGATCAAATGATTACAAGGATTGTACAGCTTTATTCCGTAAAAGAGTCTTTACTCTAGTCTAACTCATGAATATCTTACACCAAGGACACACCGATTTTTTGGCCACAAACACACCTTCAAAATGGCGTCAAGCGATTTCAGACGTAATGGAAATGATCGATGAACAACGCTAATTCGCAAAGCATTATGGGCAATTTTATAAGACACCTAGTGCATTGTGGGAATTTGTGGGTACCAATTACGCAATCTAAGATAGACTCTCCGGGCAAGCTTTCGAACGACCTTCGACCGCAACGTAGAGAGCTTCAGACATTCTACCTAACCGCAGAGTGTTTTCCCTGGTTTTGAGGATCTATAGCGTAGGTACAGGGTGAGTAAAAAAAAAAAGCTTGATCCTGATTGTGTCCGCCATTTTGAATTTGAATTTTTAAATAACATATATCTAACATGCGTGGAAAGCCTATTTCATCATCTTTAATAAGTATAGGATTCTCATTTGAATGCACGATGGCCAATTAAGCAAATGACTCCCTAAAATGATGATAAGGGTATGGCTATGTTTATGTGAAATAAAGTGGTATCTTAAAGGTGAAAAACCGGTGATAATGGTACGTTCTATTTGAAACCCTTTTTTTCAAGATGTGGCATATTTTGGTCTACAAATATAGACAATACTTTAAACCTCAAAGGTTGTCAACGATGTCTGTTCCTTGGTATAATTCATTCAACTCCTCCAGAAACTGATACATTTATCAAGTTAATTTATTTTTCAACTGATTTTTATGAGTAATAAGGACGTAGAAACGTTAAGAGGACATCGATGGTAATTGTGACTGAATTTGGTGGGGTTAAATAGCGTCACATATATTCTGCAGTCAATAAATAGCCCGATTTTCTTCTGGAGACTGATTTGAACGCCGTTTCTTTGAATGCGAGTCCGTAGACAGACCGCAAATCAAAATACTTGATTCAAACGACTGAGCTCGGTCTATACCTAACCGATGTGAATGATCTTTGCGGCAAATTAAAAATAATGAACTAATGATACCACACATGTTAGATATATGTTACTTATAAATTCAAAACGGCGGACACAATCAGGGTCAATTTTTTTACTCACCCTGTATTATTTTATGGTACGCTGTAGAATTAGGACAAAATAGAACAGGTTATAACCACCACCGGATCTCTACATGTCCCTTTAAGTCATCTAAACATCACCACTGAACAAAGACGCCCGTAACCTATTTTGATCCTTGTTTGTTATTGTCGGATTCGGGGGGGGGGGGTGGTCAAAATATTTCGTGGAATAGTGACAGTTTTTGTACTTTCGTACATTGACAGTTAAAACAATAGTAACAATTGCTGTATAAAAATCGTCGTATACAGAAATTATCGTCAAGATTGCGAGATTGATAAAAGTAAAAAAAAGCATGACAAAAAGGGCCATCCGTCTCTTTTACATAAAATGGAATGCGTAGCGTCATTGCGTCACTATAGCGTGGTTCAAACACAGCTAATCTGCAAGTTTACTTGCTTGTAAATATTAAAACAGATTTAGTTTAATATTTACGTGTAGTGAGCATTACAATTTCTTGGTGCTTGGTACAAGCTCTATGTCTCATTTGGCAGGCCAATTTCCCGCCAATTTCTCACGCTTCTTTTGAAAAAGAAAGCAACGGAACAAAGCTGGACCAAATTGTGTGTTTGTTGGTTAGTATTTTTCGTATATTATACACCAGTTCTATATATAGCTCATCTCTATAAATGTGTCACATACTTTATAAATATCGATAAAACGTTACATAAATCACTTTGATTGCTTCTAAACAATAAATGGCACCTGAACCAGCATGACTAGCGAGTCCAAAGGCTACATTTATTTACACGAGATGTGAAATCACTATCGCTCTGTGGATGAACTGTTCTTAGCCTGATTGCAATTGTTGTGAATAGCTTGCTGAATAGGTATTAAGGGGCGTAGATGCCTTGCCCTTTGCATTAGCTTTAAAGCATACCGTTATTTTTGCGCGTTTTTTTTCGCGAATTACGTGAAGGGGCATTGAAACGGGAAAAATAACAACACGCGAAAATATTTATGTAATAGAGTTACATCATATTTGACATCGATTTCTGGAAATAAACAACGGGCGCCATTTCCAAAATGTAAAAATCACGAAATATTAAGTACGTGAAAATGAAAGTGTGAACAGGATATGTACGTATTCCTTTGTATGAAAAATCGGGTTATTGGGTTAGTGAAAGAAAGAAAATGCTAATTCAGTTTCGCCATTGATGATCATATTTGATACATTAAAATAAATGGCGTGATAAAATACTATAACCTGATATCAAAATTTCTCATCTCAGAATTGAACCAAATTTGATTCAATATTTTTAAGCGCCTTAAATGCTAGATTCTGTATAGGTTACAATACAGAAGTCTGTGGCTTTTGAGACGGCTTTCCAAATTGGAAACCTTCTAAAATGATCTAAGACTGGTCCTGTTTGCACTCACTTGAAAGCATTTCATCTCTAATGTGATCGTGGCAACAGAATCATTTTAATAATTTTGAAAATGATTGATAACATTGAAACATAATCGATCTCTGAGCGCCTATAGTCCCCTACAGTACCCAGAGGACTAAAGTCCATTTCCTCTGATCGATTTCCAGAGGGTGGCGTGGTCTAATGGTTAGAAAGCCTGCCTTTGTACCCAAGGGTTTCTAGTTCAAATAGCGGTGGGGCTACTTGCTGGATTTATTCTAGGTACTCAATTCTGGATTTGATTTGTATAGGTGTTATTGATTAAACTCAGAGTAGCTACTCTCCTCATGGTTCATTTGATATGGGCAAATGAAGCATGAAAACTCTCAGTTCCCATTGTGTGTGTCTGGTTAGTTTGTTTGGATGTTGCAAAATGTCACTGATTAAGCTGCGGCCTTGAATGTGTATTGTTTTTGTTTGATTAGTTTGTTTTATGTCTCTGTTAATTTAGAGAAATTTAATAAACCATCAAGTTCAAGTTAAAAAAAAAAACAAAAACGCACATTTATTGCCAGATTGATTTTTTTTATTAATATGATCGATTTGATAAAATGTACTTGAGGATACGGAAGTCAACTTTTGTCTAATAAGCTAAATGGTTGGACATCTTCAACAAGACCTATAAAACATCATAGACGGCTAGTACGTCTTGTGTTGGGACTCTATTCTGTGACATATGGGAGCGAAAAAATAGTATATTTTAAAAATAAGCTATAGTATAGGTCATGCACAAATTAAGTTTTTAATTGTATCTATTTTTGGAAAACGTGAAAATATGGAATTCAGTATACTAAACTATGGTCTAAAATTCAGGGTAATACTATAATAAAATGGTATATTTAATCCTGTATCGTAGCCCGTAGGATTAATTGCCAGAGATGTACAACAAACTAATAATCAAATAGAAACAATGCAACTTCGAGGCAGCAGCGTAATCAGCGCCATGTTGCAACATCCAAACAAAGAAACCAAACACACACACATTGGCAACTGAGTGCTTTCATGGTTCATTTGCCCATATCAAATGAACCATGAGGAGAGTGGCAATTCTAGGTTTAAACAATATCAGCTATACAGTTAAAATTCAGCATAGGGTACCTAGAATAAATCCAGCAAGTAGCCTCATTAAGATTTGAACAGGGAACCTTGAGTTCAAAGAAAAGTTCTTTAAGCGTTACACCACGCCACTCTCTTAAAGAATATATAAATAATTTATAGGGTGTACAAATCTGGGGTTTTATTAAAACTATAACGGGTTCCTTTAATATTTAATTGCCTTTTTATAAGATGTGATGGTGAACAGTATAGCCACAAGGGGTGTGACAGGTCATGGATGCTACAGGCAACAAAACACATTGAAAAATACACCAAAATGTGCCAATCAGTGGTTCTCAAGCAGTCTCATTTATGTGTTAAATCGTCAGGTGCCGTTTAATGACTTTATTTTTTTTTTCGTTTTTTAAGCTGTATTCTTGTTGATAGTCATTACCCTCACAGCTTTTTATCTGACATGATTGACTCTGGAACTGAAAGCTGTTATCGCGCTCACAAGGGAGTTTCATAATTCTGGCCAACTGATCATGTAGATCGCCTGGCTAAATGGTTGTCATATGCCCAACTAGATAAGAATTAAATCTCCATGATGTGTGAGCACCTACTTATGTGAGGGGCAACAGAGTAATAAACGATTGTTTAAATTAACTATTGACGGCATTTACATTGTACTTGTGAACTCACGGTCACTTCTGAATCTTTATTTTAAAAGTTATTAAACCGATATATATCAGAGCTAGAATTAATCTCAGACTAAATGTTCCGTCCGGGGTGAGTGCATAATGCAAATTGCGCAGTAGTGTATCTGATCCGATTTACATAATGTCAGCCAAAATATTCCAAATTTAAGGGATTATTAACTTAACAACAGTTGTCTGTCTGTCTGTCAGTCCGGTTATGCTTTGACGAGTGGTGCTAATATTTGGCACATATACGACAGTCTGAATGTTGTTATTAGGCTTTCGAAATGACTCCGCAGGTCAAAGGTCATCTAGATGTCAATTTGCTTAGAAATTCCCTAGAACAACCAAATTTGGCAAAAGGACTCTTGACCAGACAACTTAACAATGCTCAAAGGTCACATACAGGTCAAAGGTCACACAAGGAGTCCCTAAAGTTTGGACAACCAACGTTCGGAAAGACCAGTGGCGTGAGTCATCCGCATCACTGCGGCGCGTTATAAGTCAGGAACCATGCCCAGGTTTTGACCTAACCAGACACGCCGTGGTCAAAGCTGAATCGGCTGCGTAGTGGTGTGGGACGCTTTAAAGCTAGTCTGTTCCAATAAGGTTTGGCCGAAGGTCCAACCAGCGGGTGTGGTGCAGAAGAGCAGACAGCTGATCACATCATCACAGCCTGCCCCCTTCACAGGCCACCAAATGGTATCTCAGATCTGACGGAAGTCGATGGCATCACCAAAGAATGGCTGATTCACAGTGGTTTCGAAATTTAATGTACGCAAGAAAAACCATGTTTCTGAGTGGCTAAACATCATAATAACACTAAGAATAGCCAACCAAATAAGCTGATATTGCCCATAAGGTTAGAATTAGTCTTAGAATCATTAGATCAGTCACCTTCAAAACACTAGTGCTTCCAAATCCGTTCCAATAATGCAACCTCTTCATTCTGCCTATGACTGTAGTGAACGTATTAAAGATAACACCTACAATCGTGAAAAAAAATGTTGCCACATTGTGTCCGATTCAGGGAGAAAGACTACCCCTTTCCTCCAAGTCATGTTGTCAGCAGCCTCGTCATTTCCTCAACATTGATTGATGGAAGATGGGGAAGGACATTGCAAAGGGAACATCTTTCTAATGAATAATGACTTGCCCAATTCTGATCTCAGTTGTAAGCATGGGGATGGTTTCCATGTATCAAGTGTGGCAGGTATTTTTTTCGATGATTCTAGGTATTGTAAAGATACAACTAACCTATGAGAAGCGAGCTCCTGGCCAATGTTTGAGTGAAACCATTCCATTTCTTTCAACTCTAAGTGCATTCAAATATTGGTATAAATAATGAAACCAGATTTGAAATAAAGATTTGGTTGAAGCCAAAGCGTGACAGGTAAACGAGAAAAACAAACACGAACTTTGGGAAATACTGGAAATAGGCTCAAACTACAAATGTGAAAGTTCGACGTTTACGTAATATTGTAACTAATGACAGATCCGAGTAGTGAATTACATTTTACAATGTTGCGACATTTACCACCCACGCTACACGAATAGCAACTTATATAAACTACCTTTCTTTGATGATCCAAGTAAACGTAGAAACATAATGCGATCTAGTTGGCACATTAGGTCCGTTACACGTGGGACACTACCCAAGGACAATTGTGTCATGAAAATAGATCGACATATGTGGATGAACCAATTTTTTTTTTTATAGTTCTAACCTTTTTGGGCCACAAAAGTCACATGTTGTGTTATTTACCACCACGCTACACGAAGAGCAACTTATTTAAACTAGCTTCCTTTCATGATCCAAGTAAACGTATAATGCAAACTAGTAGGCACATTAGGTCTCCAACATGTGGAACACTATAACCAAGGACATTATTGTGTCATGAAAATCGATCGACATAATGTGGATGCACCAAGCTTTTTTTTTTTTTTATAGTTCTAACCTTTTTGGGCAACAAAAGTCACATGAGGTCACCAGGGTCACATGGGATCACCAAAATGTGGGACACTACCCAAAGACCATTGTATCCAAGTATCATAAAATCGATCGACGTAAGTGGATTCATCAAGAATTTTATAATTCTGACCTTTTGCAAAGGTAGGCACAGGCCTAGTACCGGGGAGCTTAAAATCACCTTTGCCAGCACCTATAATACACCTGCACCTCTACATGCTTGTGCTGGATTTCCCCAGTGGGATTTCTCATCCTCTGGGTGCTCCCTACCTACTCTACCTACTTTACTCCTTTCATCTCTATCCATCTTTTCGCTACCCAGTTGGCTAGGATAGGTGAATCAATCTGGTTGGCTCGACAGATGAGCCAATTAGGTGATTTGGCAGGTTTGGCTTTGGTCTGTCTGGGGAACTAGGTTCTCATCCCAATGTAGGATTTTAGAGGCGCCTGATCCTCGGGATTGATAATCACGACGCAATAGAGTGATGCTATCTGGCGACAGGACACAGATCCCTCCCCCCCCCCCCCCCCCCCCATAGTCTGGGGTGATGGTTCAACCCCACACGGACATCAGGAGATGGGGGAGGTTGTCAATGACATTTCCGACAGTGGAGACAGCATCCTCAACCTCTCTTTTGTCTGCAAAAAATGTGTGGGTTTGCCAAAATCGGTACTGTGACTACTCCTCTCTCTTCCTTAACTCCTTATTGAGTTACCACGTAGGTCCATAGGTATTTAGGTCAAACCAACTCTGGTGGTCCTTAATCATATGTTAAGATAAGAGGCTGGTGGCCCTTCCCTGCCCACCTTTGTAAGTTCAGTAATGCAACATTTACCCGACTGGGGAGTCATTGGCCGTGTGCCCCAGTAAGTAGTGCAAAATCAGGACAACACTCTTAACGAGTAACTCCAAAAAGAAAGTCGACCCCGTAAGGCCCCGGAAGTCCGGTGGCTGATCGTTGGCAACAGAGTGGCAGGGGTGACTAAGAATCTGCCGGATGATTGGTTGCTACCCCCACAGGTACCAGAAGAATCATCCCAGAAGGAACCTTTTAAGAAGAATGAAGGAAAGCGGAGGAAACTACAAAAAATCAGCGTGAAGTAGCCAAACGTCGACAAAACACCAACACGACAAATGTAAGTAAGCCGAATCTGACGAAAGATACTGTAGAGCAAGCCCCAAGAAAAGGGAGCTCCAGCAGCAGCATAATATTTGTAATTGGCACGTGAGAACACTGACAAAAGGACGGTCATGGGACAAAGTCTTCTGGAGGAAGCCAGAAGGTTTGATATAGCACATCCGGTCTATGTGAAACACACCTGCATGAAAGAGACCCCTCATAAAAAAGAGATTTTACCATCCTACTGTCTAGCAGAAGTGACGACATCTGCAGAGATGGAGTAGGGTCATTGAATCCCAAAAGCTTCGCCATGTTGTCAACTTTTCTTTTCTGTGAAGCAGTCTCACCCAGAATTATCACAGCCCAAAATTTAATATGAAGGAAAGGCATAGTAAGCATCATCCAGGTCTATGCCCCCAAATTCTGAAACACAAGAGGACAGAGAGCGACAAGTTCTCTATATGACACCCCTGCAGATCCACATACCGAAAAATCCCTAGAAAGAACGACTCATCCTGATGGGGGATGTCAATGCCAAACTAGGGACAGACTACCAGGTATGGACACCACCCACTTGGGTAGATATAGACTTGGAAAAATCAACGCAGAGGAGAAAGCTCCTGGAATTCTGTACACTCAACAAAACTGGTTGTATGCAATACCTACTTCCAACACAAGGAGTTTAGAAAGGCAACCATGGACATTCCATGTGGGCCAATTATAGAAACATGATTGACTATCATAACCCAACTGGGACAACTTGAAAACCTTCAGAAACTACAGATTCTTTACTGCTCAGCCGATGTCGTTTCAGACCAAACAACCGGTGCTGGCTAAGTTGAAATTTATACCTACCAAAACAAAACGTATAAAAACGGTACCAAGAAGTATGACGTCAGTCGCATCAGCGACCCCACAATGGCAGCGGAATTCTGTGCAAAGATAGCTGGTGCCTTTGTTTGGACCACTCCTCCAATAAGAAGAACATGATGTTGAGGGCTTGGACCAATTCAGGAAAAAACCAAAATAACAGAGGAAAACAGTGGGTGTGAAAAGGGCCCGGGAAAATAAGGGGCTCCCTGAAGAAGTAAGAAAGGCAGTCATCAAGAAGGACAGCAAGGATCAAATGATGAACACCCCAATGCAGGTGGTAATAGTCCAACTACTCAAACTGAACAAGAGGTCCAAATATCAAGTAAAGAGAAAGAGCTGGAAGAAGAAGCTGATCGAAAAGGAAGTTAAAGCGATGGACGAGCACAATGCTAGGAACAACAGCCATGAACTCTACAGTGTGTCCGTATACTAGCGAGTAAAAGCGCTCAACTGCCAGCAGCTGCAAAAGACAAAAATGGCTCCCTCAAAACGGCTCCAGATAAAGTAATGAAGTGTGGGAAGAACACTTCAGCACAAAAATCTCAACACTGAATTCCCCAGAGATGAAGAAGTAAGTATTTCACTCCATCCAGAACCTGGCAATTCTAGCTCAACAGCATGCCTTTATCAATAGAGGAAATAGAAAGGCCATTAAGAACTGAAAAAAAAACAAACAGTGGATGGGATTAAAATCTCCTGCTGAAACCCTGAAAGCAGGGGCCCAGCTATGAGACAGCTACTGTTGAAAAAAATCAACATTGCGGGGTAGAAGGGAAGGAAATCCAGAAAGACTGGAGCAAGATGATAAAAACTCCAGTATACAAGAAAGTTGAGAAACTAGATTACGCAACTATAGAACAATTACTTTACTGTCCATCCCAGGGAAAGTATTCTGTAGAATGATCTGACCGGATCCAGGACACCATAGATGACTACCTTGGAGAGGAACAATGTGGTTTTAGAAGCTCAAGACGGTACTGGTTACTACTGATGAGTATTATTGTTCGCCAAGTGCTAGTAGGGAAGGCCCAAAGAAAGACGCATCCTTTACACTGGAACTTTGTAGATTTTAAAGCGCATTTGTACCATATGGAGAGAGGCACTCTGGAAATGCTTAAGACCAATTGGAGTTGACAGCAAGCTGTAGACCATAAATTGAAAAGTGTTGATAAACCATAGTAGTGGTGAATGGAAAACTCACTGACTGGTTCGGAGTCTTAGTTGGTGTGAGACGGGGGTGCCTTCTATCTCCATGCCTCTTCAATCTCTTCTCAGAATTTGTAATGAGAGGAGTTCAAAACCTAGGCTCCGGAATCCAAATGGGAGAGATGAAAATCAACAACATTCGTTATGCCGATGACACAACCGTGCTGGAAATGGTCTTTGAAAAGTTACAGCTATCCACAGAAGAACTGGAAAAAGCCTGCGCCAAATGGGGAATGAAGATCAACCCATCTAAATGCAAGATCATGTCCGATGACCCAAGAGACATCACCCTTAACCAGACACCTATTGACAAAGTAAATGATTCTTTCTTGGAAGTAATGTGCCTTCGGTTAAGGAGGACATCAAGAGGCGTACAAGACTGGCAGCATGGGCATTCGGTAGAATCAGGAATACCATCTGGAGCAATCATGACATCATAAGATCGCTCAAAGTCAGAATATACCAGTCTCTTATACTCCCCATTGCCACCTATGGAGCAGAGTCCTGGGTATTGCGCAAGGCAGACTGCCAAAAGCTAGAAAACTTTGAGATGAGATGCCTCCGGTCCATCCTAGGAGTGAACCTTCTGGACAAAATTAGAAATGATGAAATTAGAGAGCGTCTGAACATCACATGCACCATCACGGATGCAGTCACACCGGTGGGCTCACTCAATCGGTGATAATATTACCGGATTGATCGTTACCAAAATCGCGGACAAATATGGCACGCGAGAGCGAACATAGATGTGAACCCCTGTTGTAATACAGTTTTGGCGTCCAATCATGCATGCACATACATATACAAATAAGATAGAACCACCATACGATGGGGGAACCATGTCATAACCACCATGGCGCGCCATATTTTTCCGCGTTTTTGGCAAAGCTTGGTAACGATAATGCGGTCAAGGGTGCCGGTTTGGTGAGCCCACCGGGAGTTCACCAGGAAGACGTATGAAGGGTTTGGACATGTCGCACGGATGCCGGAACACAGATTACCATACCAAGCCTATACGCAAGACTTCAACAAGCGTAGGAAGCCAGGTCGCCCACCAGCAAGATGGAAGGACCAGATCCCCAAGGACACAGCTTTGGACCTCCAAAATGCCGAATCTATTGCAAAGGGCAGACCAGAATGGAGGAGAATTACTCATGAGAAGAGCAAAGGGACACCCAGTCCTATGCAGTAAAGTCAAAGCCAAGACCTTTTGGGCCTCAAAGGGCACATGAGATCACCAACATTTCGTGAAAACTGATCGATTATGTAGATACACCGAGAAATTTTATAACCATTTTTTGTCATGACATCTAGATGGCCTTTGACCCCACGCGTGAGAGGGGTAACCCTGGGGCACTACCGAAGGACCATTACCTGCAAGTGGCAATTATGTTTCGGGTTAACATTTGGGTCAACATTTTTCCACAGACACACACACAAGGCAATGCTCTCTTGCAGACAGCACAAAAAGAAGATATAGCCACATCAAAGGAGATAAACAATTAATGCATCTGATTATTTGCTGAAGTCTTCTGTTGGTCACTTAATCAGTGTGTCAAAAACAAATCAATGCGTATTTCACGATCTAACAAGTTATCTTTATTTTTACATCAAATCACTTAGTGTGTTTGTTTTTGTATTCACTCTTTTATCCGTCATCTTATCTTCTTCAGAAAGGTATTTCCATTTCACCCACACCATTCCAATTCATTTTAAACCTTTCTCAATAGAATTTATCCATATTTTATCTTGACTAAATGGCTCTCAATGCAAAGCCTATAATTGCCAAAACAAATACAATACGCGATTTAAATACACCTCGAAATGTTGAGATAGAATAGCTTTGAACTATTAGAGTCGTTAGAAGAGTAAACTTTTTTTTAAAATATCAAAATTCAACAGCGTACACAGGTACTTTTAAAATAAAACATGCACATTGTCATGGCAATGACAAGATACCGTGTTGGCCCTATGACAAGATTTGAAATGTTGATGACTTCGCGTTTACATTGTATACATTGGATGTACATTGTAAGGCAAGTCCTGAGGGTCGTGTCCCGTTGAGAATTTCGCGTCACAGCACATGTTTACCAATGTATTAGGATCTAGGACAATAAGAACACTTTTGTGTACGGACCATTATGATATGATATAAATATATCACTCACATTATGATTAAATTTATACCGATAATAATTTCTAAAACAGCGATAAAGATGTCCGAATTAAATCACCAAAATTGATATTTATATCCAATACACAAGATGAATTGTATTGCAAAAATGCGTGGGAATAACACGTTTTCTGTTTCAAACCGTCCAGAACTGAATTGATATAGAAGTGTAAATGGGAATTGTATGAATATTTATGACAAGGATATGTTTCGTCTCTAGAGCGTAAGTATGGGGATTTTGTTATTTGCTCAGCCTCTTGTTCGTTGCGGAAGAACGCATTTCCCACAACAAGTTGATTTCGCCGTATTTATCACTGTCCTTCGTCATGGTAATCTCTGGCTTTGTGCCATCAAAATTGCTAATCCTGACTCGAAATTGAGACCTGTGTAGAAGCCTTTATAGTTACCATAATATGACATTCAGCTGATTTTATTAAAATCAATTTTGCATAAAACATATTGCTTTTTGGATATAATAATGGATTTTATTTTTTTTAATTTAATTTGATTGATTCTGAAATAGTCACCATACCATTTCAGAATCAATCAAATACAAGATGAACATGCACACACACATACGTAAAATATCCTTTATCCCTTTGTGGTTGATGATATTTAACAGTTGAGTAATCATTTGATTCTACGGAGGGATACTTTGGTATAGAATTCTTACCAACGTATTAAATAACATCGATAACTTGTCTAGTCTATATTAAAATCGTAGAAATTTGCACTGAATTTCGGAGTTAGAAGGTCACAGTTGTTAATCCTGTTTGCGCTCGCAGATATTTTTGTGATGGGATTTGAACCAGTAACCATCGTATCTGTCGTCTCAACGTGACTTTAATGTAATAAACAATGCTTTGGTATTTTTGTCATGCACGACATAAAATCAAAACATACCTCTCTAGGCCAATTAATACAGGACAAGTTTAGAAATTTGTTTTTGGTTTTATTTTCTTCTACTTTGTCAAATAAACCTCAGAAAGGATCTTGGTAGGCGTTCTATAACGTATGCAATTTAGAGAAATTTGTATTCCTCAGAAAATGTCATTTACGTTGTTCCTTTACGTTGTGGGGAGAGGGGTGTAGATTTTAGATATTTGATATAAACATAATTTTTATGTCATCCAAGGTGTCTACATTCTAAAAAAGTTATTAAATTTATATATTCACTTCTCTATTTCAGAAATATTGAAGTACAGTTAACTGCAAATGATTTGAAATTTTAAAGTTTGGATAAATGGAACTCAAGTAGATGGGTCATTTCGTCAGGTCAAGTGAATAGCGTAAGCGTCAGGTCTCATAAATACGGTATACTATTAGGTATAATTTTGAAACTATAGGGTGATTTTCTAGTCACTATACTAGTCAAAGAAAGTAATGTGTCATGGTAACCCGTTTTTTCTTAAAAGTTTATTAATGGCATGCACTATCATGGATCACGGGAAAGCGAAACAATATTTGTAGAATTCTCATAAGTTACAAGAAAGAAAGAAAACAACAGCACTAGAAATATTAGTCTGCATTGAAATGAGTGTTGCAATTAATACCTGTACAGACTAAGGCCCATCTTTTAATCCTTATTATGAGTAGAGAGGAGATTACTATCACATGTGGAGTAAAATCTTAGACAAAGTGGAGTAAAATCTTACGCATTGTTAAGTAAGATTTACCCATATTTGACTAAAACTTCACTCCCTTTTGAGGGTAATCCTCGTATTTGGTCAATATTTTTACAGGGCACAAACATGCAAAACTCTGATTTTTAAAAATAATACAACATGTTATTTTACGAAAGTTGAGCAAATCCTTGGACATTTGGAGTTGGATAATTTATACAAGTGTCATGAAATACAGTGTCCGTGTGTCCTACCACCCATCTGTCTATTGTATTCTCCATTGAGTGTTGTACGCATCATTTGTTTCAGCACTGCACCCAAATGGCCTCGTCTACAAGGTCACGGTTTATTCCGTACATGTTGACATGGTAGCTAAGACACTCTCAATGGGTACACTCAGTTTCTTTACAGCGGTGTAAAATCATTGAGAGTCCCTCATGGTGCAATGAACTCCCCTGTACGTTAACAAAAATGGAATAAACCGTGACCTTGGGTACGGTGCTGAAACAACCGATACGTGCAGAACACAATGGATCATAATAGATAAATGGCTGGTGGAACTTTCCCTCATAGGATGCTCTGAATTATGACACCGGTGTAAGAGAACTGGTAACCTTATAAACGAGGCTATCGGCATAGTGCTGGAACAAAATGAGTGCAGCATAGAATGTAGAGTACAATAGACAGACGACCTGTGGGACACTACATCATATGATTCTCTAGTTCCTGACACAGGTGTGAAAGCAGATATAGTCCGCCGGGAGCCACAGTCCGGGCTCCATAGACGATAACGGAATAAAGCGTGAAACTAATGTTGCGTAAAGAGTCAACTGAAATGAGTGCCCTATTCTTTACCGTTGCAGCCGGACTATGGGTACGGCGGACTATAATTACTTCTACACCACTATACAATCTAACCGCCACAATCCAACCGCCATCCTACTCTAGTAGTTCGCGCTTATTGCCTTAAAACCGTTTTAGTGTTTTTAGACTATTTCATCAGCATTATCGGCCTCCGTCAAAATTTACGAAAAAAAAAGATTTGTTTAAATTGGCTCGAATACTTTAAACCAACATAGTTAATGCATCTAAATCATGTCCGTTGTAGCCGGACAATGAGTACGGCGGACTACAATTACTTCTACACCGTTATACAATGTAACCGCCACAAGAGTTCTAACCATCCTACACTAGTGGTTCGCACTTATTGCCTTAAAATCATTTTTTGTGTTTTAGACTATTTCCTCAGCATTATCGGCCTGCATCAAAAGTTACGAATAAAAGATTGATTAAATGACTCGATCCTTAACACATAGTTATGTATCTAATCATGTCATATGGTACGAGATCCCATGCATGTATGGTGATTTCATTCATCTAAGAGACGTTCTGAATGATTTCAGATCCATAATGAATATGGATAAATTGGCATTTGCACATTTACACATCGGGTAAACCTATTGCATTGCGTGTCGTTAGAGTTCCCTTCCGATGATATATCTTGTTTGGCGCTAGGAGATTGAAGTGGATTTAATACACAGTTTGGATTGAGCAGACGCGCATACTATCACTTGTATTCCATATGACCTATTAATTTCCGCATTATTGGACAATTTAAATGATACAGAACTCTTCCGACGCCGTAAGGTTACGCTCTCAAAAAATTAAGCACATATCGGAGTGTTTTCTTGCTTCACAGCTTGAACTATACAATGTACACTACAGACACCATCTGAGAATAATTTGTTAGATATCATACATATCCTAACTTCCTAGAGGAAAATCTGACGATCACCGCCCAAAAAAAAAGGAGGTAGCGTGATTTTTCTTGTTGCCCGTAGGGACAATATGCTCCCTAACCCAGAGAAGGGGTTTGCTCCTGTTATCTGTTGTAAAATGCATTTAAATCAGTTGAGGGGCGTTTGCCATCTCAAAGTTTTTTGTTTTGCGATTCAATTGACGTTGCCGTTCGGCGCTGACATTCCCCACAGCGCTCGCTTTTCACTCACGCGTTAAGAGAGGGAAGTGCCTTTACCCAAGATGCCAAATGCACAACTGTTGCCACAGCGGGATTCGAAACGGGATTCGACCCACAACCTTCAGACCAGGAGCCCATCCACAGGACCACACGTCGATCAAATTTAATTATTGTATGTGTGACTGATTAAATTACATGGTTTATTGTTCGGCAAGTGATCTGCACTGGTACACTCCTTGCATTCCTTGGATATATTTGAAGGGTATCTTATAACCTTGTTAAGAGGTAGAGGGTAGTCCAAGGGCAACATGATCTTTTAAGCTGAATTTCTGAAAAATGTTTGTATTCTACAAATACACAGTGTAAGTAATGGTTTCAATACAAGGTATAAGCCTTGTGATGGCGGGCGCTATCACCTATCAGACCTGTGGATTTGTTATCCAATCAATGGGTCGATATCGTGAAGCATTTCAAAAATAATTCCAGTGTTAAGCATCTAGTGTAGGCTACTATGTACTTTCGTGGTTTTTTTTCTGTTAAAAGCAAAATTCCTCTTGATTCATTGTGTTTTGGGTGTAACATGTTGGAAAAAATATCTTGGAATTTTTTCAAAACGTTTTTAGGGTGTCAAATCCAAGATAGCCGCGAAAATACATAAATGCCATTATAATTAGTATTCTGAAGGCAGTATGAGCTTCAAATTGACGACAATACCCATATTTTCTATACCAAAGAGTTCAAAAACAGCAAAATTCAATCAATATGGCAATCACATTAAACAAATCCAAGATGGCGTCCAAAATGGCCGCCAAAAAGCTATGTTGTGAATATAAACGTTGCATTAACACTAATCAAGATGAATAGGATTCAAATTCATGGGTGTATATCTTGTGGTGCTAGGAACCCACATCTGACATTTTCTTTTTGTTAACATACTTCAAATCCAAGATGGCGACCAATATGGCCGCCGAAAAGCGCTATTAACAGAACTGGTAATTTGGTAATTTAATACAAACTACCTAAGTTATTAAACCTTTGGGGCAGAAACATTACATTTAATACTCTGACAGAAAAAATAAATTCCAAACATTTCTGTGTTGCTAATGCTGTTTGAATCCGCCAAGATGGCGGCCACCGCGTAAACACTGATAATAGTAAAATTGTGTACGTTTTTTTTCACATAGATCCATGTCATAACAATAATTTTGATAACAATTAAAAAAAAACACTTAGATGTATACTTTGGACCAAAGGAACTCATTTACCATTTATGGTTAGAAAACATACTTCAAATTCACAAATGGTGGCTAATATAATAGTTTCTGTAAGCACTTTCATTTGCTTAATCTGGTGATTTTTCTTACACCCATTTACTTCTTGTTATACACATTAGGAAATTTGAATAAAAAATCATAAAGTTTTATAAACATTTTACAAATAAATTATAATTTTGGACACTTGAAAACTACCATTTTGCTTTGTTTACATGTATCAAATCCAAGATGGTGTCAAAATGACAATTGCGTATAAGCACTCTTAATCTATCAATAGCCCAAACTGGCGATTCTTCATAATACCTACGTATTATTATGTTATATGCATCAGGAAATGTGAATGAAAATATAAATGAAGCAACTATACACAAGCTCTTGTCTATTACTTTCGTTTTAGACCCTTCAACCCCAAGATGGCGGCGAATAATGACCCTTGTAAGCACTATCAAGAGCCAAAACTTGCTATTTTTATATATACCTACATAATGTTATACACATGAGAAATTTGAATGAAAATACAAATGAAACCAACCGTAAGAACTGACTCTAAATTAGTGTATATTTCATACAGCCATGTGATCCCTGTTATGATAATCTAATCAAAACATAAGTAAACATATGTATACTTTTGAACACAGGGCACTCATATTATTTTTGCTTTGGTAACATAATTCAAATCGAAGATGGCGGCTAATATGGCCATTGTAATCACTTTCAATGGCCTAAACTGGTGATTTTTCATATATACATATGTTATTCATGATAGGAAATTCTAATAAAACTATAAATCAGGGGTGCAAAAAGTAACTTTTTTCCTCAGGAGCAAGATTTTGGCCTATCGATTTCCTCAATGTGACCAATGCCCTTCTCTTCCTCATCCTTCCTCCCCTTCCTTAAAATGGGCTTATTATATTCGACGAAACAAAACGAAACGAAACGGGCTCAGTGCACCCATTGCATTACACGATTTATTCCGTGATCGTACATTTTACACTCTGGCGGAATAAAGCGTGTAATCGATCCAATGGGCGCACTGAGCCCGCCGTCGTTTCGTTTCGTCGAATATAATAAGCCTTAAAATGTCATTTTGTGGACATGGAAATGAATGGGAGAATCACAAAGGTAATTTCCTATAAACGATACACAACATTAAGGAGGTGAGGTGCAGAGGCCCATCCTAGGGCCTGGGCTTGGGCCTCTGAAAGGGATGCAGGGGTAGAGCCCCAGCAAGGGAACAGGCCGGATCCCCGGAAGCTTTTGGATTTTAAGCTATTTGGCCATGGGATCAAAGGAAACATTTTTCATTTTGATTACATACTTCGCAGAAGTAAACCATTTTCCCACTATAAACAATAATAAATTTTATAATTACCATTTATTGGTTATGGCAATTGTAAAGGTTGCACGTTTTCATTAAAATGAATATAATGCAATCTCAATCTCTTTTCTGAATATCAGTGATCAAGGGACATACACTATGCTACATTGACTCAAGCAAATAATGGCATTATTGACAAGTAAATCCACCTGCTATTCAGCGTACAAAGCACGTCAGATTCCCCTTTGTTTATTTGGAACTGCAGAGCCTGTGTAGCTCTTTGTTACTGTCCACGCAGTTGAATAGATGTCAGGCGTTATAGACTGGTTATCCATGTCCAGTTTTGGGTAGACGTTTCACATAGAAGTCTCAAGTACGCAAATGAGGTATTGCCTTTGATTCCGTCATGCACTGTATGATGTTGTGCATCAGTAGCGTAGGACGGAATAATGGGCAACTCCTTTTTATAACTTGGGATCCAAATATGTAACGTCTACCCAGGTTGGATTGAGGATGGCCTCGTTCGCGAGTAAAAATAAAAAAACTTTGAAGGGTTCTCTGTGAGTCAATAATTTTGGACTGTATAATTTCATCATTTTTGAAAAAGAAGAAACTATATGTGAACAAAACTCAACGGTGGAGGTTGCTTGGTAAGCTGTGACCTAAAACAATTTGTGGGAGGAACCAAGCTCCTAACTTACTTGCGGGACCTGCTTTTCTATTCAATTTACCACAGATATTTAGGCAAAAAATATTCATTAAGAAGGGGTCTTGCGACCTATGCTAACAACCAAGGGTAATATGGGAAAAGGGGTTACGCGACAAGTTACTGTAAGGTGAAGTTTTGTTTCTGCACAAAGATATTAGGTCACAGTCTGCCAAACAATTTCTTTCAATGATTTTTTTGTTCATCTTTGCTTCTTTTTCGGAAAAGTATATGAAATTTAGGTCAAAGGTTTTTAACGCACAGTAGAAGCCTAAGATATTTATTCGGAAAGAGGAGAGTATCTTGCGCTTTGGCTAATGAAAAAAAAATCGCTCGATCTTAATCTGGTTATGAGCACTGAAATCCGTTTTATCTGGAAGTACGAGCCATTATTACCTATTACAGTTGAACAGTAATCTGTGGTGCTTTATCCTCTGCATCCCGAGCGGATTACTGGATTCAACAGTGCTATTATTTCCTCGAGTCAATGCTGCATGATGTACCCATCTATTGGTCACTGATATTTGGGACAAGAAATTGTGATGGACATTTATTCATTTTCACATCAAATGTGCAAACTTTTGCACTTTGACATATCCCAGAGTTATTTTTTATTGAAAGGTTAGAATTAGGGACAATATAACTGAGCAGAAATCAGTTACTAGGACGAGATGCGTAACCAATGTCCTTATCCAAGCAACTTTCTCTCTTTGATCCCATCGGAGTATATTCAGAAACCTCAAGATAACCGTTTTGAAAAGCATTATTTAGTTAAAACGTTTTGTCTATTGTCCTCTACCCTTTCACCTCCCCTTTATTCTTCACAAATGATGGACATCCACGGATGGTTGGACCCACCCAACCCTGGGTTGTGAAGCTTGTTGACTGGATCACTGAGGTCAACTCAGTTAATCATATTATAGTTAGCCAGGCCTACTTTTCTATATTTCCTCAAAAACAAACAGAGTGTGAAAAATTTATCTACTGATTCCTCTGTTTCTTTATTTGCAAGGGAGAATGTTGTTGATTCGTGAAGTGCCTATGCATAGGCGAAGTGTTTAGCTTCAAGTTAATGTTGACATGTTCGGTTCCGTTTAATGTCTTCCAAATCTTTCCGTGTTTAGATTTGTATTTTCTTCTCCTTCAGACTTTGCGTGTTTCATAACTTGGCTTCCACATATTCATTTGTTCACAACCACTTTAATTCCTCACTATTTTGTACGTTTTCTAAATTCTTCAACGGTCCTATATACTCTTAATTTTTCCACATTTAATTTTTTTAATTTTTTAAAACCATCAAGCAATAGTTCCTGCAGCCTGGAATGGGGACCTATCTGAGCAACGTATAAGCTTTCAAAATTTTGCCATATATGCAATAATTTCTGTCTGGATATTCCACAATTCCACTGTTTTACAAATCACTTTCATTTCTATTTTCTCTATATTCTTAGGTTTACTTCACATTTTTCCAAGTTCTTTTCCTCCACATTTCTCCTAGGTTTCTTTCCTCCTATTTATTATTATAGGTTTCTTTTCTTACAATTTTTCCTTGATTATTTTCCACATTTGCCTAATATTTCCCGTAGGTCTTTACTCAACATTTCTCATATAGGTTTCTTTTTCCTCACATTTAATCCAGGTTTTATTTCTAATACTTTGTGCGCAATTTCTCATGGTTTTCTTCCCAAAAAAATCTCTAGGCTTCTTTCCTTGCGTTTCTCCTAGATCCTTGTTTCCTCACATTTCCCCAAGGGTTCTTTCACCACCATCTCTAGGTTACTTTTCCTCACACTTCCTCTGGGTTTCTATTTCTCACAGTCCCCCGAGGTTG
The DNA here is from genome assembly GCA_023653785.1 of Ophioderma brevispina. NCBI lineage: Eukaryota > Metazoa > Echinodermata > Ophiuroidea > Amphilepidida > Ophiodermatidae > Ophioderma > Ophioderma brevispina. The sequence goes on from JAMKCH010014347.1 coordinate 92,824, forward strand.
GCCTTACCTGTAAAGTTCTCCTCACTTGGCAAATGGCTAAAAGAAAACACTTGTCCATTTGATCTTTTTCAGTCTCTTTCTATTGTTCTTTCCCTTATTTTAACTCTTGGCGATTTTCTTACAGTTTTATCTTTCCTTATTTTTCCTCCAGATTTTTTTTATGCATTTAATTTTTGTACCACTTTTGTCTCATTCCTCGCAATTAGAGCTGCCATTTCCTGTGGCGGCGCTACCAGCTCCCGCATTTTTGTGCACCCCTGCTATAAAAGAAGCAACTCTATTTCCCTTAGATCCCCAAATGTATTTTTCCACTTTTCAAAAATCCCGAAGCGGACCCTCTGCCTTGTTTTTAGGGAAATTGCTCCTAGCTAAAAAAGACAAATTTGCGTACATCACTTCTTGGGGAGGTGATCGTCGGGTTGGTAGCCATTTTCCTTATGGGAACGTAAAGGGTATTAAAATGATTTTTTATTATAAAATGGTTTAACATGCTTCAAATCCAAAATGGTGACCAAAATGAGCGAACTCGTACGCAAGGCATAATCAAAATACCAATACAATGTGTTAAACGCACCAGAAAATTTTAATAATAACTATAAATGAAGCAAATCTAGACATACCTGTTAAACCTGAGAAACCATAGCTACCATTTAAAGGTTAACAATTCTTAAAATCCCAAATGTGCAGTGTCATATATTCCTTAACTATATGTTGTATACATACGTATAGAAAGCAAACCTAGCTACATTTTTTTGGACACATGAAACCCCTATCAAGTACGTTTTAATAACAGAGCCTTAAATCCAAGATGGTCACTAATAGGGCCATTGTCACTCTCCCAATAGCAAACACTGGATTTTTTTCTTAAAATAAATGAAGCCAAACTTCAAACTTTTGGACACAAAAAAAATCATTATATCATTTAAGTTTGTGAACATTAATAGCCAAACTGACGAGTATTTCACATATGTCTATTACATATATCTCCATATTTTATATGGTATGTTCATTAGAAAATTTGAATATAATATATATAAATAAATGAACGCAACTAATGAATCTAATAGTATGGTCATTTTAATTTGAAAACATTTTTACATTAAACAAAATTGGTTATAATGTATATATCTTGCGTATATTACAAATATATTGAAGTTGTATGCTGTTTTTATCAACATGTCCAATGTTCGGTATTATATAAAAAATTAAAGTTTATTTAGCTGGTATCTTGCTTTTTATTCCATATTAGTAAAAATTTAAATGGTAGACTGAGTTTGCCTGTGTCAAAGAGTATCTCTAGTTGCCTTTATTTGTATTTATATCACATTTCTGAAGCGTATAAATAATGTAACGTATGAACGAGCGCCATTTTGCTATTGATTTTTTTGTTAAAGTGCTTATAGCAGACAAAGTTATCTGCCACTTTAATTTTGAAGTAATGTTTTTTTCAACATAAAATGGTATATATGATTCCTTGGATCCAAAGGAGGCACCGAAGTGTTTTATTTGTTATTAAAAATATGCATGATGACGGATCGATATGTGAAAATCATTATAGATTTTACTATTATCAGTATACTTACGTGGCCGCCATCTTGGATGCAAAAAGCATGTTAGCAAAACAAACTAGTTGGAATTCGTTTTTCTGTCGGCAAGTATTAAATACACTGTTACTGCCCCATAAGTTTAATATTTCAGGTAGTTTGTCTTAAATTAACAATTTTTATCTGTTAATAGCGCTTTCGGCGGCCATATTGGCCGCCATCTTGGATTTGAAGATTGTTAACAAAAAAAAATCAGATATGTGTATTTGTGTATTTTGGCGGCCATCTTTGTGTATTTTGGCGGCCATCTTGGATTTGACACCCTAAAAACGTTTTTTAAAAATTCCAAGATATTTTGGAATGATATTAAAAACCGAAAGAAAACAAGAACAAAACCAATTATAAGCTCAACCTGCTTTTTGCAAGACCGTTCACATTTTTAATGCAAATAACAGATCGATCAACCCTCAGCAATTAAAAAAATATGATAGGCGTTTGCAAAATTCTCTTTCGGAAGACATCACATCTACATAGAATTTCACAAATCAGTGGAATAAGAATGACCTAGTTTTGTTAACAAGAGCCGCTTTCATGCTATTAGTATATGCCTATCGCTTATTATTGACTCACTTAACCTTGATATCAGTTTGTATACATCCACGTGTTCGCTTCTAGTGTTTGACATACATCCGTATGAATGTATTGTACGTAGCTACTCCATACTATACAAATTACTTACACAGTTGATCCAGAATATATATTGCTACAATTGACTTATCGCACAGAAGAAGACCCGTGTTCTCTGCCCTCCTCGCCGACACACATTTGTATAATTATGTAACTATTTTTTATGCAATGCCAAATATAACGTGTACGTATGTTAGAAACAGGCAGATTATCATGACCCGTTAATTACGTAAGATTAAATGTCGCCGACGTAAATATTATATAAATAACGTAATCTTGCCATTAATTGTTGTTTTATTAATAAATATAACGGTATAGAAGGCGGTGACGTTAAAATATCAGTTGCGCTCCGGTGCGTCCTGCGTCCTTTGTTGTTTGCTCTATTGTCTGCGCGTGCTATTTTCCATACTAGTAACATCAGAAGCCAGTTTTTAAATATGATTTATCGTTGTCATTTAGTTTTTTCAAAGTAGCGTGAACCTCTATGGCTTCTTAATTTTTCAGCTAAACTGTAATTTACTGTGAATTATAATATTTAATGATATTTAGTGGCATTGTCTTCTACCTTCTTCCTTGAGTAACGACATTATAAATCTAAATGCTTACCAAAACAAAGGATTAAAATAATAACAAATAAAATTACAAGCCTCTTTGAGCAGGTTTATGTCATTCAAGGGGTTCATGTTCAATTACTATCGACCGTGAATGCCATAGAAAATGGTACAGCGTAAATGATGGCACGTTGGGGTTTTGGGTGCACCAATTTAATTACATGTAAGTACTTGGATCAAGAAGAGTAAACAAGAAATTTTGAAAAGTAAATAATAGCGCAACAAAGGAAATAAACTTTAAGCCTCGGAACGTGAATATTATGTTTATCAGAATAAGCTATCAGCACGCCTAATGAAGAAGCGGCATGTAGCATGACAGTTGAATGAATTACGCGCACAGAACATGCTTTGGTATTTACTTTCTATCTGTCATGAGCCCGGGTAAACGCACCACATACATGAGTTGACACTAAGTATAACCCCTCCTCTGCTGTTACGATTTAATATGCATTTATATAATGCAGTCTCCCTCTGGTCATATATTCATCTAATCAGCAGGAGACACAGTTATTTTTTAAATACCATTGGCTAATTTGTTTTTCTTTTTCTGACATAGTGGCCGTAAATTTTTCAATTTTCCTCTGTTTTCAAACAACACCACCATATTCTTCGTACTATACACCGACCTTTAAATATTTTATGGGTGCCAAACATAACTTCCATACTTGGAGGACATTGTTACATAGAAAGTTCAGCTCAACAAAGCTTCATCTCACAATTTAATTATGTTTTAATTTCATTATTTAAGCTTTCCTTCTTTAGAAGGCACCTTCCAGTAAAAATTGCCCCACAATATGTTGTGTTTTCATTCCTTCGTAAATGTCACAGAAAAATGTGTCAAAGTCCTAGAAAAATCACAGCTGGGAACATTTTAAAAAAATTTGGGAGAAAGTTTTCGATACAGGGGTCAAAAGTACAACGGTCTAATGGTTTTGAAACTTACATCAACTTATTCATCTGGTGAGGATTTTTTGAAAAAAGTATAGTTTAACATATCTGCGGTCATTAGTTTCAAGATATATTCTCATCCGGTTCAAGGTTCATCAATCGGGTAAAGTCTTCAGAGTGCTCCCGATTTTATAGAAACTGTTCTCAAACTATTTTAGTGCCATATCCTATAACAAAAATTCATATCTACTCTTGCATTTGACATTACGCAAGTCAATTAGAGGTGAATTATTTTAATGACCCCATGATAGAGATCGTTGTTATATTTCGACATTTAATACGTGACCAAATGGTGAAATGAGTGGACGAGTAATTATTTTCTGGTCCTTTTGAAGAATTTGGGACCATGTTTCAAAAGAATCGGAGCATGACCTTGAAGCTGTAGTAACCCATAACTATTAAGGTTATACCCACAGATAGATCAAATACCTTTTTTTTATCATTAGGATTGGATAAATGTTGTATAGATTTGCCATTAAAATTATACCTCTCTTCATATTTCCCCTGTAGTAGAACCATGTCTCCGATTGGCTAATTACATCATATAACCCTAAGAATAACCAACCATAGGCTGATCTTGTCCCCATAAGGTTAGAATTATCTTAGATTCCTTGGATCAGTAACTTTCTAAACACTAGTGCTTCCAAGACTAAATTAGGAAACATTCAACCGCTTCTAATAATGCATCTCTTCATCTTCCCATGACTGTAAGTCGAACGTATTAGAGTACACCTGCAATCAGTAACAATGTTGCCACACTTCGTCCGATTTGGGGAGAAAGCTAAACCCCTCCTTCAAGTCATGTTGTCAGCAGCTTCGACATTTCCCCACCTTGATGAGGTAGGGGAAGGATCTTGTAAAGGGGAATACCTTTGCTTTCGCATGAAACAATCCTGACTTGCCGCATCCCTGATCGCAGTTTGTGAGAATGGAGATGATTTCCATTGTATCAGTTGGCAACAATTTTTTAGATGATTCCAGTAATTGGTAAGGATACTACCAACCTCGGTCAGCGAGCTTCTGGCCAATATTTGAGTTAAAGCATTCCATTTCATTCACTGTAAATGCATTCAGATATTGGTAATCAAATTTTGACAACAGATTTGGAAATGAGCTATGGTTGAAGCCAAAGCGTGACAGGTAAACGAGGAAAACAAACACGAACTTTTGGGAAATACTGGAAATAGGCTGAACTACAAATGTGAAAGTTCGACGTCTACGTAATATTGTAACTACTAACAACCTGAGTGTGAATTACATTTTACCATGTTGCGATTTTACCACCCACCACGCCACACGAGATCAACTTTAAACTAGCTTCCTTCATGATCCATGTTAAAGGTAGAAACATAATGCGATCTAGTTGGCACATTAGATCCCAACATGTGTGACACTACCCAGGACAATGTGTGTCATGAAAATATATCTACATATGGGGATGCACAGTTTTTTTTTTAATAGTTCTTAACGCTTTTTGGTCCACAAAAGGTCACATGTTGTGACATTTACCACCGACGCTACACGAAGAGCAACTTATTTAAACTAGCTTCCGTTCATGATCCAGTAACTTAGAAACATAATCGAACAAGTTGGCACAATTAGGTCTCCACATGTGGAACACTACCCAAGGATATTATTGTGTCATGAAATCATCGACATATTGGAATGCCACCAAGCTTTTTATTCTTTATAGTTCTACACCTTTTTGGTCCACAAACAAAGTAACATGAGGTGCACCAAGGTCAACAGGTGTGACACTACCCAAAACCATTGTCCCAAGTATCATGGAAAATCGATCGACGTAAGTGGATTCACCAAGCAATTTTATAATGCTGACCCTTTTGGGCCACCAAGGGTCACATGAGAAATCACCCCTGTCGTGACAACTGATCGATATGTAGATAACACCAAGCAATTTTATAATTCCTGACCATTACATCACGTGGCATAAACATGTTTGCATGGTACTTTGTGGAAAAGCGGGCAATTAATGTTGATGGTTTACATTAGGTCAATATTTTTTTTAATTACCACCAGTCACACCCACTACCAAGGCATTCCCTTTCTGCAGACACCCAAACAGAAGATATAGCCCTTCAATCCAAGGAGATAAGGCCACTGAAATTATTGCTGAAGTCTTCTGTTGTCACGTAATCAGTGTGTCAAAAACAAATCAATGCGTATTCACGATTAAGTTACTTTATTTTTACAACAAATCATTGTAGTGTGTTTTTTTTTGGGTATCACTCTTTATATCCGTCCATTTCATCTTCTTCCAAAAGGTCTTTCCTTTCCACACAAACCCACACCATACCTATCCATTTGAATCCTTTGTCAATAGAAGTTCTCCATATTTAATCGTGACTTCAGGGCCTCAGTCAATTGTCAAAGACAAATACAAGGACGGCATTTAAATACAACCTCGAAATTTGAGAGTAATAATTCTTATTACTGTTAGAATGTTAGAAGAGTAAACTCGTTTTAAAAATATCAAATTCAACCGCGTACCAGGTACTTTTTAAAAAAATAAAACATGCACATTGTCATGGTAGGATGACAAGATACCGTGTTTGGGGCCCTATGACAAGATTTGAAATGTTGATGACTTCGCGTTTACATTGTATACATTGGGATGTACAATTGTAAGGCAAGTCCTGAGGTTCGTGTCCCGCTGAGAATTTCGCGTCACACAGCACACAATGGTTTACCAATGTTATCGATCTAGGACATAAGAACACTCCTTGTGTACGGACCAGTATGATATGATCTAAATATATGCACTCCCTTTTTGATAAAATTTGTACCGATAATAAATTCTAAAACAGCGATATAGATGTCCGAATTACATCATCAAATTGATATTACGCAATACACTACGAGATTGTATTGCAAACTGCTTGGGAATACACGTTTTTTTTTTTTCTGTTTAAAACGTCCAGAACTGAATTGATATGGAAGTGTAAATGGGAAGTGTTGAATATTTATGACAGGAGATGTTTCGTCTCTGAGCGTAGTTGGGGCTTTTGTTATTTGCTCATCCTCTTGTTCGTTGAGGAAGAACGCATTTTCCCACAACAAGTTGATTTCGCCGTATTTATCACTGTACTTCGCCATGGTAAGCTCTGGCTTGTGCCATAAAATTTGCTAATCCGGACTCGAATTGAGACCTGTCTAGAAGCCTTTATAGTTAAACACATGAGGGACATTGCAGCGGATTATATCGAAATCAATTTTGTATGAAACATGTTGCTTTTGGATATATCATGCATTTTTTTATATTTTTTTAATTTAATTTTATTGATCTGCAATAGTCACCATACCACAATGAACGTCGATTACAGATGAAGCATGTACCAACCACATACGTAAATATCCTTCACCCCTTTGTAGTTCGATGATATTTAACAGTTTTTCGTACTCATTTTAAATTCTACGGAGGGATAATTGGTATAGAATTCTTCAAAGTAATTTAAATTACATTATAACTTGTCTAATTAAAATCGTAGAAAATTGCACTGAATTGGCACTGAATTTTTGGGTTTTAGAACGTTCACAGTTGTTAATATGCCTGTTTGCGGCGCAGCGCAGCTTTTTTTTTGTGACGGGATATGAACCAGTAACCATCGTATCTGTCGTCTCAACATTATACACTATAGTTTTTATTCCACACCGATCTAACACCTGTTACATATAGCTTATCTAACGATTATTTCATTTAAGATTAAAATAATTTGAAAGTTGTGATTGTTATTACATCAATTACTCCATATGTGATCAACAACACCTCAATGACAACAAACATAGTTATTACCAAGCCTTTGTCATAAAAATTATGTTCCCTGGGATTTCCTTATGAACCTTCTTACTAGTACCCAACCCTTCATTCAGTGCAAACCCGCCAGTTTTTTTTGTTTTTTGGTTTTTTTTTTTTAGATCATAGTGAAACGTACGATTTCATGGAATTAATACCACTAGTAAACAAATTCCAACACATGACATGTATTTGGAAGGTCCGTGTAGATGAATCGTCCGACTTCACATAAAACCTCTCGTGTTCTATAAAAAATAATCATTTTACAATAGATTTTTGGGGTTATATAATACCCTATTTTTTATTTGTTCATAATTATTAACGAAAAATGTCAAACGTAAACGAATTAAACTATATCTTCATGATTCAACTACCAAAATATGCATTACAAAGACCATTTTAGCACATACTAAACAACTTTCGGTCGCTAAAGAGTAATTTAATAAAAAAGAAAGAATGAGCGCTATCTGTTGACAACTTGTACATAACTCAGTGTCGCCGCATATCTGTATTGAAACTAGCGCATGCGCTGATAATTCAGGATGCAATTACCTACAGGGGTTATCGCGTATCTGACGTGAATTTGCCCAAACGCGCCTTTTAATTATGAAGGGCAACCGCCCTACATTTGGTTTGGGTAGCCTGCCAGTGTCTTATATAGTGTAGCGTTTACTTATTTGTTTAGGTTTCGATCACACAACTTGCCGGCACTTTGTATGTATGATAGAAACGGATGTAGAAAGAAGATGGTTTGAATTAATATGCAATATTGAATCTGAAAAAATGTTTACAAGATCTGAATTCTTAAGTGATTTGCGAGATGTGTTAGCAGAGAATGTGTTTTTTGAAGAAGGAACAAAATCTGCGTAAGTTGTTTGAGCTCCGCGTGTTACCTATTTTCGCGAGATGGTTTCTACCAGTTCAAGTGGCAATTTCGTGTTCTCGGCTTCCTTACTTGGTGTCAGGGGTGGTAATTTTACTTAGTGAAAGGGCTGAGGCAATCTAGGCATACTTTTTAGATTTTTGACTTCTTCTAGCTGTTTTATATATTTATATCTAAACCTGTAGATAAATAAGGGAATATAGGGATATATGTAATGGAGAATACGTATGAGTCTTTGAAGAAGACATCTTTTGCTTGGGTTGTCGGCGTTGCCACCCCCGAAAGCTAATGGAAAATCGCACATCTTACGTCATAGCTCGTTTGCGAGATGTCACTTTGGAAGAAATCGGCTAATCAAATCCAATATCCCATAATCTTACGTCAAATTGTCAAATTAACGCTGGTAATAGTTTTAAAAAACTTGTAACTTCATGATCTGTCATGATGCAGTCAGTTACAATAACCTCATCTACTGCTTTTGGGTCGTGAAATCGATCGCCTGATTCTAATCTCGAGCTCCGAGAGTCCACCGATTAGTGGCAACGGTGAAGAATCGAGTAATCATAATATCCCTAAAACATTGTGTCAAGTTATCCCAATTAACATTGGTAACAGTGGGTGACATAAAGATGTGTACATGCAATCTGTCCTTATAACTGTGGTTGGATTATGTGAAAATGCATTAAATCCTTTTCAAGCTCGCAATCTATGGGTCCTTAAAGCACTCCAAAGGGCTTCCGTGCTAGGTTGTTTATTGCTCCCGATCTACATTTGACAATGTTTTAGTTTAAAGGGGCCGACTGCTAACTAATAGAAAAAAAATAATTTGCTTTTGCTGTGGTTAGGTTTAGTTGTAACTACGAAAAGTTTAAAGAGAACACTTGCCATTTGATATCTTAAACATGACAGTAGCTGATTTGTTATGGTATTGGATGACCATTTACGTGCAGATGAAAATTGTGAGCTGAGAATTACAAAGATATAACTGATATTTTGGTCATTTTGAGACATGGGCCTTTGGAAGTCACCAACAACAGTTTGTTTTGAAGTCGTATTATTGCGAAATATCCATTTCCCACCCTATTTTCCATCACTTTCTTCAACTTACGACGCCCATAGTGACTTCATATTTGCGAAAAAAAATGTTGGTACTCAATTTGGATACCAATAGCAATGAGTAAGTCTAAGCTATCGCGTGGTACCAAATTTATAGGAATTAGATGCCCCGTAAAGGAAAATTAGGGGGGGATCGGGACTTTGCGAGGGTGGGCGCAATTGCGCCGTTTTTTATACGTGTGTTGCGATTTGGGGTATTTGGGTGTATAGTCTGTTTGTGTAATGTAATGAATGTGAGATTTGAATCCGTTACGTGTGTAGATTTTGGTTTTAATAATAGTCATTCATTGTTTTAATAATAGTTAATTTTACATATTTTAAAAAGAAATGTATGTACTTTTCTTAATACTTAAGCAACTCACATTTCAATTCAATCAACGATTTCTTGTGTTTTTCAACCTGAAATAATATAATTATACTAAATTATGTTAATTTGATCCAGGTTGATTCATAATGTATATTTAAATCTCTTACTTGTAATATTGTCACGATTAATTTTTTTCACTGTAACTACTGCATTATTTACATATTATTTATCATAGTGTTTTTTTGCTGTGTTCTATGATGAACAAAATAAAGATTGATTGATTGATTGTATTTCCTTCCATGTACAAACGACTGGGGAAATACATGGTCTGGAAAAGGGCACTACAAAAAATCTAAAAGTATCCAGCACCACAATTTATTGTTATATGTAATTTTGGTCTTTCTTAAAGGCACTATCAGTGGATTTGATAAATCAGAAATCGAAAAAAACATCAACACTCTGTATTTCCATGTCTGCGACAAGTTCACGGTTGTCCTAACATACCCTGCAAGTGATAAGACCGAAAGCCAACGTAATAAGGCCAAAATTTGATATTTTTAATTCATTAATTGTCCGCACGCGCCACGGACTGACTACAACGTAATTGAATGATTCGTATCTTTGAACCCGGCTTTTCTTCTTCATTTTCTGTCAAATTCATTTGGACAGATAATTTACGAGAATTGACAGACTTAAATCTTCACTTTTAAGCTATTCTTTCCTCGCGAATTTCAATATTTTGACTCTTTCGGTCGATCACTGATAGTGCCTTTAACTTATAAAGCCTTGTTTTACAACTGAATAGTGCATCATTGTGGAGAATGGGCAGCAAAAATTGTCTACTTTTCAGTCGCAAATTGGCACTCCCTAAGTCTAAACCTAAAAAAAACCGATCACTCAATATTTTTATTTTTTTCTTTCACTACTAGTAATGTCTTAGCGCATATATATTGCCTGTGCAGAGAGTTTTGCCCAATAATTCCATGGAATGTAATTTTCTGGATGTAGGCTCCATGGAGCCCCCCCCCCCTCCACTAAATGTGTGTAAAACTACCTTATCCATTTGATTGAGTGGTTAAGAATGAAACTATAGATACTTAAAATGTACTTTGCTTTGGTGTAATTTATCTTGTACTTGTGTAAAAATTTTACAGTATTATACGCAACCTTCATTCTACCAACTAAAATAGGCCTACTGTAAAATATAATTTATATTTAAAAGATGGTCTAAATATCGCAGAGGTTGGCTAGGTTGGTGGGTCATCAGTTGCTATTTATCCCTACATATTACCAAGCTCAATAATACCACACTCGAATACCCACATTTCCGCAAGAGATTTTAATTAAATATCTTTTAATTATAACTGTATATTTACCGTATTTTTGTTGGCAAATGCCCGTATAATATTTGTAAAATTTACAAAATCTTTAATAGTAAACTGTGTCCCGAGACCCCGGTTGAAGTACTGTTCATTTAATAAGGTCTCCTTTTGGTAAACATTTGCCTCAAAAGCTCAATTTTAGCCAAATTTCGGCTCCCAAACCGGCAAATTTCACAAAATTTCAGTTCCTAAGACCCTACCTTTGGGAGACAAATTAAGTTCCCAAGCACCCAAGTTCGGAAATCGGGCCGCACATCCCTACCTGAAAAAAATAGAGCCACTCCTACCGGCGCAATCGATCTGCATTTAACTGTCATTCATAAAGCGCCCCCCCCTCCATCGCCAAAGACGCCCGAATAAGGTTCCGGAAGGAACCAAACCAAACCCCAAATCCCTCCGGAAAAGCGAAAGCCGAGAACCGCGAAATTCTAGTGTAACATGCTTTGGTATTTTCTGTCATGCACGACATAAAATCAAAACATACCTCTCTAGGCCAATTAATACAGGACAAGTTTAGAACCGGTGTAAAATCACCGAGAGTCCGTCATGGCGCAATGAACTCCCCTACACGTTAACAAAAATGGAATAAACCGTGACCTTGGGTACGATGCTGAAACAACCGATACGTGCAGCACACAATGGATCACAATAGACAGATAGCTGGTGGAACTTTCCCCCTCATAGGACGCTCTAAATTATCACACTAGTGGGTGTTCTAGCTTGCACGTAAACATATTGGGAATAAACCGTGACCTTATAAACGAGGCTATCGGCATAGTGCTGAAACAAAATGAGTGCAGCATAGAATGGAGAGTACAATAGACAGACGGCCTGTTGGACACTACATAATATGATTCTCTAGTTCCTGACACAGGTGTGAAAGCAGATATACTCCGCCGGGACCCACAGTCCGGGCTCCATAGACGATAACGGAATAAAGCGTGAAAAGAATTGAGTGCCCTATTCCTTACCGTTGTAGTCGGACTATGAGTACAGCGGACTATAATTACTTCTACACCACTATACAATGTAACCGCCACAAGAGTCTAACCATCCTACCCTAGTAGTTCGCATTTATTGCCTTAAAACCATTGTAGTGTTTTTAGACTATTTCCTCAGCATTATCGGCCTGCGTCAAAAGTTACGAATAAAAGATTTGATTAAATTGCCTCGAATACCTTAAACCAACATAGTTAATGCATCTAAATCATGTCAATATGGTACGAGATTCATACATCTATGGTAGATTTCATCATCTATAGAGACGTTCTGAAAATGATTTCAGATCCATAATGAATATGGATAAATTGGCATTTCCATTGTACACATCGGGTAAACCCTACGATCGTATTGCATTGCGTGTCGTTAGAGTTCCATCCCGACGAGTATATCTTGTTTGGCGCTAGGAGATTGAAGTGGATTTAATACACTAGTTAATCGAGCAGAACGCTGCATACTAATCATTTCTATTCCATGCTACCTATGAAATTCCGCAATCATTGGACAACAAAAATGATACAGAACTCCTTCCGACGCCTTAAAGGTTACGCTCTCAAAATTTAAGCACATTTCGCTTGCTTCACAGCTTGAACTATACAATGTACAATACAGATAACCAGAATAGTTTGTTATTATCATACATATCCCTAACGTTCCTAGAGGAAAATCTGACGATCACCGCAAAAAGGGAGGTAGCGTTATTTTTCTTGTTAGATCTAGGGACAATATCTCCCTAACCCAAAGAAGGGGTTTGCTCCGGGATCTTTTTTTTAAAAGTGCATTTAAATGCAGTGAGGGGCGTTTGGGATATCAAAGTTTTTTGTTTTGCGATTAATGATATTGCGTTCGCGCTGACATTCGCCAACAGCGCCCGATTTCACCCACGCGTTAAGAGAGGGAAACGAGGTAAAGTGCTTTACCCAAATGCACAACATGTTGGCCACAGCGGGATTCGAACCAACAACCGTCCATCCACAGGACCACACGTACGCTCAAATTTATATTATTGTTGCGGACATGATGATTACATGGTTTGATTGTTCCAGCAAGGTCATCTGCACATGGTACATTCACTTGCATTCACTGGAATTCCAAGGTTCTGTTTGCCCCGGCGAAATATTTAGTTCTGTATAATTTTGCTTGGTTTCGACAAGGTCTTAGCAGTTTGGATTTCTCTCGTAAGAAAAGAAAAGTTAAATGATATTAATGTGTCTGGCTGTTATCCACATGAAGGTCGTTGCTTTTATTTCTATCTGCAGTTCTCTCAAACATTCATAAACAGATCATAAACATCGATAAAACGGCACATAATGTCAATGTTACTGTACATAACATAAATGTCACACGATACGTCGAGTCCAAGGGCTACGTTTGTCTTCAGTGAGATATGAAATGCGTACATTTTACTGACATCTTATCTTTCAGTGCGTGGGCTGCTGTCGGGTAGAAAGTGGTATTTGTAAGAGAAATCTAGCGAGTTGGAGTTGTAGATACGAGGGCGTACGAAACATGGAACCCTTCCAGGTTGACGGTTATGTTTCGAATAGCTTTAATTCGCAGAGACTATGTACACACGTTGCCACTCTATGTACTCATAAGTCGGTCTAGGGTCATTATCATTATTATTGTCGTTTGAGGGGATATTTTATAACTTTGTTAATGAGGCGAGAGGGTATTCCAAGAGCAACCCTGATCTTTATATAAGATGATTTTCTGAAAAACGGTTGTATTCTACAAATATCACAGTGGAAGTAAGGTTTCAATACAAGATATAAACCCACTTTGTTTCAAAGCTGTGATGGCGGGGCTATCAACTTATCAGTCCTGGATTTGTTATCCATCAATGAGTCAGATATTGTGAAGGAATTCAAAATAATTCCAGTGTTAAACATAGAGTCATAGATACCACTCAGATTATATGTTACATTATCTCCATTCAAGACTGATGGCCCATCTGTCCTATACTCTTATGGTCTACGCAGAAGAATCAGATAAAGCTGCATCATCGTAAACGAAATGTCATAAAACAGCAAGTTTTAACCACATCTAACTAAGTAAGCAATTAATCTTGAATCCACCCGATGATGACCTTGAACCGTTATGAGCCTATAATCCTGAAACTAACAACTGTAGATATGGCAAACTACACCTTTTTTTTACCCGATGATCAAATGAATAAGTTGGTATAGGTTTTTAACAAAAAATTAGGCCCGTTTTACTTTTGACCCCTGTGCAAAACCTTTCCCATTTTTATTTGTTCCCCCATTGTTGATTTTTCTATCACGTTGACACTTATTCTGTCCATAATTTAGAATTCTTGCACTAAGTCGTGCTCTTCCTACTGAAGGTGCTACACTACACACAATATAAATTAAAAAATATTAAATTGGGAGATGAGGCTTTGTTGAGCTAAACTCTCGATTAACAATGTCCTCGCAACCCATGGAAGTTATGTTTGATACCCAAAATAAAGTGTCTGTGTAATGGTAACAAATAAATCTGTGTGTTGTTATAACAATGAAATTGCAATTTACCCATATGATAGCGAACGAGAACAACTATCCATTGGGTCATCAAACGAACTGTGGTCTCCTGCTGAATAGCTGAATAATACCCGATGAGACCTGTATGACACTGTATATAAATTGTAACAACAGAGAATGGTTAATGCCTTTGTGTCAATTCATGATAGGTATGTTTGTGCCGTTTACTCGGCTCATGACAGATAGACAATGTAAATACCAAAGACTGTTCTGTTGCGCGTCCATTCATTTCAACAACATGCCCAAAACTACATGCGCTTCTCTCCTAGGCGTGCTAGCTATTCTGAAATTCAAAACATTCACGTTCCTAGCTTAAAGTTTATTTCCTTTGTTTTCGAATTCTTTACTTTTCAAAATTTTTCTTTACTCTCCTTTGATCCAATATACTGCAATAAATTGGTCAAACCAAAACTAAAAAGTGGGCCCCTCACGTTGTACCATTTTCTCTGGCATCACGGTCGACGTAATTGAACAGATCTTGAAATAAACCTGCTCTAGTTTGCTTGTGTTTTTTATTTGATTATCATATATTCTCTTTGTTTTGGTAGCAATCTAGATTATAATGTCGTTACTCAGAAGAAGGTAGCAAACAATGCCACTAAATATCATGAAATATTATTAATTGCCCAGTAAATTCAGTTAGCTAAACAATGATAAGCCATAGAGTTACCGGTACTTTAAAACGAAATTACGACGATGATCCTATTTAATGCTTACTTCTATGTTAATAGTATGGAAAATAGTTTGCATGTTTTGAACACCTAGTTTGAAATTGTACTAGAAATTAGGATTGCACAGTTCCCCAAACCCTCAGAAATTATTTTTAAAAAAGGCACAGACAAAATCGTTACCATCCAAACATTTAGTGGAGGAGCTAGGACCCAGGTCAAACATCATCATTTACCCCTCACTACAGAAAAGGTTTGACACTTTGGTAGTTAGTCTGGACCCTCTATGTCAACGCAAGGTAGGTAGTACTCTCAAATTGTGGTGTCACTTTTTCAATAGGGCCCAATTTAAGTTTACACAGGGGTCAAACTTTTAAAATGCTCCAATCATGTTGAAATGTATGCCATATTGTCCGTCTAGTCATAAGGATTCCAAAAATGTATAGTTTGTACCATCTATGAGCAATGGTTTTGGATAAAAATGGCTAAAATGGTAAAAAAGGTCAATTTCTATTTGTACAGGGGTCAAAATCAGAAGTTGCTCCAATTTTGATGAAAATGATAGAAGTTGTTCATCTAGATTAATGCGTCAAAATAAAGAATAGTTTGTACCATCTGCAGTGTATAGTTATCATGTTATGCGACAAAATAGGTCATAGGGCAACATAATCCAATTGGCGTTGACCTTCTTTGACCTTTATCTCCGTAAGTAAACATTTAACATAATCAAAACTATACTTTTTGGGAGTCCTCTTACCTCAGACCGGACTGTGGCTCCCGGTGGACTATATCTGCTTTCACACATGTGTCAGGAACTATAGAATCATATGATGTAGTGTCCCACAGGCCGTCTGTCTATTGTACTCTACATTCTATGCTGCACTCATTTTGTTTCAGCACTATGCCGATAGCCTCGTTTATGAGGTCCCAATATGTTTACGTGCAAGCTAGAACACCCAGTTCTCTTACACCGGTGTGATAATTTAGAGCGTTAATAAGGAGGGAAAGTTCCACCAGCCATCTGCCTATTATGATCCATTGTGTGCTGCACGTATCAGTTGTTTCAGCACCGTACTCAAGGTCCCGGTTTATTCCAGTTTTGTTAACGTGCAGGGGAGTTCATTGCGCCATGAGGTACTCTCGGTGATTTTACACCGGTGTACAGAAACTGAGTGTCCACCATGAGAGAGTGACCTAGCTACCGTGTCAACGGAATAAACCGTGACCTTGTAGACGAGGCCTTTGGATGCAATGCTGAAGCAAATGATGCGTTACAGCATTCAATGAAGAACACAATAGAAAGATGGGCGGTAGGGGACACTCAGCCACACGGACACTGTGTTTCATGACACTTGTATAAATTATCCAACTCCAAATGACCAAGGATTTGCTCAACTTTCGTAAAATAACATGTTGTATTATTTTCAAAAGATTTTTCCAGTTTGTGCCCTGTAAAAATATTGACCAAATATGAGGATTACCCTCAAAAGGGAGTGAAATCTTAATCAAATACGAGTAAATCTTTCTTAACAATGAATAAGGTTTTACTTCACTTTGTCTAAGATTTTACTCCACATGTGATAGTAATCCCCTCTTTACTTATAATAAGGATTAAAAGGTGGGCCTTAATCTGTACAGATATTAATTGCAACACTCATTTGAATGGAGACTAATATTTCTAGTGCTGTTGTTTTCTTTCTTTCTTGTAACTTATGAGAATCCAACAAATATTGTTTCGATTTCCCGTGATCCCTGATAGTGCATGCCATTAATAAACTTTTAAGAAATAACGGGTTACCATGACACATTAGTTTTTGACTAATAGTGACTAGAAAATCACCCTATAGTTAAAAAATAATACCTAATAGTATACCGTATTTATGAGACCTGACGCTTACGCTATTCACTTGACCTGACGAAGTGACCCTTCTACTTGAGCTCCATTCATCCAAACTTTAAATTTCAATCATTTGCAGCTAACTGTACTTCAATATTTCTGAAATAGAGAAGTGGATATATAAATTTAATAACTTTTTTAGAATGTAGACACCTTGGATGACATAAAAAATATGTTTATATCAAATATCTAAAATCTACACCCCACAACGTAAAGGAACAACGTAAATGACATTTTCTTAGGAATACAGATTTCTCTAAATTTGCATACGTTATAGAACGCCTACCAAGATCCTTTCTGAGGTTTATTTGGCAAAGTAGAAGAAAATAAAACCAAAAACAAAGTTCTAAACTTGTCCTGTGTTAATTGGCCTAGAGAGGTATGTTTTGATTTTATGTCGTGCATGACAGAAAATACCAAAGCATTTTTTATTACATTAAAGTCATGTTGAGACGATGGTTGCTGGTTCAAATCCCGTCACAAAAATAGCTGCGCGCGCAAACAGGGTTAACAACTGTGACCTTCTAACTCCGAAATTCAGTGCAAATTTCAGAGCAATTTTCTACGATTTTAATATAGACAAAGGTATTCAATGTAAATTTAATACGTTGGTAAGAATTCTATACCAACGTATCCCTCCATAGAATAAAATGATTACGAAAATGTTAAATATCATCGACCACAAAGGGATGAAGGATATTTTACGTATGTATGTGCATGCTCATCTTGTACTCTACATTCATTTTATGGTATGGTGACTATTTCAGAATCATCAAAATTAAATTTAAAAAAAATCAAAATACATTCTTATAGTCAAAAAGCAACATGTTTTATACAAAATTGATTTCGATAAAATCAGCTGAATGTCATATTGTGATAACTATAAAGGCTTCTAGACAGGTCTCAATTTCGAGTCAGGATTAGCAATTTTGATGGCACAAAGCCAGAGATTACCATGGCGAAGTACAGTGATAAATACGGCGAAATCAACTTGTTGTAGGAATGCGTTCTTCCTCAACGAACAAGAGGCTGAGCAAATAACAAAAGCCCCATACTTATGCTCCAGAGACGAAACCTGTCCTTGTCATAAATATTCATACAATTCCCGTTTACACTTCCATATCAATTCAGTTCTGGATGATTTGAAACAGAAAACGTGTTAGTCCCACGCATTTTTGCAATACAATTCTTCTAGTATATTGGGATATAAATATCAATGTTGATGATTTTAAATCGGACATCTATATCGCTATTTTAGAAATTATTATCGGTATAAATTTAATCAAAATGTGAGTGATATATTTATATCACATCATAATGGTCTGTACACAAGAGTGTTCTTATTGTCCTAGATCGTAATACATTGGTAAACATGCGCTGTGACGTGAAATTCTCAACGGAACACGACCCTCAGGACTCGCCTTACAATGTACATCCAATGTATACAATGTAAACGCGAAGTCATCAATATTTCAAATCTTACAGGGCCAATACGGCATCTTGTCATCTTGTCATCTTACCATGACAATGTGCATGTTTTATTTTAAAGGTACCTGTGTACGCTGTTGAATTTTGATATTTTTAAAAAGTTACTCTTTTAACAATTCTAACAGTTAAAAGCTATTCTATCTCAACATTACAAGGTGTATTTAAATTGCGTCTTGTATTTGTTTTGGCAAAGTATAGGCTTTGCATTGAGAGCCATTTAGTCAAGCTAAAATATGGATAAATTCTATTGAGAAAGGTTTAAAATGGATAGGTATGGTGTGGGCGAAATGGAAATACCTTTGTGAAGAGGATAAGATGACGGATAAAAGAGTGAATACAAAAACAAACACACTAAATGATTTGATGTAAAAATAAAGATAACTTGTTAGATATCGTGCAATACGCATTGATTTGTTTTTGACACACTGATTAAGTGACCAACAGAAGACTTCAGCAAATAATCAGATGCATTATTTTTTTATCTCCTTTGATGTGGCTATATCTTCTTTTTGTGTTGTCTGCAAGAGGGTATTTGCCTTGTGTGTGTGGTAAAAATGTTGACCTAAATGCTAACCCTAAACATAATTGCCCGCTTTTTCCACAGGTACATGCACGCATGTTCATGCCATTTGCATGTAATGGTCCTTCGGTAGTGCCCCAGAGCTACCCCTCTCATGAGTGGGGTCAAAGATCATCCAGAAGTCATTAGATGTCACGAGCGCAATCTAGTAATTCAAAACTTACCCGGCAAAGCCATATGTGAATCAGCAACTATACAATTAGAACACTTAAGAAAAAAATAAAGCGTTCATGGAACACACGTGTCGCCTGCCGCCCCGGTATGTGAATGGGGACAAAGGTCACATGAGGTCCCCACATGTGGGACTCTACCAGGCATTGTATTCCAAGTGTCATTAATCGTCGACATATCCTATGTGGATACACCAGCAGAATTTAATAATTCTGCTAGCTGTGCCCTTTTGGGCCACAAGGTCACTGAGGTCAACCAAGGTCCATGATGTCAACCACACGCGGACACCCCCAAGGACATTGTATGCAAGTTTCGTGAAACGATCGATATATTTGGATACCCAAGCAAACTATTTTGGGCCATGACAATCTCAATGAACTCTGGATGATCTTTGACACCCACTCATGGAGGTAGCCTCTGGTTCCTACCGAAGGCATCATTACATGCAATGGCATGAACATGCGTGCATGTACCTTTGGAAAAAGCGGGCAATTATTTTAGGGTTAACATTTAGAAATTGTGTGAATAGGTTATGACAAGGATGGTTTCGTCCTCTGGGCGTAAGTATGGGGCTTTTGTTATTTGCTCAGCCTCTTGTTCGTTGAGGAGGTAACGCATTCCGACACAGATTGATTTCGCCGTATTTATCACTGTACTTCGCCATGGTAATCTCTGGCTTTGTGCCATCAAAATTGGCTAAATCCTCCTGACTCTAAATTGAGACCTGTCTAAAGCCTTTATAGTTACCCACAAATACATTCAGCTGATTTATCGAATGAATTTTGTATGAAACATGTTCTTTTGACTATAAGAATTTTTTTTTATTTTTTTTTATTTAATTTTGATGATTCTGAATAGTCACCATATCCTAAAAATTAATGTGAGTACACGATGAAGCCTCACCACACCTACGTAAAATATCCTTCTTTACCTTCACCCTTTTTGTGTGTCGATAATATTTAACAGTTTCGTAATCATTTTATTCTTGGAGGATTTGTGCTATAGAATTTTTTCCAACGTAATTAAATTACTGATAACTTGTCTATATTAAAATAGTTAAAAATTGCAAACTGAACTGTGCACTGAATTTCGGAGTTAGAAGGTCCACATTGTTTCCTGTTTTGCGCGCGCAGGCTATGTTTTTGTGATGGATTTAAACCAGTAACCATCGTAGCTGCATCTCAACCTGACTTTAATTAATAAACAATTGCCTTGGTATTTTTGTCACGCACGACATAAAATCAAACCATACCTCTCTAGGCCAATTAATACAGGACAAGTTTAGAAATTTTTTTTTTTGGTTTTCATTTTCGCTATTTTGTCCATAACCTCAGAAAAGGATCTTGGTAGGCTTTCTCTAACGTATGCAAAATTTAGAAAATTGGTCTTCCTCAGAAAGTCATTTACGCGTTGTTTTCCTTTACGTTGGGGGGGATGGGGTTGTATATTTTTATATATTTGATATAACCAATATTTTTAGTGTCATCAAGTTGCACAATTCTAAAAAAGTTATTAATTTTATATATTCACATTCTCTAGTTCAGAAAATTGAAGTACAAGTTAGCTGCAAAGGATTTGAAATTCAAAGTTTGGGCATGATGGAGCTCAGTTATATGGGGTCACTTCGTCAGGTCAAGTGAATAGCGTAAGCGTCAGGTCTCATAAATACGGTATACTATTAGATATTATTTATAACTATAGGGTGATTTTCTAGTCACTATTAGTCCATAAAACTAATGTGTCATGGTAACCCGTTATTTCTGAAAAGTATATTAATGGCATGCACTATCAGGGATCACAGGAAAGCGAAACAATATTTGTAGAATTCTCATAAGTTACAAGAAAGAAAGAAAACAACAGCACTAGAAATATTAGTCTCCATTCAAATGACTGTTGCAATTAATATCTGTATATACTAAGGCCCATCTTTTAATCCTTATTATGAGTAAAGAGGGGATTACTATCACATGTGGAGTAAAATCTTAGACAAAGTGGAGTAAAACCTTAATCATTGTTAAGTAAGATTTACTCATATTTGACTAAGATTTCACTCCCATTTAAGGGTAATCCTCGTATTTGGTCGATATTTTTACAGGGCACAAACTGCAAAAATCTGATTTTACGAAATTGAGCAGATCCTTGGTCATTTGGAGTTGGATAATTTATACCAGTGTCATGAAATATAGTGTCCGTGTGGCTGAGTGTCCTACCGCCCATCTATCTATTGTGTTCTTCATTGAGTGCTGTACGCATCCAAATGGCCTCGTCTACAAGGTCACGGTTATTCCGTACTTGTTGACATTTTAGCTAGGACACTCTCTCATGGGGGACACTCAGTTTCTTTACACCGGTGTAAAATCACCGAGAGTCCCTCATGGCGCAATGAACTCCCCTGTACGTTAACAAAAATGGAATAAACCGTGACTTGGGTACAGAGTGATGAAACAAACTGATACGTGACACACAATGATCACAATAGACAGTTGGCGGTGGAACTTTCGGAAAAGCAGTTCCCATATGTACCCCCTCTTTGAAGATTTTTTTTTGAAGGAAACAAATTCTTTTTAATAGGCCTAAACACTAACAATACCCTAACTAGGCCAAAAATAAAAAGAATTTGTAAGTTGTAGAACTTCGAAGAGGGGTACATATGAACTTTTGCCGAACTTTCTCTCATAGGACGCCCTCTAATTATCACCCGGGTGTATGTAAAGAACTGGGGGTTCTAGCGTGACACGTACCGTAAAAGATATTGGGAATAAACCGCGAACCCTGTAAACGAGGCTATAGCATAGTGCTTGCTGAAACAAAATGAGTGCAGCATAGAATGGAGAGTACAATAGACAGACGGCCTGTTGGATACACCTCAGATGTTCTTCTAAAGTTGACACCGGGTGTTAAAGGCAGATATAGTCCGACGGGGGAACCACAAGTCCGGACGCCATAGACGATCGCGGAAATATAAAGCGTGATGAAACTATTGTTGGCCGTGAAGAAAACCAACTGAATTGAGTGCCAATTCCTTACCGTTGTAGCCCGGACTATGGAGTATGGCGAGACTATAAGGAATTCTACACGACTATACAATGTAACCGCCACAAGAGTTTTAAACCATCCTACTCTAGTAGTCTGCGCTTATTGCTATTTTTTAAAAACCATTTAGTGTTTTTATACTATTTCCTCAGCATTATCGGACCTCTGCGTCAAAAGTTACGAATAAAAGAGTTTGATTAAATGCCTCGAATTTACCTTAAACCCATAGTTAATGGTATCTAAATCATGTCAATACGGTACGAGATTCATGAGGTATGGTTAGATTTCATCATCTATAGAGACGTTCTGAAAATGATTTTCAGATCCATAATAACATGGATTAAAAATGTGGTATTCTATTGTACGCATAGGGTAACCCTACTATCGTATTGCATGGCGTGTCGTTAGAGTCCATTCCGATGAGTAACATCTGTTTGGCGCTAGGAGATTGAAGTGGATTTAATACACTAGTTGATTGAGCAGAACGCTGCATACTAATCATTCTATTCCATGTTTAACCATGAAAATTCGCAAATCATTTGACAACTTTAAATGATCAGAACTCCTTCGACGCCTTAAAGGTTACGCTTTTCAAAAAAATCAAGCACATATAGGTATAGATTTTGTTGCTTCAGCTTGAACTATTACAATGTACAGTACAGAGGACAACAACCAGAATAGTTATTATATACTATTCATACATATCCCCAATCGTTCTTAGCGGAAAATCTTACGAATCACCCCAAAAAAGGAGATGGTAGCGTTATTTTTCTTGTTAGATCTAGGGACAATATCTCCCTTAACCAAAGAAGGGGATTTGCTCCGTGATCTTTTTTTAAAGTGAATGTAATATGCAGTAGTTTAGGGGCCGTTTGGGATATCAAAGTTTTTTGTTTTGCGATTTTACTGATGTTGCGTCCGCAATGACATTTCCCAACAGCGCCCGATTTAAGCGAGGTAAGGTGCTTTACCGAAACATGCCAAATGCACAACATGTTGGCCACAGCGGGATACGAACCCACAACCTTCAGATTAGGAGCCCATCCACAGGACCACACGTGCGCTCAATTTTATATTATTTTTGTGGACATGATGACTACATGGTTTCCAGCAAGGCGATCTGCACTTGGTACATTCACTTGCATTCATTGGACTAGAATTCGAATTCCAATTCCAAGCTTTTGTTCTATTTGGAATTCTGTATAATTTTGCTTGCTTTTCGTCAAGGTCTTAGCAGTTTGGATTTCTCTTGTAAGAAAAGAAAAAAAAGCTAAATGATATTAATGTGTCTGGTTGTTATCCACATGAAGGTCGTTGCTTTTATCTGCAGTTCTCTCAAAGTGACATTAAATTCCTCAAACAGATCATAAACATCGATAAAACGGCACATAATGCCAATGTTACTGTACATAACATAAATGTCACACGATACGTCGAGTCCAAGGGCTACGTTTGTCTTCAGTGAGATATGAAATGTATACATTTTACTGACATCCTATCTCTCAGTGCGTGGGCTTCTGTCGGCTAGAAAGTGGTATTTGTAAGAGAAATCTAGCGAGTTGGAGTTGTAGATACGAGGGCGTACGAAACATGGAACCCTTCCGGTAACGGTTACGTTTCGAATAGCTTTGATTCACAGAAACTATGTACACACATTGCCACTCTATGTACTCATAAGTCGGTCTAGGGTTATTATCATTATTATTGTCGTTTGAGGGGATATTTTATTATCTTGTTAATGAGGTGAGAGGGTATTCTAAGGCAACCCTGATCTTTAAGATGAATTTCTGAAAGTGGTGGTATTCTATAAAATATCACAGTGGAAGTAAGGTTTCAATACAAGGTATAATCCCGCTTTGCTTCACAGCTGTGATGGCGGGGCTATCAACCTATCAGGATTTGTTATCAGTGGGTCAGATATCGTGAAGGAATTCAAAATAATTCCAGTGTTAAACATAGGATCATTAAACATAGGATCATAGATACCACTCACATTATATGTTACATTATCTCCGTTCAAGACTGATGGCCCATCCGTCCTAAACTCTTATGGTCTACGAAGAATCAGATAAAGCTGCATCATCGTAAACGGAATTTATAAAAGAGCAAGTTTTAACCGCAGCTTACCAAATAACTAAGTAAGCAATCAAATCTTTTCAATGAAGTAAAATATTTTATGCTCAATGAATTTCAGAACGGGTAAACCTCATTCAGGGTGTCCGGGAATGAGCGAAATTTGTTCTCTGTATGAACGTCCGAGAAATTGTGCCAAGCTTTATATTTAAACAATCCATCAAACTAACACTTAAACCACAAAAACTATCTTCTGTTTATAGTAAAGTTTTATACTTAATTCTAAATTAAGAATGATATTATAAACCGAAAAAAAACAAGAACAAATCAAATTACAAACTCAACCTGCTTTTTGCTAGACCGTTCACATTTTTAATGCAAATAACAGATCGATCAACAATAAGCAATTGAAAAAAATATGATAGAAGTCGCACAATTCTCTTTCGACTACATAGTATTTAACAATTCAGTGGAACAAGCAACGCTTAAGATGACCTAGTTTTGTTAACAAGAGCCGCTTTCATGCTATTAGTATATGCCCATCCTTTATTATTGACTGACTTAACCTTCATATCCGCCCATCAGTTTGTATACATCCACGTGGGCTCTTCTAGTGTTTGACATACATCCGTATGAATGTATTGTAAGTAGCTACTCCATACTATACAAATTACTTACACAGTTGAACCAGAAATATATATTGCTACAATTGATTTATCGCACAGAAGAAGACTGTGTGCTCCCCCTCGCCGACACACATTTGTGTAATTTATGTAAACTATTTTTATGTCAATGCCAATATGTGTATGTATGTATGTTAGAAACAGGTAGATTATCATGACTACATTAATTACGTAAGATTAAATGTCGTCGACGTCAATATTACATACGTAATTCTTGCCATTCAAGTGTCGTTTATTTAATATATATATATATATATATATATATATATATATATATATATATATATATATATATATATATATATATATATATATATATATATATATATATATACCGGTATAGGAAGGAGGTGACGTGCAAACTATTAGTTTCTTGCGTCCTGTGTCCTTTGTTTATATGCTCGTGTTATTTTCCATACTATTAACATAAATAGGATTATCGTTGTCATTTAGTAACTTTAGTAACATTAATTTTTCAGCTAACTGAATTTATGGGGGTAATTAATAATATTTTCTGATATTAGTGGCCTGTTTTGTTAGTTCCTTCTCAAGTAAAACAAAGAGAATAAAATAATACTCAAATAAAAATACAAGCATCTTAGAGCAGGTTTATTCATCAAGGTCATGTTCAATTACTATTGACCGTGAATGCCATAACAAATAGTACAACGTAAGTGATGGCAGGTTTTTAGTTTTGGTTTGACCAATTTATTGCATGTATTCTTGGATCAAAGAAGAGTAAACAAGACAATTTTGATAAGTAAATAATTGCGCAAACAAAGGAAATAAACTTTAAGGTAGGAACGTGAATATTTTGGGTTTTCAGAATAAGCTAGCACGGCTAATGAGAGAAGCGCATGTAGCATGACATATTGAAATGAATTACGCGCAACAGAACAGTCTTTGGTATTTACATTGTCTATATGTTATGAGCCGGGTAAACGGCACAACATACTTATCATGAATTGACACATTGACATTAACCATTCTCCTGCTGTTACAATTTATATACATTGTATTACAGTTTCCCTCGGGTCATTTATTCAGCCATTCAGCAGGAGATAACAGTTCTTTTGAATTACCAAATGGCTAGTTTGTTCTTCGTTTGCTGTCATATGGCGTAAATTTGCTAATGTCATCTGTTATAACAACACCAGATTTCTTTGTTACCATTCACGACACTTTTATTTTAGGGTACTAAACATAACTTTCCATAGGTGGAGGACATTGTTACATCGAGAGTTTAGCTCAACAAACCTCATCTCCCAATTTAATTATTTTTTTTTAATTTATATATTGTGTGTAGTGTAGCATCTTCAGTTGCAAGAGCACTAATAGTGCAGGAATTCAAAATTATTACAGAATAATGTGTCAAAAGTCTAGAAAATCAACAATGGGGAACACATAAATAAATGGGGAAAGTTTTGCACAGGGATCAAAACTAAAACAAGTCTAATTTTTTTAAACCTATACCAATTTATCCATTTGGTCATCAGGTTAAAAAAGGGTGTCGTTTGCCATATCTAGTTTCAGGATTATAGGCTTACAACGGTTCAAGGTCATCCTGGGTAATTCTTTCAGAGTTCTCCAGTTTTGACGAAACTGGCCTGAAATTGTTTGTCCGGTCATATCCTATCACAGAAAATGCATATTTGCTCTGCATTTGACTTTTCAGTAGTAAATTGGATGGTAGACATTAATAACTCCATAGGATATGTAGACCATTGTTACATTTTGACCTATAATTACGTGACCAAATGGTGAAATTTTCTGGTTCTTTGGGACTATATGAAGAATTTAGGACCATTTTAAAAAAAGTTCACACAATTTCTATTGCATATTTGGAAATCATGTAGGTATTGTACTCTGTAGTCTTTCGAGATGAAGACTAACACATACAATAGCAATGCCTGCTTTCTTCTCAAAAAGCATGTCAAATACACAATGAATGATGTCACTAGCAAGCCGGGCAGGCAAGTCAACCTAAAATGATGAGCATAACATCAGTTAATCCTACAGTACAACCCGATATCCTGTGATATCAACACACAACACACCCAAATCTACTATGAACTTCTGAAATTATTCTCTCCATAGTCGCTCTTTAAAGTGATCGATAAGTTGTAGTAATGTAAAGCAGATTTTGAAGACAAAAATCAATAAATTGTTAAAGAAAAGAAAAAAAAAAGACGATAAATGTGTACTTTTGACTGATACAAGAGTGTTATTGAGCAATTAAAGTTGAATGTTTCACTTATTGATTTTAGCACCTTCTGTTTTGTATATTGTTTGCTAGATATCCTTGAAAAAATTTCCCAAATTCCAGGTTGATCCAAGCATATGTTCGCACTGCTAGTCACCGTGCCATAATTTCTGTCCATTTACAGACAAAAAATACACAATTGTGAATTTTCTGCGAGACTATCGAATCTAAACGTCAAGTTAGACACACACGATACTAAGGCTTACAGTTTTAAACGATGCAAAATCCTCATCTTTTTCAGGTAATCTAAAGCGACTGCGTTATGGATCGCGAAATGTAATATACTTGGCACAATGCCTAACGTATTTCCATTGTAGCTATCTTAATTTTATTGAATACTTCGGAACCTATTCATAATTAAATTTAAAAAAATAAAATCATGCAAACATCTTTAGGTAGGAAAAAAGGAAAAGCCACACAAGTCCAATTTGTAAATAAAACATGAAAAAAATGCCTATGTATTTCGTATTGGTAAAACACCGCGCCAGCTCTTATCAAAATATAACATTTGTAATTGTTTGTTTCTACTCTGGCATTTGTGGATGAAACTTTATGCATATCCTAGATCATTACGACTACGGGTATATGTATCCATATGTTATAGTTATAATGTGAGGGATGTTTTAGTGTCTAATAATATTCATATTTACTAAGACATGCTTTTGCAAGCATCAAAAATACTCTGTTTCTAATGTTTATAACGGCAGATTACTTATGGTGTAAATATCTGCTTGCTAATCCTTTCTCTGTCTCTTCTCTTTCTTTCTCTGTCAGCAGCCTTTTAGTATCAATTTCAGTGATCGTTAAACTTTATCGCATTTTTGGCTGCTTTTCTTTAATTCTTCAATCTATCATAACTTAATCTTCCTCGGGGCATTCGCTTACGCGACTGAGAACCTTTACATCACATCCGTTCCATTTTTCCAAAAAGCGTATATAGTATGCGTGTGACATTTATTGTATGCTTTTTAAAAAGTCGTTTTCCCTGATTTGTTTTAAAGTGTTTAACAAACCTATTACCGTCGAATTTGTCAATACGTGGCCAGCATAAAAAAGCAATTAATGGAAGAGTATAATATATAATAGCAAGTTAAGTTTAGGTTGCACGTACCTTAGGTATATTAATGCACTTGACGGGTTAAAAAGAGCGCAACCTCTAACACAATTCGGTACAACAATGCTGAAATCCCTCTGATAACATCTGATATGCAAAAGCACTTTCTATATTTCATGGTTCTCCGTGTTTAAAAAAAGGTCTTAGAGGTATGTATATTTCCTCAGTATGTTTGCCACCTATAGAAATGTCACGTTCAAGACTTAACATTCGACGATTAAACTGATTGAATAGTCCGATAGTAGAGATTCTAGGGACTTCTAGCAAGTATGGGACTGACATTTTAGCACCAAGTCAATTCCCTTTGGGCTATATGGTACGTGTCAGTGACTGTATCTTGGGTACATTTTGACAATCGTTTTAGTAAACCTGCCCTGTGACGTCACAGAATAAAGCCGGCATAATGATAAAATAGCCCATTCAGAGTAACTCTGTGAGGTCACATTTCTCGTTAGAGAAATCTGACTATGTTTTTGTAATTGGTCGCATTATAAGTACGTCTCATATCTACAATAGGTCTCCAAATTTTTAAAAACTTCCATGCTTGAAACCTCCGACATACTGTATATTACAATTCCGGGATCATTCCCTAATGGTCACGAGCTGCCAAAGTGAAAAGCAAACAAAAAACAAAACAAACTTACCATAAGCGAATATATATGTATAGGGGTACGATAAGGGCTACTTATTTGCAGGAGAAAAAAAAAAAAAAAGAACTTCATAGATTTTCATAAGATTTTGGCCAAAATGGCCGAAAAGATAATTATACATTACCACAAACTGGTTTGAAGGCTAAATTGTTTAAGATGCATCTTCTGGGTATAATCGTTTTCTCATGATTACAACAAATAATAAGAATCAAAACTAAGGGAACCTTTTAAAATACAAGGTTAATTATGTTTGCAATGCATTATCGCGGGATTTAATTAAGTAATTATTTAAAAAAACGCTGGGATAAAGGAACCCTAGATATTCATCCCAGGTTTTGTATTGAGTTATTTTCAAGATGCCTAATTGCATTTATATACCACTAACCTTAGTGAGTATCGTAAATCTTCCTACCGCTGTTGTAGACTGCAGCAATGTCCTGGGCTGATGGGGCTATCCTGCAAAATAATAAAGTTTAAATAATAAATAATAATGATATTTAAATAATGATATTTAAAACATTACTAAACACAAATATTTGACAAAATGAACTATTCCTTTCCGTGTAAGAACGGCGCACATCAACGCACTCCCTGTAATTAGACTTTTGAACAGCTTGAATATAGTTTTATTTTGTGGTCATAAATATTTGAATTCGTCATTCCATTATTTCCAACATCATCATGGGCATGAAAGAATATCAAACCCGATAGAAATATTGATATGTAATAGATAACGCAAGTTTTCTGGTTGTCCAGATTAATCCAATCATAGGTAATGGATAACGGGTGTAAACAGATGTAGACCGCCGAAGAATGAATTGATTCTCGAAAGGGAGTGTGCTCTGAGCACTCGTAAAATGATGAAAAAAACTTCACCTTTCATCATTATTTGAGTATTTCAGTGAACTATTTGATGAGTTTGAGCATCGCATACGCAATGGAAATCAAATACGTTTTCAATATGAAGTCTCTCCACTATTCATGTAGCAAGGCTTATGTATCATTCCACTAAGTTAACGTGATATGGCTACGAATATCGAATGAGTTCTTTCTTAGAACCAATTTATCTGTTTTCTGGCAACAAGACCGTCAGCATTTCAGTACTCTATTTCTTTACTGAAATTATTTCGTCGTAGATTTACACATAGGTACCCAATCAAATAGTAAGAATATTGTACAAGATTGAATAGAAAGTCAGTAGTTGCTATATTAGCATCAAATGTGAGTAAATGGAGTGAAAATGTGATACAAAGAACTCCGATCAAACCGTAAATCATTAAAATCGCTATGTCGTTAAGTATGATGCCTATATGATGCGAAGCCATAATCTTTATACCTATTCAAGTGTGATACCTATAGGTGGTAAACCCATAAAATCTTTATAAGTATTCAAGTGTGATACTAAAAACATCGAAAATCTTTATACCCGTGTAGAAGTAATTATAGTCCGCCGTACTCATAGTCCGGCTACAACGGTAAGGAATAGGGCAATCAATTCAGTTGACACTTCACGCAAGATTAGTTTCTCACTTTATTCCGTTATCGTCTATGGAGCCCGGACTGTGACTCCCGGCGGACTATATCTGCTTTCACACCGGTATCATACATAATAGGTAGACAGATTTTACAAAGTCAAGACGTATATTTATCACATTTAAATAGGTATAAGATTTTAAGTATTAACGACTTATAGGTATCATATCACACTTAAATATGTTGCTATTTAAGCGTGATACACGTCTTGAAATCTTGAAAATACCTTTGGTGCGATTCATATACTCAGCCATTAAATCTATAAGCCCTGTGTCGATCAATCTTTAGCATGCCACGTTATTTAATCTAAGTTTATAATGAAATGAATTTCTGGTCAATTTAGGACGCAATGATCAAATAGTTGTTTGTATAACCTTTCCTGAAAGAAAGATTGATTGTTCATTTATCTGTTGATTTGATTGCTTGATCACGTGACATCTTTATTGAATTTAATTTCTCGTCTTCTCAAACAGTCGTTATATTTTATAACTGTAGGGGTGTTTAAGAAAGATCTGGCAATGATATCAGGATTTTGTTCTTTTAAAGCCGTAGGCAAACGTGCCCGGAGCGTAGGACTACAGTGCATGTACCTGTCACCGATTTCATAACTTTTGATGCACAGAAGGTCAATAGGTTAAAGACACTATCAGTGATTTGCTAAATCAGAAAATCGAAAAAATCATAAGAACAATCAGATTTTTGCATGTCTATAACAAGTACATGTATCCTAACATACCCTGCAAATGATAAGACCAGAAGCAGCCTAATATGGACAAAATAGGAAATTTTAGTCATTACTGTTCGTACGGACACTTATGCAACACGTAATTGAATGGAGGTTCGTATCTTGGAACATTGCCATTTTCTTGCTTTTCTGTCATTTCTTCAGTTGGAAAAATGAGAAGTCTACAGACTTATCCTTCACTTTTAAGCTATTCCTGCAAATTTGAAATATTTTAACTCTTTCGGATAAATCACTGATAGTGTCTTTAACTTGGCCAGACCTGTCGTTCGCAACCGAAGCACGCAGAGCATACAAAAGAATCACCTGCAGAAATAACTGAAATGTTCAGGTGAACCAGGTGCATGAATTGTATTCTTCGTATGCTTGGACGATCTGAAGGACAAACGAAAGTCCATTCAACATCAATTTACCTTCTGCGAAAGGTCCCCATATAGTTATATTGGTATTTCCCAAAGAGGTTCTATATAGATAGAGAGGTAAAGCGTTACGTCATCTTTAGAAATTCATCGTCTCGCATGTTTTGCAGACCACAAGAAAACATAGAGTACCAACAATAGAAAGCAATGGCTGCCTCCGCTTCTTCCACATACTGTGGGTGCCGCTTTGCATATACACTAATCGGTAGTGATACAAATTGATGTATGTGTTAGAGGTGGCCAGGTGTAATAATAGTGCACCTGGATCATTGTGCTCAGATACTCTTTTTTTCCCATAATGCAATGCGCGCTTAGGTGAAAAGATGTATTCATTGAGGCGGTTTATTTAAATCAAGACGACTGACGTGTCATTTCATTCGTTGTGTGGCCATGGGTAGGACAAAATTTAACCACCCAATAGCACCCAACATCCAACAACTGATATTTTGCCGGATTGTTTGTATCGAATTGACATTATGTGTGTATACAAGCACCCAAACTAATAATTATTCCGTGCAATATTCAAAATGTCAGCGCCCAGCACGGACAACTGGTTTTGAATGGGCTTCACCCCCTTGGTATTTCCATCCTGTTATAAGGCAGATTTTTTGTAAACCATCCGGTAGGCTTAAAACGTATTTCCTTGGCCCTATTTCATCTATATTCGACATTCACGATTATAACTTTTTTAAAAAGTAAAGGTAATTGCAAATTCTTCTTTTTGGGATTAGATATAAACATATTATGCTATCGTTTGCATCCAAAAATAATATCCAGATGTAAATTTAATATGGCTAAATTCTTGACTGAGGTCACTCACTGCTAACATTTGGATTTATGTAATTTCTTTGTAGGTTTATCGCACAGATATTTTATTTCTGCTTTTATATTTCTCAAATGGTTTTTGATTTAAAAAATTGGACATTTTGGGAACGTCTAAATCTGTGAATTTCAAATTTTGAAAAAAAAAGGATCAACAAGTCGAAAATCCTAACAAATTAAAGGAAACACGAAATAATGTATTCACGAAATGGTAGATTCCAATTACTTTGTAGGGAATGGAATCTGAAAATGGAATCATTTGAATCACAATTTAGAATTGTCCAGTTGGTGGGTGCTTGTCTGGTTTGCAAATGTCTTAATTTTCCTTCAGATAATGCTATATAAAAATATTGGAAAATTGTACACAGCATGTTGAGGTACAATCCTTGCCTTGAATGAAAGAAGAATTATATCCCATGCGATGCAATATAATTCAATTATTTTGCTAAGAGATGCGTATTTTGAACCGTTATTGGTGAGTTCATTGACGAAAAGACATTTAATATTATAGTTTCCGTTACTTTTTCCAAATGTCAAAATATGAATCTTAAAGGTTAAAGAAAATAAAATGCCGATAAGAACGAGTTCAGGTACGATTGCAAACAAAGTATGCGGTACGGTAGTGACTTGATCGGCCCTCGAGATTTTCATTTTTAGATTTTCATTTTCTTGAAAGTTATCATTCAACAGCTCGCACTTGTATGCACTCTCAATATACTGAGATTAAAATTAGCGTTTAAATGGTTTTTGACGAGTACAAACACGTCTGTAAAAATATGGACAAAACAGATCAATGTAGGTTTTTATAAACGTATCTGTATTATTTTAAAGAGAGGCGCCAGCTTCAATAAACGATTAAAAATGAGAAATTGTGAGATTTCCCGAAAGTTGTTTTGTGTGCTGGTCAACTACACATATATGTTATGGCAATATAGGTTATTTTCTTAAAAGTTTTCAATGATACCCAGATCGCAAAGGATCTTAAATAATTGATTTAAGCTGTATCTTACATAAAGTAAAAATAACTACGATTTGGGGTAAAATAGGGAGAATAAACATACTAAAACTTAAACATGTTAAATGCATGCTGGGCAGTTCCTTCGAAATGGGGACAGAAAAAACATTGAGTAATAGTTGTGGCATCAGCAGATCAGTAGATTGATTATTGATTATTGATCAGAATGGATAGGTGCATCCAGCATCACATTTACTATTCATGTCATGTGATAAAATCAAGAATTGCTCTAATATTCTCCGCTGATGTCACAAATAGTGCGCTGTTTCTGGCTTCTCTTTGCCAACATGTTTATGCTAGCTAGTTTTTCCCAGTTTTGATTTATTTTGCTAAATTGTTGCCTTTGTTAGACACGACAAGCTACAGCACAGACCTATCATTTAAGGTCGATATATATTCACTGAGCGGTGGGGATGAAGCTGCAGCCCTTTAGAGAAGAAACATCCATTCCTACGTTAAATTGAAAATGGAAATGATCAGTCAACAAGGAGCAATAATAATGTGGCACGATATGAACATCGTAATGAACTCAAAACTTACACGAAAAGGAGACGATATGAACTAATGTAAATGACCTAGTTTACTACTTTTAAAGAATTAAACGATAAGCGGCATGAACGACAGCTCCAAATTTAAAGATGAGAGGTCTGTACAAGCCATCTTAGATAACAACGTGACAGGATGTTAACGACTCAATCATACGATAATCTTAGAAAAAACACAGATAATATGGATGTTTCAGTTGTAAAGAAGACATTTTCTATAAGACAGAGAATCTAATTGGATAATAACTGTGTGTTAAAGGACGACTCAGAGTGAGAGATTTTGAATTATATTTTTGTGTAATAATTGGATCTAGTGATAGTCACCTAAAATGCTAAAGTTTTATGAATCGGATTTTTCGTTTTCATGCAATAAACATTTATGTATGGATAACTGTGCCATAGGATACTGTGTAAAACAAAACCGGATCCGAAATTTTATGACAAAGTTGTGATTGTCCATATGAAGGACTTCGCTATTTCACACAGTGATTAGTATACAGACAGACATTATGTATATGTAAAGATTGGTTCAAAGATTCCTTTCCTCAGTGCTTCGTCGTTACTTATGCAATCATAATGTGTCTTACATCATGTAAAAACTAATATTGTCAGCTATCTAAACCCATTCACCAGAAGCTTCGTCAACCTTTGGTGTTATGTATAAGCTATATGCCAAGCGGAGAAAGACAAGGTGCCAGTTTAGCAAATGAAAAAGAGACGATTTTTACCCCGCACAAAGCAAAAATTGGAGGTTTCCAGTTTTTTCTTGAACTAGTGCTTTGTTAAGCTACCTTCGATTGTGACAATGCTTTTTTATGAACGTAAAGCTTAATGTTTCTAGATTAATATTCGAGTCATAAAAAATTCAGAAATCAGAAATTTGAGCCGATTTTGTGAAAAAAAGAGATTGTATTTTGGAGTTTTTTTCAATACGGACATTTTTCATTATGACTCTCAAGTCAAATGGCCAAACTCCGGCACGTAAAACCGAACAATCCAACGTTGCGCGTACCGTACTTTTTCTAAAACACAACACGTACGCTCTTAACATAATTTTCGCGTAAATAACCATGCATTTTTCTATCAATGTATGGATATCAACCAATCAGATATGGTTCCTCACACAGAACGTTTTTGAATAACAAAATCAAAGCATTTGGAAAGCACATTATTTACCGCCAACCTGAGTGTGCGTGCATTGTTTTTCAGTAAGTGTAGTTGCATGCTCAAAACAAGCAGTATCCGTTCGTTTTCTACAGGAACTGTAACCTTGAACGTCTTAAGTGAAGTGAAATTCTGTGGGGGATTATATGTTGAGACATCTTATACAACCAGGTCTAACATATTTACACTATCTATCCGTCACGAACCAAGATAACGGAACAACATACTGCTTCACATCATTAACCACACTGTAGCCAGGGCTGGACGACTGAAGTAAAGCTCATGTCAATCACTGATAATTGTCATCAGACATTAGAAAATTATTCATTTTCCTATGCATGAGTAGGAAAACATTACATACGTCGTAACGAAACTGGGGTTAACGTTGACGCTTATCAAATGTTATTTCCAAACTATCAAGTGCTATTATCTACAATTATTTAGTGATAACAGTTATATATTGAAAGCTGCAGCGAATGTGGAAGGACTGTGTAAATTTCAGAGAGAAAGGACCGGGTAAAATGGAGAGGGTTAGTTGATTTGAAAATTTGACAATGTTTTACTTCTGTGAGACTTGCATGTCATAATAGGGTTAAAGGTCATATACCAAGGTCAAAGATCATTAGAGGTCAACTTGTGCAGAGAGTGAAGAAAATTTGAATCGCGAAAGTAGGGCCATGGCCCGATCGATAATAGCCTCGTCCCCAGAACCTTAGATTTTATTTTAATTTAACCTGTGATATCTTAGGGCTAATATAAAGGGTCTTTGGTCAGAAAGTTATGAGCTAAAGTGTGCCCCATTTTGACCGACCAATATTACTTTTAGACAGTACTCTACGGGTTTTCAAAATCGCGTTTTTAGCTCTCACAACAAAACGGATTGAAATATCGGCGCGAAACTTTACATATGGGGGGTTTGGGGTGAAGATCAAGATGAAAACTTTATATACTTTAATCGGTTCATCCCCCTTTAAAGCAATTGCTCAAATGCTTAAGCAGGAGAAACATGTTCTGCGCTATTGCATTTTCGTTTCTCTGTAGTGGAAAACAACTGGGTTGGTTAAAACTAAATCATTTGTTAGGTTATTCACCCGTGCAATATTACACAGAACTAGTTTGAATAGTCTAGTCTATGGTATGTGTCAATACTTCAATGAGGGATTATATAGAGCTTTATTCAGTCATGCATAAAATATCTCATTCCCTGGGTCCTCATTGAAGTCTTGACTGTGAGACTAGACTATTCAACCCTGTCGAATTTTCAGCGACGAAATTTAAGTAGCTGTGAGTCTCTGTACAACCAAAACCTTGCTATATCACTGGCCTAGACCAGATAAAGAAATTCTGAAGAATATACCCATATCACTGAATTAATTCACACTCCTAGCGTCGCCGTCACGTCAGTCTCTCGAAACAGCCATGTTTGATTTTGCCAGCCGACGACCATCGCCTCGATTTCACATTGGTCATGTGACCAATATTTTAATAAACATTGTGCAAAAGATGATTTTACCAACACGGATTAAGATGTAACCCACAATTGAAAATTTGAACTAAAGACTCTATTCAGACACGTGTTTATTTTGGCGGGAAGTGTATTTTTTAGTCTGTTGTTGGTTAAGAAAATACTTAGCCTCTCATGAAATTAACTAATGTTGATATATTAATCACCAAAAAGGTTTCAAGCTTGAATTAAAACAATATCAAATGCCACTTTTTATATTCAACTCGTACTTTTTATGCATTGTTCCTCGAGTTTAATCAACCATCTTTTAATCAGTGTATTATAATACCGTTTCAACAGTTAAGCATGCATAGAATGTCATAAACTTGAAATTTCGCCAGCGTAAAACGCGTGCAGTGCAGCTTAGCATTTTCTGTGATTCTGTTACGTGATTTAAGGTTGATTTAATCCTTTGTCAGTCTTCCAAAACAGTAAGGTATGTATGATGTATGTATGTATGTATGTATGTGTGTATGTATGTATGTATGTATGGTCTGTGTGTTATGTATGGATTATGTGGGTGTATGTATGTATGTATGTATGTATGTATGTATGTATGGCATGTTGTATTGTATGTATGTATGTATGTATTGTTGTATGTTATGTATTATAGCGATATCAATGAGCTAGATGGCGTTCATCTAAATAACAGGCTTGAGCGCTGACTTGGTTACCTTCGCTCGAGCGGCCGAAGGCGCGAGAGACTAAGTTAACCAAGTCCAAGCGCGAAAGGTTTGAAGATATGAGAATCCAAAAGAACCAATCTTGAACTGATGACCGTCGCTGTTATAGTAGGTTCTAAATTTGTACGTATCTTTATGTGTCTTGTGTGATGCTGTCACCATTTGTGGAAAGCAGCAGTGATTTCAAATGGAAAATGACGGCGTAGAATGGGGAGCTCTTCAAGTTGATCTCAAGAGGGTTTTTTAAAGCTGATTCGTACCTTTTTTTTTTGGGGGGGGTACACTCTATATTCAAGCAGTGTTTGGTCAGATCATCTTAAAATGTTCATGGGGTAGGTTTTTGTTGTTTGTTTTCATTTTTGTCTTCTTGCAATTACCCGTAAGGAATTGCAGAAGGTCTGCATGCAAATTTTAAAATGACAGTATGAAAATCAAATATTGAATATGATAATATTATATTCGATGTTGTAAAAAATAAATTGTTCTGTCATGTTCTTTTTGCAAAAAATGTTGATGTAAAGAGCAATCGATTTTTAAAGTTCATTTACATTAGCCATACCGCTCTAAATTTCTACTGCCTACGTTGGACCGTTTGGACACAGTCGAATTGTATCTTAAAGTTTGCCATCCAGTATATAGCTATACTCTATATTATAATATATATATATATATATATTATATATATTATATATATAGAATCTATATATATATATATATAGATCGCGCCGCTGAATCTAATGTCATGACATATTGATTTCTAGAATCGTTACCGTGACCCGCGCGTTCATTTTGTGGACCCCGACTTCCGAGTGTCATTTTATTTTAAAAAAAAGAACAAGCTCTAAGAGCAGTTATTAAAAATAACACCCCAGTATCCTTTCTCGAACCCGATTCGTAGCAGATAACGCACTGGAAACCAATGAGAACACAAAAGACGCTAGCCCAGAAGGGTAATGGTGGATCTGTTGCCACCATATTAATCCACGATTTACTCGGCAACACTGTGCAAATCGATCTGAGGTAGCGGTGTCTTGTTGTAATTACTGAATTGTTTGTATACACCACAGCAAACAGGAATTGATACACTGTTCACAAAATAGACAATACCTGTCATCTATATTTACGCGCTCACGTTTTTTGTGGCAATGCATTAATAATTTTAACACTCATTCTGCTGACGACATACGGACGATCCGTTCGATATTTAGTTCCTCACCGATTTGTTCTTAATTATCCAAATATGGTGATAGATTTTCATATTTGTGGTCCTTAATGGACTAGCACTGTTCCTAGAATCTCACAGAGTAAATGCCCTTCACAACGCGAAGATAATTCACTGTTTAGGTAACACGGCTTATCTTCGCCCCACTAAGTTACATTAGAGGTACAAAGCTCGGCTGAGTGATTTTACAGACTGATTCATGTTTTCCTAACCACGATCTTTCCACGCCAACATCGTTCAGATTTTTTTTTTCATCGAATCGGATTAGGAGAATTAGCATCCTGCCGCAACTGATACCCGTGTTTTTTTCAACGACTATTGTAACGGCCAATCTCGGGAAAGATAGTACTATACCACTTCTAACAAGTGTCTTAAAGGGACACGAGGCGAATTTCTGAGGATACAAAATATGTCTATATTTGGTTCGAATAAGATAAAGAGTGGGTAAAAACACACATCTGGACACTAAATTTCATGTTTCAGCTAGTAAAAGGAACTTCTACCGTCATTAATGTTTTCATGGGTGTACTCGCATCAGAGCGGTTTATAACGAAAACTGATTCCGTTTAAGATGTGTTGTTTGCTAGTATTTTCGGGTTGGCATTGCGAACTAGCTCAAGCTAGACCGTTCCAAAGTTAGGGACTCCGTCATTTTCTTGGAAAAGTCTGGTTTTTAAAAAAGTTGCTAAAACGAATATAAATATCAAAAGCCCCCCCCCCCAAAATAAAATTGAAAGCGATACGGTGTTGAAAATACTTCAAACAGAAAATCTGTGGTTTGCTAAAATACTCAAAATTGACGGCCATCGGTTTAGATTGTCATCTTAACAGTGAATCTTGTTTTAAGATCAGGTAAATTATTGGAAATTAGTTGGCCCAACTTGGTCTGCAAATGTGTTTCCAAAAGGCCTAATCCCCTGTCACATAAAATAAAGAAATATATAGAAAACCCTGTAAAAATCAAGAGTAAAACTTAATGTGGTTTTTTGGCTTCTAACATGTTGGATCTTTTCATGACACAAATTATATGAATTGTCACGTGCACAGAAGTTCTTCAAAAAAGGTAATTTTCTCAGAACTATGAAAAGTGGATTTGGCCCTTTTGGAAATCTCTTCTTTCAGATATCCTAACATCCCTTAAGTCATTTATTGCCACTTTTCAAAAATCACGGAGCTTACCCCTGCCTTCTTTTATGGGGAAATTGCCCCTAGATACACAAAATCTTGCCTCCAACGTCAAACCAAGAAATTGTTCGATGTCCATATAACCAAAACTCTTTCTTTGGATGTGCCCTCACTTGGTAAAATTTTTCAGACATTATCGCCAACGCACAATTCTTGCACAAATCCGCTCTGCGATTTGTGAGAGCGAGACTTTAATAGATTTGAACCAGACATATTAATTACACACCGTGATAATTATGATGAAATCTCAGCGTTGCTAGCATCCTAAATAATTTGCAGATCTTTTTTTATCTTTGTATAAAGAGAATACAACACAAAAATTCGGTAAGAACCGTCAGGAAGAACTATTTTAAGGCGAAAACATGGGATGGAAAGGAAAAAACACTTAAAATTAACCGTTTTTGCCAAGGCGAATGGCTACAGATTCATCATTACATCTGTTTGATATTTTGTTTCCTTGTCAAAGTTTGAAATATAAAGAGACATTAAATTCCGATGTAGATTAAACGTCCGAAATATATCAAGGTTTGTTACAGCAAGTTTTAACGTACCCGTACTGGGCACATTTGAGATCCACCCTCGAGCTTTAATGTTCAATTCTTAATATGTTTACACTACTTGAAAATATCTAACAATATCGTACTTTCAATCAGTAAAAACGGATCTGCAGACGAGTACAAACACGTCTGTCAGTAACAAATCTAAAGATCATTATTTACAGACGTAACTGGTTCAGTTTCGACAAATTTAAAAATCTGACCCACGATGTTGCCTTTCTTATACTTGTTTTTTTAACATCAATTGTTAACCGTCACATCATACTAGGTGTAAGAAATAACGAGGGAGGCACAAATTTAAAGAATTAAAAAAAAGTTTGGATGGAATATGGCCGAAGCTTGACCCTTCCACCCAGTACCCATTTACAAACTATATAAACACATACTATCTCATCCACACACGCAACATCAGTATTGGTTGCTTCGTTACTGATCCTAAACATTGCAATCATTCACTGATCTCATTGCTTTAGATAAAGTGCGAGAAACAGACCAAAAGCTTCCTAGTTTATGGCTATGTTGACCCACGGGCG
Source organism: Ophioderma brevispina (assembly GCA_023653785.1). Classification (NCBI taxonomy): domain Eukaryota; kingdom Metazoa; phylum Echinodermata; class Ophiuroidea; order Amphilepidida; family Ophiodermatidae; genus Ophioderma; species Ophioderma brevispina. The sequence continues at coordinate 134,199 of JAMKCH010014347.1, forward strand.
AGACATGTCAGAAGCTAGTAAGCGAAACACACCTCCAGACGACTATTATATTCGCAAATTATCTGTTTGAGCCGTTTATCTTGCATATACATCGTGCAAAGAATTAAATGCGATTTTTCGTGTATTTCAATGCTAAAGGCAGAAATTCGGACCACGTTTACTATCATTTTGATGAAGCATATCCGTTGTTCTACTGTCGGATGTATAAAAGAAGGGCAAATAAAAGCTTATTTATTGGCTTGAACGGAATTACAAAAAGACCCATGGTTTTGCTTACTCTTTTTTAACACAACTGTCCCTTTCTCTAATGTTAACTTTTTAGGACAGCCTAATAGTATTATGATGTTGGGCAATACATAATACAATGTACCCTCACCGTGAACATTTTAAATTGCTTAGTTTTGCTTGGATTTTCTGGAAGATATAGACTAAGTTAACTATTGAACCTCCCTCGCAAATACCCCGCAAAACATAATTATATATGCTGGTTATTTTATACAGACCGTCCTTTTACCAACTTTCATACAAATTTCTTCTGTTCCAGGAGGTTAGTAGAAATGGAGTGGAATAAAAAGGTCGTAACATGATTACCTATTATTGTACTAGAGAAAGAATTGTATGTTTCAATTTTTAAAACTATAATATTTTCTTACTTTTCTAGTCACAACAGAATGCCCTACATTTCTTGTTCAATTATAAAATGGCCAATAATTTAGCAATAATAAGCAAAAGTTTGGATTAAATCCATGTTCGGTTGATGAAGTTCTGTAATATTCTACGCTAATTTACCAATTTATGAAGACAACTAGGCCAGATTTCTGTTAACTAGTACATCCTATGCATGAGAAATTCCTTAAATTCGATTTAAAAATTGTACTTACGCCGTTGTTTGTCTTAAAAAGGACAAGTAATTCCGGGAGGAGGAAGGTATTGCTCAAAGTAGGCTAAATCTTAAGATATTAATTTTTCTTATCACGAAATATCATCCATAATTATAGGATTACATTAAACCAAAGCACAAATACCATATTTGTAAATTGGTGTGACTTTAGTACCGTTAGATTTGTTTTTTATGATCTGAAATCAGAGACAAATATACTTGAAGGGATTCGAAGGAACTGTACCAATTTAAGTTGTTGTTCAGGACTGAAACCTTAGCCATCGTTAACACTTTATATAGTGCTTTGAAGAGGCAATTGCATAACAGTGGAAAGGAAAGTAAGCTGTTTACCTCTAGTACCAGAAGGACTGTACATAACAATGACAAGGAAAGTAAACAACACCTGTTTAGTATGTTGGCAGTTGTCCAAGAATGTGTGCTATGCAGCTGTTACCACCTCTAGTACCAGAAGGACTGTACATAACAATGACAAGGGAAGTAAACAACACCTGTTTAGTATGTTGGCAGTTGTCCAAGAATGTGTGCTATGCAGCTGTTACTACCTCTAGTACCAGAAGGGACGGTGCATAACAATGACAAGTTAAGTAAACAACACCTGTTTAGAATGTTGGCAGCTGTTCAAGAAGTGTGCTACGCAGCTGTTAACAACCGGGAGCACTACAAGGGACCACATTTATTTAAGAAATAAAGGGTGATGCAGTATCATTTATGGGCAAATAATGTGTCCGAGGTCGGAAAAACTAAATAATGGGCGAGGCGCAGCCGAGCCCATTATTTGAAAGTTTTTCTGGCTGAGGATACATTATGAGCCCATAAATGACACTGCCCACCCTTTATTTCTATTCTATTACCCAAAACAGCTTGATTTAATAAGAAAATGCATTGGCGACCCATTATTGCAGAATAATGGGCAGTAAACTGACCAATCAGAATGCTGCATTTTCAATAATGGGCAGCAGAGGTAATAGAATACATAATCAAGTGAAAAAAATATATTTCCCAATTCTTTTTAATTGGATTTGAAATAAAACTCTTCGCGTAACCTTTTATTGGATAACCGGCATCAGAGGGGTGTTTGAGGAGTAATACAATTTGAATCACATTTTTGACGATATACTTTTGAAAATTACACCTGGCATCTGTGCTAATCAAAGACCAACAACAGTCGATCCTCGTATAAAATAGATAATGAAAACAGAAATATTTTTATTAGGATACGTTTCAGGCTTGCCCAAAGGAAAGTTTTAACATGTTGTTTAAGTAAGCGCAGGTCCTTTTTTTATTCGGTGCAAGTCTTCTTATACCGTGTCAAAGAAAAGAAAAACGCTTCTGTTGATGATCGTTACATTATTTTAGTCTATGGCTCTTTGTTATTTTGTTGTACTTTAGTCTGTAAAAGACCCAGGCGTTTCTATATGAGCGCGTTAAACTCAGGAAGCCTTTCGATGAAAGTGATTATGCCTCTATATAATAATAACGCATGCCTAGATATATCTATTAGTAAGTCAGAAGAGGTAAAGTAAGTCATGACTCAAACCTGCCCTTAAAGAGTCACAAGGACATTTCCAGAAAAAAATGAGCCCCCATTTTTTTTTAAACCAGTTTTTGCATTTTTAGAATGGTTATCAGTGTAGTAAATAACACCTGAAGTGAATAAGCCTAAAACGCCTTCACAAACATAATGGTTTTCTTTTCTTCTTGTTTAAATCTTGGAAACATTCTCAGTAGGTGTTCTACAACCAAACATTTGCATATTTGAAGAAATATGTATCCTAAGAAAATCCCGCCTTTAAAGGACATGTCTTGATGAACTGGAAGTGACTTAGACACTTCCTTTTTTAGACATAGCCTATTTAGTGTCTTTTACCTTTAGGAACGTGACTTACTGTACGCCTTATAAGAAGAAACGCTCTCAAAACTGGTTTCCATTTATTAGGTACTTTTTAGCACGATTAGTGGAGGCGTGTACAGGAGAGAATTGCTTTATACGTGTAGATACATGTACTTGGTTTGTGGGGCAGGTCCGAAAGAAACAAAAAAACGCAAATAAGAAATGTAGCACAAACAGGGACTGCTTGATATTCCGAAAGGTTATTATTCCGGAAAGTCGTTATTTAGAACAGCAAAGGATCGTTACTGCGAAGGGTTCGGGTAAAGGTTAGCATTAAGTGTTAGGGTCAAGGGTCAAGGGTCGTCAAGTGTAGGGTTAATGCTTGGGTTAATAACGACCCTTATAGTTTCAGAATAACGACGCTTATAATGATTTCGAAAAAACGGCTCTTTGGAGCTTTTGGGATAACGATTCTTGGAATAACGAATGAGAAACGGTACAATTGCTTCATTTTCAATCAACGTAAACACTGCTTTCTTTTTTCAGAACACATTGTAAAGATACCACATGGGCTTGTGATGCCCTTCTCTCGACATCCTTTGAAGTATGCAAAAGATACTGTTTTCATTATATGCATTTCCTTTACGTGACCACGTATAAGACAGTCCCTGCAGATGAGATGTGAAATCGAGCAGTTACCTATCTCGACAAGATTTGCACGGATCGTATAGTCCGTTTAGGATTTATAAAATTTCATTTCATCTGGCAAGGAAGATGGACGCTCGTAGTAGGTGGATGATACAATATCTGGGCTGCCTCAGGGAAACAGATGCTTCATCGGGGGATACAAACTACTAGACTTGCTTACGAGATAAATAACCCGCTTTTTTAATGAATATATTTCGCGGAAATCTTATATTTTGACATGTTTTATTAAAGTTTTCCCGATAGGTTGTCAGATAATTTCGGCATTATGCATTTGATGTCTTTGTCAAATGAATTATAGATCCTGAGTGTAGAGTTTGCAGCGTATGACATCCTCTCAGAATGCATGAAACTTACAACCTTGATCAGAGAATGCTGATTCGTCATCGCCTAATCAGAGCAGGACTCAATCGAAAGAAAACTGAAAAAACAAAATAGCAGCAAAATAAAACTAAAATTAATCGGCCCCGAAGAAATAGAACTAAGCGAATTGAAGCGGAGAACCATGAAATACAATCCAAACAAAACAATATGCAAGCAACAGCAGATCGTAGGGACAAAAAGCACAGTCTCAGACGAAAATAAGCAGATTAAAATAAGATGGTAAGAGCAAAATAAGGCAAGGGTAGGTAACGAACTTGGCTTTACGAAAAGTAAAGCCAATTAAGCAATTAAATGCCCGATGAATGATGTGTTGTGTATAGAGCAAACACCACATCAAGACAAAACAAAGGAAAGCAAAACAGAACACAGCTAAGCCAAGCCAAAACAGCAACCAAATAGAAACCTTTTCTAACTTATTAAGACCAAATAGAAACTGAACCAAAACTGATGCCCACTGTACCAATACCTAAACCAAATATAACTACGGACATGGGTAACCTTGCACACGATAGCAGAAAGAGCGCTTTTTTTACATATCCATTTTCTTAATTTGCACAAATTAATGTACTGCGGCATATCGAGGATTTGCGTCGTTCAATTGATCTGCAGTCTAAATGACCTATTTGAATTATATCAGAATATAACATCCCTTTAAGTTGGAAAGATATGTAGTGCTTGTGCAGGCAGATCTGAAAAAATTTTACTGGTGAAGTACCCTGGAGTCAAATAACCAACTTGACAAAGAGGTGGAGTTCTTTCCTTTTAAGGCACGACTTTTTGATATCGATTAAACCGAGGAGGTCAGTTTTTGAAAGCGTGCCCATCGGAATCTTCTCGTAAAAATGTCAAAGATGACATTTTAAGAAAAGTCGCAGCTACAGCCAGCAAACGTACGATTTCCTGGTATCTTAAAATTTCCCCCGCCATGGGAATCGAACCTGTATTTGTTAAGAAAGTACATTTACTCATCTTTTCTTCGTACTTGCTAACCTAAGTTGATTTGCCAACTGTACACGTAATCCTGACCTTAAATGTGTTGATTTTGAGGTGATGTTTTTCCCATTCGGGGTTCGGGAATTTTCTAGATGTTTTGAATTAGGTATTGATGTTTCTCCAAAAACAATAATTTTTCGTTTATTTCTAGTCAACTAATAAAAATTTTACACTAACCTGAAGGTGTGTCATTAATATCGTGATCCTGTTTACAGCAACAGACAGATGTAATACTCATATATTGTTCTGCGCCTGTTAAGGCTTAATACTGCCTGATTATAAATGTATGAATCAGAGGATGTTCACAGCTTTCACATAGCTGTGAAAGTTACAAGTAACAATTCTTTAATTTTTTGGCTTTAGGGTTACGTGTTGTCAGGAGCGGCCATAAATTAAGAAAATGTTTCCTGATAGAATGTTTTAAATGGGTACCCTTATGGAAACTATTCCGAAAATCTGGATTACTACGCATATGCATGCTGTAGTCCCACCTTCAAAGAGAAATTTTAAATATTAAATATTTTTGTTCGATATTGAAGCTTTGTTTTTGCTGGTAAACTTACCTTCAAAAGTCATACTGTAACATTGTATAAAATGTAAACAAGGATAGGTAACTGACTCTCTCCATCAGATGAGATAGCAAATCAACTTTGACTGAAGCGGGATTCGACCCGGCGAGTTCTGCGATTGTTAGTCAGTGCTCCTATCTGGGTTATCTACCAGTAGATGAGGCTGATCCCTATTAACCAGTCAGCATCTTTCCTTGGTGTTAGTGGACTATCCCATAATATTAACTTTATTTATAACATTTTAATTGACACTGTATTACTAAATAAGCAAGGATTGACAAGATGTGAAGCAAGTTTCAACCCCAGAATGGGTATGTATTTCGCCTAATGATACTCCTTAAAACAGTGATGGATAGTAAAAGAAGATTTCTCATGGAAATATTAAACATGAACAGGAATATGGTTGATTGAGAAGTATAATTTGCAGCATAAGTATAAAACAAAAGCAAATTATTTCTCATCTACACCATGCAGGTTCCGAGATGGTCATCGGTATATGGCAGCCTTTAATCCTACACCATCTTCATTTTAAAAAGCTTCTTCCGATATTTGCCCATTAACCAAACTCGCTGCAAGGTTTCATGGGTTGAAATCGTCCAGCAATTATATTTGCATGAGAACTATATAAATAACAAAAATGCACAAGCTTTTTCTCACCGCGTTGATAGTACACGACCCGCAATCTCAAAACATTTTTGGGTAAATTGATCATGCGTTAACCTAGGTTAAAAAAAATAAGTTATAACGTACTGCGGAAAAAATAAGTATTTTTATTGCTGGGTGACTACCGCAAAGACATTTTAATCAAACCATTCAATTTTTGAAAAGGGAAAACAGGTAGTTTTGAAAGGACAATATGTTGTTTTTAAAAGTTACAGAATTGCCCTTTTCAAACTGCAAGTACCAATAACTTTATAAGTGACGGATTTCTACATTCGATGTGATTTCGTCGTTCGGTATCATTCAAATAAACACAAGAGTCAAACATTTAAGAATATAAATTTATTAGTTTATCTCAGTTCCTTCAAAATGTAAATAAAGATATACGATATTCCTTTTAGCGCAATGAGATTTCGTCATTACCGTACACGTTGTTTTGACGAATATCTTCTATATCATCTTTGGAAATTAATGGGTTGTGGCATTGGCTACGATAAAAATCGTCCAGATCAAAAACTTGTAGTCGCGGAAATTAGTATGTTGGTACTGTATCTGCTGTGATTTCAAGGTTAATTGTTGTAAATTTTTGGGTACAGACATATCAGTCCACATTGACTGTATTAAAACATAGTTTAGAAAGAAAGCGTCATTATATACCCTTGTCACCTGGTCTAAGCCCTTTGCGTGGGGCGTCGTATATTGACCATCGTCCACGGTGATTATATTTCTAATCACTAATCACGGCAATATGCGGTAGTTGCTTGACACATTATAAAATATAATATATGAGTTCTAATAAGGGACATATAAACTTTATTACGCGTTAATTGATTACCTTCAGCAGGACGAAAAAAGATCCATATCTTAATACGATCTTAAGAAATGATCGTATTTGAATTTAGTTATTTGCCCAACCAAATTATTTTAAAAATATATAATACAAGATTTTTTTTACACAAATTGGTCGGGGGTTAAAAATTGTCGCAAAATTTGGTGAGGTTTATGCGTGATTCCCATCCTTAAAAGGTTCAAAATATGTGAGAAAAAAACATGTTTTTTGACTTCTTTTGTTATATAATGGGATTATTATAATTTATTCGACGATTTATGCGCGAGGGAATAAAAAGGGAGTCGAGATCACCGAAACCTTTACGCCAGGAAGGTCATGCATTGACCGCAAGGTTACATAATTGCTAAACAGACAGATACAGGTCATATCTAGCAAATACAATATTAAAGTAGTCTGGAAATAGAGCTCGTTGTAGGAACACTGTCAGTAAACCCTTGGGCGACTGACGGTCGTGTTTTGAACATCACCCATAGTGATACGCGTGATCGATAAATCCTGGCTATAATAGTTGTTTGGCATATTACAAAATATGCTGCCACAATGCAATCTGGCCGTTTAGAAACCATGATGAAAATAGTGATAGGCTCTCTAAACACGTTTAATCGCTAAACACATTAGATGTTACTACAGATCCCAATATACAAGGTAAAGGAACGCAATACATTTGTCGGTGCAAGAGAGTAAAGTGCTTATATATAGGTATTAAAACGTGCGGACAAAACAGTGAGGTGTTTGAACAATAATTTAAAGTGTAGGTTTTACCACGCAAATTTATTTAATATTTCGGCTGAATAACGTAAGTCAATTTTTAGGTACATTCTAAAATGAATTCTTAAAGTTGAGTAAACTGAACATGTTAAACTTTAAATTATAGTTTCTCTATAGAATGGTTTAATTCCTACTGGACTTGTTTCAGTGTCTTATTTGAGAAACTATCCGATTTCCAAGAATTCTTCGCAAACCATTGACTTTCCGAAGAAGCAAGGAGTACGGTGCAGCAATTACAATATCACAATACTACAAATATGAATGTCCAAGATTCAGGGAAATTTGACTTTTTGGATATGATTCATAATTAAGGTAGTCATTCATTTTCTCCGGTAGTTTACCTTATGATTGGAAAAAAATGTAGCGTGAGGTCATGGGATCCCTGGGATGAAATCCTCAATTGTTACAAGCTATTACGAAACATCAAACAAGCAACTTGTTAGACTTCATTTATGTCTGTTTTTCGTGGAATTTTAGGCTTGATTTCGGAATTTAAGCTTTTTAAACTGAGTATCCATTTTATTCATAGGAAGGAGTAAAACGAAATTTCTCAGCTTCTTCCGCATTATGAGAACGTTCGCACTACTTTCCTACTAGTGCTGGACGAGAATAATAAATAAATAAAAAAAGCATAGCCTTAAAGCCAACAAACAAAGTTGACCATTTATGAGTAAACACCAACGAACAGATTATGTACCTCCTCACATATGGTACAAATAAACGTGACTTCAAAAATTAAAGCCAATATCCGGATCATGTTCATGAGTACGATGGCTGTCAAACTCTTATGAAAGCCTGTTATTCATGTGTCAATTGGCGATGAGCGCTTTGCTAGTCATCGACATACATTTGACTTATCTATTGAACTACTCCACACTTTGATTTTCCTCTCTCCAATTTTCAAACATACCTCAACCATGTACTTTTTGTGACATATATATAACAAGAATGCGTTAATATAGTATTCCCGTAAAGAAGAATGTTCAATTGATAATGGCTAGGGCGTATAAATACTTTTATTATATTGTGAGTTATAATTATTGCCACAGTTATGCAGCTGTTACTTTGCTGCTTAATATTTGTACAAGGTTTCGTGTAATAGACGGTCAATCTTTAGTCAAAAATTATAAAACTAAGTCGAAGACAAGCATTAACTTGATTACATGAAAGATAACTGTCATAGACTTACTTGTGTGCTGAAAAAATTGAAGACCAACCGTTTCTGGTTTCAAAATCCACTAAATCTTGAAAAAATTATAAAATATGGCTGAACTCTAAGATGGCGGCAGTGAAGATTATGTGTTCAAGTGTCACAAAATAGTCAAAAAAAAACATTCAGTGAAGACAAGCATGACATGCTTTATATGCAGGATAGTGATAAGGATTAATTAAAGACTCAAAAAAATGGAAAACAATTCGTCTTTGGTTTCGACATCCACAAAAATATAGGAATATTGGTCAAAAATCCAAAATGGCGGATATGCAATAATGATGAAGCCCCAAACCCTGTGGTTACGTACACAAATAAACACCTCAGCCAGAAATACCTTAAGAACACAAGAGAAAACAACCTACAGTGAATTGTAGCTTCAACGTTGCAGTTACTTCAACGCATTTAAGCAGTTAGCTATTTCGAGCGACTCCAAGAAAAGTATCCAGCAATTCAAAACGTCATTAGGTCAAAATTATCCCTTAGTCACTAGGTAAGCATTCTTTCCCCTTTCCCTAGATAGGTATTCTTTCTTTAGTCCGCTAGATAAGGATTCTTAGGTGTTTTGACATCACCAACAAGTTATGCAATAGATTTCACGTCTATCTATGTTACAATATTTTCCCTTGTGGGACACCCCAACAAAATTATTTTTCAACATTAGTCATTTTGCTTCACCACCACGGGGACAGGAGAAGAATTCCGATTCTTTTGAGTGTAAATGTGGTAGCAAGCGTATACACACAGAACACCCCTATGTAAAAATTATATATGTAAACCGGCATTGTAGAAAATTTACATATTTTATTTTTTTGTAAAGCTGGTAACTATACCGGTACATAAATTATGTGAAAGTTTAACTCATAGTTGGTCATGCCTTTATTATGTATATTGTTCTGTAAAATTCACTCGTTTTTAAAAAGAAACCAAAAAGACATAAAATAATGTACACAAACTCATTTAATATGTGGTTTGTAAAACCACTTATGTTAATGCGCGGTAAAAGTTAGCGAAGGATTACATAAACTTATGTGAAGTCATGTCAAACGACACGAGCGAGCTCGGCCACAATTGAAAATGGAGGATCTTGGAGAGTGGCGTAGCCTCATGGAGTCTTGGGTATGGGGGACTTATATTAGTATTGTTTATCTGGATCGATGCGTTTGTGTACATATTAATCATGATTTAGACCAGGGATATGAGCTGCTTATATCTCGGATGATGGGTCATGACGAAAAAGTAAGCTTGTATCTAGTCCAAGTAGCTTAAGTTGACACCACAGAGTCGTACGGGTATACATAAAGTACGTGCGATTAGGAGTTTGGGCTCATACGCTAACCATCATGGTTTACATGAGTATTATACAGGCTACAGCTGTCATTGAATAACTCGGCCTCTCACCCCAGAAGGTGCCCAAATGTCGGTCACTTATATACGATGGTGTTTTTGACTGAATAAAATTGTTGAATATACTGAAGTGTCGTGTGATATTTTTGTGTGAATTATTTCCCTAATTTACATCGATATGATGTAAACATGACATAATTGGGTTCACATGTTACATAATTTAAATGTAAGCATTTTACATAATTGTGTTCAAATATTTACATAACTTATATGTAAAAGATTACATAAAATTTGAATTCAAATATTTACATAAATAACAAGTGATTACATAATTTACATAATTACATAATTCTGACAAGAATTATTACATAAATTATGGTGTTTAAGTTTTACATAATGATTGGTAAATGTTTACACAACTGATAATACATATATTTTATGTGCACTTTTACTTAATGAATGTGTACAATTTTTACATTTACAAGTTTTACATAATTGTTACATAAAAATTATGGTGTTCTGTTTTACTAGTAAACATGCAATTTTTTACACAGGCTGTGTAATTATTTCTTTATTTTTCCTGTGGAATACTGCCAGTTCAAAATACCTAGACAAAGTTGCACGATAAGGACTTTTATAGTCCACATTGTGAAGGAAGAAAATCCCCTTGATAACATCATATCAGGGAAATCACCTAATATTGCAATGATTTGATATTACAGAATACAGAAATACCTTGTAATTTATATCCGAATTTTCCACAGAAAGGTCACGTGAGAATTACAACGTAAACACACAGGTGTCTTTCTCAAAATAGAACTGGGAACATCCATTTCTTCATGTAAAAGTTGTAAACAACCACAACTTTTTCTTTTAGGTTACATACAAGAAATGATATTTTATAATATTACAAATATCTATGGCAAATTAGGATACTTTAACATATTATATACACATACTTCATTAATAGTTTCATTAAATGCATCATACACTCCTACAGGCTGTAACAAATGCAATCTTTTGGGCCGTCTTTCAGAATCAGTAAGTAAGACGTGGTAAGGTGTTTTTTACTCACGTTGGTGCCTACCCCCGAACCACTTTCCCGATGGAATTTCAAATGACACTCATACCACACCTGTGATCGGGTCATAAGACAAGGCAAAGGTGCAATATCTGCAATATAAATGGTTTCTGTTTAGCTGGAAATTAGGGGCAAATCATTGTTTTCGAAATTCTCAAAGTCGCTCAAAATGAAAATATGTTCCGCGACCCTGCTTCCACAGAATACACATTACAAACATGTTGGGGAGGTTATATATCTGCTCTAGAAGGACAATTTACATATATTTAGCATAAACATTATTAACAGTTTTGTACATTTTTGTATTTTGTGGGGAAAGTAAATACGGACAGTCATATTTGCCATGGTTTGTACAGCAATGGCGCGCAGTCGCTCGATGATGAAATCGCTTCTTTTTCAGCACATACAGGGTTAATATTTTTCTGATTATATAATTATATTGTTTGTTTCAGCATATGAACATACAGAAGCAGAAAGAAAACATATTTTGGCAACAGGGTTTGCTCATCATATTTTAAATCACACTTCCGTTGGTGCCGGGGGGGGGGTTCTATGGACCCAAGCTAATTATCTCATTAACGGGCGAGAAATTTTTTTATGGAAAGAAGCGCATCGAAAAGTTAAACAATTACAAAAAATTAGAGTTCGAAAATATTTTTCACGAGTGAGAAATCACCGAGAAATAAATCTTGGGTACTATGGAAGCACCCCCTTGGGCACATAAGTGTTAAAATCGCTGTAATGTGAAATGAAAAAAAAACACGAGGCTGATAATTACAACAACAAATACAACACTGTTTCTAACTGACATTTGGGGTTTTTGTGAGATAATAATGTTTTAGAAATGTACATTTACTAAGTTTTACAATGTATAATTTGTTTACGTTTTCAAATCAAATATACTCTGTTTAAAGGTCCCACTGCAACTAAAATTTGTTTGTTTTTTTATATTTTTTTTGGCGAACATAAAACGTCCATATCTCAAAATGACCAAAATGTCAGAAACTTGGGTGTGTCGTTGGTGTAAGATATTCATGAGTTAGACCACAGTAAAGACTCTTTTACGGAATAAAGCTGTACAATCCTTGTAATCCTTTGATCCTCTTATAGAAGATTCCATGCTAGGCTAATTTTATTCAGTCTTACATGAAGGATGAACCAAAACTTGTCATTCACACCTAACGAAATGCGATTGACGTTTAGTAACATGGTCTTTGATTCACGCAAGATTGGTTTATTGATTTACAGAGAAAATATGTTTTACGATATAGAAAGGAAAAGAGTGAAAGTGTTCTGAGAACACAACTAAGCTTAAAGGTACTAATGGCATGAAAAAAATGCCATAATGAAAAGGACCTTTACTGAAATCACTTTCACGAGTTGAAAAAATTTGGATGTTCAACATCCCTGACAGAATTTACAGTGTATCTAGCATGTTTTGCGACACAATTCAAAAGCATTCAGACCAGGATTCAGGCATTGTACTTAGGATTGTTGTAAGATATTGCATTTTGCACAAGTGAAAGATGGATTAGCACGGGATTAGCACATATACAATAGCAATGGTTTGTGACAACATGCTTTCTAGTTTGATAAATGCTGGCAGTAATATCAGCATCCTTGTTCCAGAAATTGCCACAAACTGTCACCTTCCCCTGGAACTCTTCCGTTTTTTAATGTTTTTACAGATGTAAATATCCAAATTGTTTTCAAACTCGTTAGAAGTGATTTCAGTAAGGGTCCTTTTCATTATGTCAATTTTTTCATGTCATTAATGTCCTTTTATGGCTTCCCATAATCAAGTCAGCAATGTCACGAGAGAAAAAAATACACTTTGCTTGCTTCTTTTATTTGGAACACGCTCTTCCTATCAACTGCTTGTTCGATATTAAATATCGGGTATCTCCCGTCCAAGTGGGCGTGTGTAAACTCACCGTGTGCATGGGTGGATAGGTTGAGAACAAAATCAAAACTCATGTCCAGGATTTGAAAAGTATGTCGCGTTCAAGGCTAAGTGCGAGCCTATTTCTTGTTCGAATATATTTGGTAAGAAAATTCCTTGTGCTGCGGATGAAGGACCATTTTGTGTACTTAAGAATGTTCAATTGGCTACAGTTAAAGAGGTTAGCAAATTATAGTTTGGTTAGTAAAATATGGCCACAGTTTGACTATTATAACGTCACCTGTGCAGAAAATTGGAAAGCAACCATCACATTTCTCACTCAATTTGTCATTTGATATTTCAAACAAGCATAACACTAGCAGTCTCTATAATTACGATGAGGCGGCTTTAAGAAGCCAGAATCCGTTGGTGAGACTCATTCGTAATTGGGATTAGACCAAATGGCAAGTCACCATCTGTTGGAGGGTAATCGTCTATATTCGGTATTTTGGAATGTGATGCCCAAAAATGTGTAGACCTCGCTCTACACTTCAAAGTAAACATCCGTAGATATCGATCCATTTGGAAGAAAAAAATCCTTAGGCAAAAGTCAGGTCTCACCAAAATAGCCTCAAAGATGCAATACATATGCTGTGTAATGACCCTTAGAAATGAATAAGAGTTTCAAATTGAATATGCCTTTTAACACGTCATGCATCAGACTTGAAGTATTGTACAACTGAAAGCATTGGCCATAGTATTATGCTCTTCATAGTATGAATTAAGAAGGCAACACTCGAAGCACGTTGGTCACACGCATATTTCAATGGGCGAAAGGGTCAATTTTATTTTAAATCCTATGTGATTAAAACAAATTTATCATTCCAAAGAAATTTATCTAAGACAAGTTAACACCAATGTTGTAAAAGCGTTAGGGCTTGATATCTATAGGTACCGTAACATGGGACTACATGCTATTGAGCGGCTCGTATTGGATTTTTCCTTGTAAGGGTCCTACAGTTCATGTTTGTTTAGCTGCTATTGGTATAGGATTGTTTTTATCTCATGATTTTTATAAGAAAAAAAGAGACACATTTCATCGTACATACCATTTTTCCAGGATAAATCAACTTAAACTAGGTACATGCAGCGGTTACGAAACCCAATAGTTGAATTTGTAGACATATAGACACAGTCACGCGAAAATAAAATATGTCACATTCGCTAGAATGAACTTACGTTTCCTGCGTATACACCCGTATCCAAAACTAAAGGTTAAATATGTTTTTTAGTTCCAATAGATAAATTCTTATTTTAAAGGTCCGTTCATACTTTATAGGACTTCTACAATTTGAGCTGCAAATCCAAATACCCAACAAGACACACAGTGATGCAGTAGTCTAGCAGCCAGGCAGTGGTGCACAGTAGTTAAATTCTGCAGAGTAGCTATTGTTGGATGGAGGAAAAGCTTTAACTTAATTCTTTGAAAAACTGTCCATAGTCGCCATATAAATTTTCACATGGAAAAACTTAGTAAGAAATTTAAGCTGAAATATTTGCTTTTTGATTGTCAGCACAGCAGGCACCAGCAGTACGCCTTTTTGTTGATCAAAGCCATAATTGGATGGTGCTCTTCAGAAGGAACTGGACTGGCTTGACCAGAACAGTTGTTCTTCCAACAAATGCAAAATCTTAACATTTATAGCTTTTTAATGTAGTAAAGTTGAGGGTGCTGATACTTGGTGTAATCGTCACACAATACGGGATATATTACGTGGTTAGCAATTTCTACCATGCAATACGGAAATATATTAATTACTCTGTTAACGTCTACTAAATGATATAAAACACGTTCATGCGGTAGGCAGGATTTATCAAGAGAAAAACTATATTTATCAAGAGAAAAACAGTTTACCTAGAAAAACTTAGTACAATAAAATGTTTTAGTCTTGAAATGTGTGCATCTTGTCCACCAATATGGCTGGTAAGTTGTAACTGACGCCACATTGAATACGGTTTGCATAGGCTGTATTTTGTATTCTCTGTCACCTTCAGCGAGCCACCACTTACTTACAAAGCAGCCATTTGTGGATCAAGATGTTTGCTGGTTATCGGTCGACATTATGTAAATTAACCATTTTCGCGAGGTGAGGTCATTGGGTAAAAGGTAACACGTGACACAACTTCCATGTGTGAAGTTCTTGAATTTGAACAAAACTTATTTATCCTATTTGATTCTGATGAGTCGGTTAACCTTGAGGAGGCAGCAGTTTTTCATTTGTGAAAATATAGTTTGACCAATCACCACTAAATTATGTAAATCAATACAATGATGGAAAACTGGTTCAATGAATATGTGAAACCTAAAAATATATATTTTCACCAAACATTAATAACACTCGAGGTGCGCTGCATGGAAATAAACATAATAAACTTTCTATTCTAGCGATATTTACACGTCTATTTATTAATACCAGAATTGATTAAATATAGATTCATAATTGAGAAAGCCTTTTCACAAAACGATGTGCATATTTCTAAGTTAAAGTATTTTGTAATAAACCAAACACTGGTACATTGAAGGACAATGTTTACTATTGTCGTTGTTTTTCAGAAATATTTTAGGAATAAATTTTGTGTTGGCTTCAAGTACACACTTTGCCTTGAAATGAAAAATAAGACAAGAAATGCGATGTGGAGAAGGTGATCGAAGCTACTAAGACCAGATATTGTCTCCCTACAATAACACCAAAAAGCTTAAAGGTCCATGGCCTGATCGAAAAAAGCCTCGTCCCCAGAGCCCCAAATTTTACCGGATGTGGTCAATGTTTTGGTGCCTAATGAAAGCTACTATTTTTCGCATTCACCTTGTGAAATCTTAGGGCTAAAAGATGTTTGGTTTGGATGTTATCAGCGAAAACGTGCGCCATTTTGGTCGACCAATATTAATTTTACAAAGTATTCTATAGGACTTACGAAATCACGTTTTTAGCTCTCACATAAAACATGTGGGGGTTTGGGGTCAAGGTAATCCAATCAAGATGAACACTTTATATAATTAACCGGACGGACCATTCCTTAATACATTGTCCTAGAGCAAACTCCAAAGAACTGCCCTGACGTTCTAATAGCCCGATTAAAAAAAGGAATTTTGCTATATATAATAGTGGGTATTTCTCGTGGATTTCCAGTGTTTACAGTGCAAATTGATGGTTTCAGATAATTACTTGTATAGTGTTTGTAGGCCTAATTCGAGTTGAGTTTGCAGGTCTGGAAAATAGTAAATACATAATATCGTTTGAAGAGTAGATTGAATTTCCATCTCTATCTCTGTTTTAAGTAGTTCTCAAGGCCCATTTTTAAGTTTATAAAGTGTGTCTAAGTGTAATTTTAGAAGCATTTTCCCATATTAAAATATCTTAATTTATATACGGTATGATAATACAGCAATACAGTGGATTTTACTCTGGTATATAAAGGTAGAATCTGGTAGTCTGGTCTCAGGTGCTAACGTTTATTGAGAATTTCAACATTTCTAGATAGATTTTTATACACTTAGTTCTAAATTAACACCATGAAGAGTTCGCTCTTGTTATAATGACACCAGGGTTGGCAAACAGAGTCTGTACTAATAAACATTGGCTCTGTAAAAAATAATGTTCACTTGGTTAACTAACTGTTAGGCGAAAGAGGTAAATTTCTATCAGTTGGAGATTCCGAGATTGGATATAATGTTCATACCAACTTTGTGGAATATTGAGGAGTTATTTCTGCTATTAGGAAATCATTTTCCAATGTATTTTGCGTATTCTGAAGGTTGTTCGTAAATTTGTTAACAACACCAAGATGGAGTTATATCTTTGTAACAGCTTTGATATTCATAATTGACACTAAGTTGAGATGGTTTCAATTTCGACTTAATCAGAGAATTCTAGGTACGAATTCATTTGTATTTCAAATCGGAAAGAATGATTTCCATTTTTGCAAATTCTACTTATATGCAGAAGAATTGTCCAATATGTATTTAGTTGTGGAAAGTGTAATAAAATGGATAACAGAAAAAACAATACGTATTAAAATTTCATGGGACAATAGCGATTTAACTTTTGGGGTTAATGACGATCACATATAATAAATTTGAGTAGATGTCATACATAAAATGAAAATGCTAGAAAGATGTCCTTGGCTTCAAGCACTCAAAGAGGAAATTAACAATTATTATGATTGAAAAATACACATTATCTATTCAGTTTCAGTTTTCAGGTTAGTTTAATCACCATAGAAAAAAAATAATGTATCAGAAAATACATGTGGTAGGAGACCAAAACAGAGCAGATGATCGAATTTCAAAGGCCACCTTGACTATAAGTAAATATTTTAAGCATATCAGTGCAAAATAAGGACACTACAAAAACAAAACATAATGAAAGTGCATACAAGACAAACGAGACACGTGAGGACAGACAAAGTTGTTGGTAATATGATGAAAAGTTAAAAGGTAATAGCAAAACAGAAAAACAGTAAAATGATAGAATTATCAACTTTTTATACATAATATATTTACATTAATCCCTGCTCATACAAAAATTCATTCCCATCCAGAGAAAAAACCTTAAAGAGGAACGGGCGGAGATTTTTTAGGAGTACGATTCTCAATTGTATCGCATGTATAATAACAAGCAATGTTCTACAAACGAGGGGAATACAATTTTTTGATAACTCTAAAAAGTGAAAACTATTTACATATTCCCCACAATTATAATTGGATACGTTGAACGGATAATGATGCTTGGGGGGGGATTGGAATACAAAAAAATTTCCTGACTAATTTATTAGGTTCTGACCTTATCATGTTAATTTAAATCATCGAGTTTTCATGAGAAACATTATTTCATTTAAATTAAGAAGTCAACACGAGCTGTGATCAAGCATCTAACGCTAACTAGTTTTCCCACTTATATCCAATTTCATCAGCATGTATCAACTCAGTAGAGCATAATCACCTAGCCTCCCGACATAATCCATCCCTATGAATTCCACTTCCGTGCAATGGCCCCCTGAAAAATGAGTTGGCCTTTTTCAATTCAGAACACCTCTCTCATTACGCATGGGTTTGCGATGGCTCATTCCATACTTCGCTCAAATGTATCGCTATTAAATTTAGGAAAACCTTAGAGGAAATATGTCAAGATTTTTGTCAAGCTCAGTTTGACTTACATTCATAGAATATATGTACATGTATATGTCCCGAAAAAATAATACAATTTGAGTGTGTAAAATTAACAAAATAGAGACAATTTAATTTGTGGTTTTTGAATAGAAGAGAAGAAACGGGCGGAGTTTTTTCGCCACGGCTTCATTGATAAAAAAGCGCCCAATTTTGCTCTCCTCGTGACGCCAAAGTGATGACCAAAACATCGTGTTGACTCGAATTGTTAGTGCTTGACAATGGCCTACCATGTTGGTAAAATTATTGAGGATTCATGAAGTAATAATAAAAAATTTGAAAATAAGTTACAGGAAGACATTATTTGTGTCATTTCGTTGTGTTTAATTATTATTGATATAAAAACACATCAATCGCAGGGCACGACCTGCTCGATTTGGGCTTTGGGGATTTCCAAACGATAATTTGTGGAACTGCTACGTGCATTTACTATGGTAGCCTGTGTCTCAGTTTCATTACAAAATCTCCTCTTAAACCCTAGTTCAATACATCTTAGTAATATCATGATAAATAAAAGATAAATTATTGACTTCAAAATCCGTCGGGGTTAGTGGATTAACCCCGCTGCAAAATAGTGTAATTTCCAATAACGGTCATTTAGATTTAAATATTCGTGACCAGGCCTAGACTTTAGGCAAGTCTGAGTGTAACCGTCCGATACGCGTAATAGCGCCCTCCTACCGTTAAGTATTTGAAAGGACTAGCACTCGAGTCAAAAAAAAAAAAAAAAAAAATTAATCACCATAGAAAAAAAATAATGTATCAGAAAATACATGTGGTAGGAGACCAAAACAGAGCAGATGATCGAATTTCAAAGGCCACCTTGACTAAGTAAATATTTAAGTATATCAGTGCAAAATAAGGACACTACCAAAACAAAACATAAGGAAAGTGCATACAAGACAAACGGGACAGGTGAGGACAGACAAGTATGTTGGTAATATGATAAAATAGTAAAAAAATATAGCAAAACTGAAAAACAGTAAAAATGAGAGAATTCAGACTTATATACATAATATATTTACATAATCCCTGCTCATACAAAAATTCATCACATCCATGAGAAAAACCTTAAAGAGACGGGAGGAGATTTTTTAGGATACGAATTTCTCAATTCGTATCGCATCGTATAATAACAAAGCAAGTTCTACAAACGATGGGGAATACATTTTGATACACGCTTAAAAAGTGAAAACTATTTACATATCACCACAATTGAATTTATACGTTGCACGGATAATGATTGCTTGGGGGATTGATAACAAAAATTTCATGACTAATTTATTAATGTTCTGACCTTATCATGCTTAATTTTAACTCATCGAGTTTTCATGAGAAACATTATTTCATTTAAATTAAGAAGTCAACACGAGCCGTGATCAAGCATAATAAACGCTACTATTTTTTCCTAATTATATCAAATTTTCATCAGCATGTATCAACTCATTAGAGCATAATCAACCGTAGATCACGACATAATCCATCCTAATGAATTCCACTCCGTGCATGCATGAAAAGTTCGCCTTTTTCATTGCAGAACACCTCTCATCATTACGCATGGGTTGCGATGGCTCTTTCCATACTTCGCTCAAATGTAAATCGCTATTAATTTAGAAAAACTAGAGGAAATATGTCCAGATTTTTGTCAAGCGCATTTTGACTTACATTCATAGAATAAGGTACATGTATATGTCCCTAAAAAAATAATAACAATTTGATGTAAAATTAACAAAACTTAAAAAAAGAAAAAACCTTTTTTCCTTTTTTGACATACGAAGAAAACGGGCGGATTTCGCCACGGCTTTCATTTGATCAAAAGCGCCCAATTTTGCTCTCCTCGTGACAAAGTGATGACGCAAAACATCGTGTGACTCGAATTGTTATTGCTGACCACTGTCATATTTGATGGAATTAAGAAGTAATAATAACATAATTGAAAATAAGTTACAGAATGCCATATTTGTTTTCATTGCGTGTGGTTTTAGATTATTATTGAAGTGGCAACACTGCGATATGATGGTCACAACGACGTAAATTATGGATGGTCATCACTTTGACGTCACCATTTGCCTGCGATGTGGATTTGTCGGAATCGTTTTCGAGTAAGCTATTGGGCGGAAAATTAAAAGGGCAAAATACTCAACAAATGTGGACAATTTTCAACTTATTTTGATTTATATGTAATCTACGTTACTTAAGCTTTCCATTCATACCAAATTTCCAAATATTCAGAATCATGACATATTTCCTTTAAAGGCATTCAACAATTTGCTATATTCATTGTTAGACAGTCGGGCAAAACACACGACAAGCGCTTAATAGCTTAATATCATGGATTAAATTCTCGTGGAATTCTCTTGACCATTTAATTAACTTTGGGACTGGGTTTAATTGTCTATTTTAGCTGCTTCTTCACTTTCAATTTCTTGGCACAACGACTAGACTGTGGTAATGTCTCTACGGAATTCAGCATAGCTGGTTGCACCACCGTTTTGTAGACTTTCCTTTCACTCTTGATGGTATTTTCTTGTCACATATGACTCCTGATACGTTCACCCGGTTGTTCCATCCACTCTGAGTTCTCTTGTGTATTTCAGCGCCCACCACTCCATCCCTTTGCAGGGTACTCACCATAGGTACTTGAATTCGTTGACCTGAGAATTGCCTCTCGACACTGCCTTGTGACTCTCCATTTTATTTTAGGCACATGTACTATGTCTATGATCTAGAGACTCTCATTCCTCTCTTCTCCAACGTGTCTCTCCATTTTTTCAAGTTCGCCCTCCAGTTGATTCTTCTCTGCTTCAGACAAGACCACATCGTCTGCAAGCATTATTTACCATGGGCTTCCTTCCTGTGAGCATGTCCATGATAATTGCAAAAAGAAATGGGCTGAGGGATGAGCCTTGTTGGAGTCCACCTTGAAAGGCTCATGGTGTCTGCTGCGCACTACACTAATGTCTCATATCATTTACCAGTCTGATGTATTTCTCAGGAACCCTCTTGCTGTGTATGCACCAGTACAGTTCTTCCATTGGTACACAATCATAAACCTTCTCAAGGTCCATGAATACTCCATACAGCTCTTTCTATCTCTCTGAGTGCGAATAATAGCATCTGCAGTTGTCTTTCATAAACCTAAATTGCTCGTCACTGACGTTAACACTTTCTCTCAGTCGATGCTCCAGCACTCTCTCATAGATCTTCATGCTGTGACGCGTGAGCTCGATAACTTGGTAGCTTCCACATCCCATGACATCTCCTTTGTTTTTGAATATAAACCATATTATATCTTTTAAGATATTACGAAAGAAAAACCTCCTTATATCATTAAGTCTAAACGATTCTCAACAAATGAGCTCTAGATTTTTTTTGTTGTTTACATTTTAAATGATTTTGTTTTTATTCAGGCGGTACTCAGTACTTTTTCTTAACACGAAGTGCGCCGTCTCAAAATTTGGGAACCAATGATACCTAAGCCAACCCGGTGTAAAACGAGATATGGTTCGGCAGGAGCCGGGCTCCATAGATGATAACGGAATAAAGCGTGAAACTGATGTTGCGTAAAGAGTCATCTGAATCGAGTGCCCTATTCTTCACCGTTGCAGGAGGACTGTGATTCCGAAGGACTATATCCCCTGCTACACCGGCACCCTAATCAGTCCTTCACAGAGAAGGAGTTCGTATTCCCTGTATTGTGTGTTGTGCGTTCGTAGAAAGGCTGTGAATAGACTCGCACAGTGACAAGCTCTTGTAGTTAGTGTTTTGTGGAGTTTGAGTGACATTAGCGATACAAATATTTTGTAAATTGATCGATAGATAGTGACAACACTTTTCCTTCCTGCCATTGAGCCATTTTTATCTTTATTGCCGACAAGTGCAAGCAAAATGCAGGATGACATTGGTTGGAGTACCAATGAAATTCACAGTTCAAGTCAATGCAGATGAACTTTTACGATTTTTTTAATACTAGGTTGTCCAATTCGCAGGCCATTTTTTCATTGTGTAAAGTTGTATACCTTGAAAATAGAAGAAGGATACATTGGAGTGGCAAATCCCTTGACTTTTGTGTGACCAAGCATGAAGGCAAAACTAGAGTCAAAGGTAATACTGGGGTCATTGGAAATCAATTTACACATACTCCATATAAGCCTTGGTCAAGTGGGTCTTGTTACCAAATATGAAGTTAATAGGGCAATGCATGGAAGAATGAGAGCAACTGAGGCAGCCAACTTAACCAAATGGAACACGGACATACACACTGACATGAGGGCAACACTGGGGTCAAAGGGCATATTTAGGTCATTAGAGGGTAATTTGTGCACACCCCATATGAGCCTTGGTCAAGTGGTTCTTGTGACCAAGTTTGAAGTCAGTATAGGGCAATGCATGCAAGATTGAGAGCAGTAAGCAGTCAACCTAACCAAAGGGGACACGGACATACACAAACACAAAACCACCAATTGCTTTTTAAGCCAGGGTGATAAAAAGACGAAAAAGACGGAATGACTTATTGTTCTATTGCAACGAATGACTTTAGTTATTTCCAAAACCAATAAAACCAAACGAAAAGTATATGTAACCAAAGTATACCGTCTTCCAGTGTAGGGAAACTTTAACAATTCCTCATCTAATCTGTGGTGTAAGTTTGGTCTGCAAAACCGAGTGTAATGAACTTCTTAAGTCAAAGACATTATAGAAACAGTTAAATGTCAGAATCATAATCTCTATCTTTATTAAAGCACTGTTTAAATTACCTGCCACTCAAAGACAGCAGACTGTCTGATAATATTTGCATTATTCACAGCTATATTCAACTTGAACTTTAATGTCCCTTAAGATCCATGTGCAAAAATATTTGAAAGCTTAATTAGTTTGAAACACCAAATCACAGGACCCTCATCATGGTCTCCTGAAAACCATGCTTGTTTTTGAAGAACTTAACAAAACTAAACCTCATAATCAATTTGGGTGAATCGTGTGAATTTCTGTTTTAAGGAATTTACAAGAACTTAATTAACCTCGAAATTAAATTGGTTGAAATTGTGCAAAATTCGGTCCAGGGTGAGTAGGGATGGGAACATATGGACCGAAACACTTCAAATTAAGAACGAAAGTAATTTATGTACATCGTTTAGTCCAAAATCCCAAAAGAAATTTGAACAATTCCTGAAAAAATTGAAACTAACTATTCTTCGTTATGAGACCATAATTTACGTGGTGCGTCTGGGAGTACCCACCGCTTAATGACACTTTCATTTTTGAGTGTTTTAATCAAAGAAAAGCTGTCATTTATCCTTTTCCGACACTGCTGTCATATTATTCTTGTGACCTGTACATTTGCAGTAATACGCTGATAAGTATTGCAAGCTGTCAAAACCGACCGAGCTGTCAGTTACGACATAAAGAACGAAAGTAATTTAAGTACATCGTTTAGTCCAGTAGATGCAATTCCTGGTTCCCCCACAGTTCTAGTACTCATGGCTGTTATGAATCTTAGGTGTACTAGAAAGTACCAAGAGTACAGGTATCGAACCAACAGATATGGAAATAGTGCAATTCCATCCCTTACAAGAATGTTAAATGGATAATTGTGCAATTGATGTTGTGCAAATGTTTCCTGGGGTTTCACCCCATATCACTGCTGGTCAAATTCTAATATAAGTGCAATATTGCTTTTTGATGATAATACATGTAAGTTTGTGTGTAAGTAGGCCTACGTTAATCAATAGATGAGTGAACGAAGGAGTGAGCGTGCGTGCGTGCGAGGGAGTGAGTGTGTGTGTGAGTGAGTGAATAAGTGAGTGAGTGAATGAGTGAGTGAATGAGTGTGTGAGGGCGTGAGTGATAGATCAAGTATGAATAGTTATTGGTTTTTTTATTATGTATTTTTACTTGCTTGTTTTTGTCTAATCTTGATGTATCTGATTGTATTTTAATCATGCAATTCAGCTTTTGTGGCTGCCAGTTGATTTTCTAATAAAAATGAAATGAAATGAAATGAAAAGTGTCCCAAAGAAATTTGAACAATATCTGATAGAAATAAAGAACAGGCAGATAGAGAGGTGATTAGTCAGTGCAAAAGACGGTAAAATTACCACGTGATTGCATGATCAGATGTTCATTTAATTCGCGTAACTCCTACTTATGTACTTGTAAAAATACCGCGCGATTCAAACAGCCGAAAAGAACTTATTTAGGATTTCTGTCGAACTATAGTAAATTTCAATGTTTAAAGGATTTATGGGTTGGGTTTGCGCTATAAAGAAAGAATCCCTGCTTACATCTGTTTGCAAAAACATTCCTGTTTCATCCGAAATATTTGCATAGGTATGATTAAATACACTTCCAAAATCTTAATTTTAAAATCATAACCCCAAGCCTATTTCAAATCCTAATAAGTCACACATTCATTCTAAAATTCACTCTGAAAGAGTGAGAATCACTCCAAGAGAGTGAAAAATCACTCCAAATCACTCTTTAAATAACATTGATCACTGTAGGCGACTTTTCACTCTTTTGGAATTATTTTCACTCTTTTGGAATGGATTATCACTCTTTTGAAGAGTGAATTTTGCACTCTGTAACACTTAAAGAGTAAATTGCTTTTGAGAGATCTCAATAACAAACGAATGCATCATGACGGAAGAAAAAATAAATATTAGAAAAAGAAGAGAAAAAAAAAACAATGAAAGGAAAAAAACAAACAAACAAAGCAAAACAAAGAAAATCCTACAGCTGCTTGATTTCTTTGGGTGTCTTTTGTATACACTATACAACATTAGTTATATTGTATATAAAACATCGAGACTCTTCTATCTTGTATTTCCTAATAATGTTTTAATTTCTTTAGAAAAACAAACAAGAAGGCCAAAGACCTCTCCTGACTCTGTCACGGCATTTTCCTCGTCCCTGTACCGACATTTCAGCATCCTTACATTGGATGAAAAATTCGATTTTATTTTATTGGATTTTGTAACTATATACACTTCTAGAAAAGTCAATAAGAACCCCTAAGGGGCAAGTTAAGAAAGAACAGTTCTGTTTCCTGTATACGGGTATTTTGAATCAATGGCACGGACTTGAGACACGTAAATCATTTCATATCACATGATACCGTATAAACCGTATGGTTTCATGTCAAAATCTTACAGAATTTAAAAAGCAAAAACCGAGACATTTTGTTTTCTAAAACAAAAAAGCAGAGATGTTTCATAGCATTAATTTCCGTCAAACATCGATCGCATATTTTACGTGTTAACGTTAGTCAATTTGATTAGTCGCTTTTCGTGGAAATTGTATCTCAAAATTAGCGCGAGGCGAAATCTCCATCTCCAAGACGGACGCCAGCAAGTGTATATACGGGCTTTTAGAAAAACTATAACCGCAAGTAATTTTGAGATTCATTTTAAAGGGCACTGACCTTAGACTTTGCATGATTGTTCCAGATTCTCAGTTATGTTGAATAAAACAATATCTAGAATTTGAAATTCATACCCTTTCATGACACGTATTCGTTTTTTGAAAACTAGTTGTTTTCCGGTTTATAAGTGTAAATTTGAAGCTCAAATTGCAGAAATAACGTTACGAGGAGAAAACTAAAAGTACAAAGCGGAAGCTTGGGAACAGTGTGTCCCAAAATAAAATATTTGGTTTTGTTGTAATGTTATAAGACTTTCATCAAATGGATTATTTTTGTGTATACCAGATGTTTTTATTTTAATCACGTGGCGTTCATTTACAATAAAATACAGCAAAAATCAAACGAGCGTTTAGAAGGACATTGTTAAGTTATTGTCATAATAAATGGTTTGGTAATTGTTGGATAAACTATAGGTAAACACTTTATTAGGAAAAACTGGGTCATCCCGTCAACGTCTGGATTTGAAATATAAAACTTGATGTCAGAGCATCACCTGCATACTAACGCAAAACATATTTTACACAATAAGTACTCACCCCAGGGAGGCTCCCATATTGGAGGCGACGCTTATGTAAGGCTGTTAAGACCCCATTTATAGCCTTGTTATCACCCAAAGACCCCATATTTTTGGAAACCTTTACCACTGTCACCAAAAGACCTCTGTTTGTGGGAAATCTAAAAAAAATGTAAAAAAGTGCAAAGACCTCTATCTTTTAGAAAATTTAAAAAAAAATAATCACTCAAAGAACCCTTTTTTTTGGGGGGGGGAATTTAGCAAAATCACCCAAATAACAAACATCCCCTATTTATGGGGAATTCTGTCTCTCACCCAAACACGCCTATTTTGCACGTCCTCTGTCACTGAATACGGGCATTACGTAAACATATCTATGTGCCAATCTTACTTTCTAGTTTACTGTTTAAGTTGCAGACATTGTTGCTTTTCAAAGAAGATCAAAGAGAATGAGAGAGAGAGAGACGCCAACATACAATCAGGGAGACAGATAGCGGTAGACAGATAGACGAAATATACAGAAAGGCAGTCAAACAGATGAGATCGAGTGAGAGAAAAAAGACAGAGGAAAGAAAATGACAACGGGCAGACAGGCGGACAGAGAGAGAGAGAGAGAGAGAGAGAGAGAGAGAGAGAGAGAGAGAGAGAGAGAGGGGTGAGAGAGATGGGAGGGAGAGGGAGAGAGAGAACAAAAAAGAGTGATAGAAGGAAGTGAGAATAAATGGAAAATCGCCGGAGAATTATATGAATAGTTTATGTTCAGTTCATCAAGTTGCTGCAAAAAATACGATATTACATGGCAACAAACACCGAATATATTGCCAGAAATTGTTACTAACTAGAAACCCAACCCATAGAGCTACACATTCGTTATAAATTAATAACTGTTTGTGTGTTTTTATTTATGTTTTCCTCTGTTACTTTGTTGGTTTGTTTATTTTAATCTGTGATGACTTATCGCTCTCTGAACCGCATACCACACGCTGGCAGTATAAATTAACTTAACTATTGGTAATTTTTCCAGACAGAAAAATGCAATAAACTTATGCCGACCTTCGCCTTCCTTCGGGGCATGTTTCCTTGTTACTTTTTTAAATAAATGAACTTTGAACTTATTAATGAAGTCATTAAGTAAATTACTTAATTAGAGATGTACTTGCTGACCCTCACAGTCTACAGCCGTAAACATGGTCATTCTAGCATAGGTTATGATGAGGCGCTAACTCACAAATGGCCCTTATTTGAACTCATGTTCTCAGAATCAACCTGACTGTAACAAACATAAGACCCCCATCGAGCACACAAACAAATAAGAGTGAATGTTAAACCTGAGTGGGATGAATATACATACAGAGGGATAGGACGCACGCACAAATACGCAATTCAGGTGTGCCTCGGCTTGAATGTTACCAAAAGAAATTTAACTTTTTCTTCAGGAAAACCAAATTTAATTTCTCATATTTATTGCTAAAACAGCACCGGAAATACACCAAAGAAACTAAATAATCCACTTTTGGGGTTTTATCATTTCTCTTTAAGGAGTAGTTTGAGGGGAAAAGTAGGTGCATAGGTTTCCGAATTCGGCAACCTTTTACAAGTTTGTCATTATGGAATAGTAACAGCTAATTTACACTTTTGATTTCTGGGATTTCTTGTGTACAAGGAGAAATACGTTGGTAAAACAGCATGGGGAATATGGTAAGCAAAATGAATACATCACGATATAAAATCGTACATAAGTTATAAAAATGTAGTTTGATCACAAAGTAAATGATACACTATGGCCGAGGCACAGATGAACGTATACATTTAAAACAGAGTGAATAGGCAGCTTCATATTTTTACGTGATCAGTGGAAGAAGAAGATTGTATCAAGTTCTTAAACATGTTAGTTAGGCTATATAGCCCTAACGTCCCCTTAACTACATTTAAATGCACTTTGAAAAAAAATCACGGAGCGGAATTGCCCTATAGATCTAACAAGAAAGATAACGCTAGCTCCTTTTTGCGGTGATCGTCAGATTTTCCTCTAAGGACGTTAGGGATATAGGAGTAGTCTGATTGGACTATTGGAAAGCAATATTTTTTGGATAACAGTTTGTCAACATAAATTATACGATAATGTTTATTTTATACTGCTGTCTGGACTAGCTCTCGTTTATGTGGCGGCACACAAAATCAATATCTGCCCAAAGAAAGTTCTGTTGTATGGTTAGGTACAAAGCAATGATTACAGTTACTTAAAATGGTTATACAGTTATTTAAAATAATTATTGAGGTCCAATGACCTTTGTCGGTCCGGTAAAAGAAAGATTTACGCAAACTCTCAGCTTATTGAAAAAAATCCGGATTAATGATTTGAAAGCTATTGAATAGAACTTGTGAAGGTATCCACGTTAAGGCTGACTGACGAATTCACTACCGGATTAAAAGGCACCATTCAAAGAAATGCAATAAAGGTGGCTATGGAATGCTATGAATAGAACAGGTTATTCTTATAAATATTATATATGTACCAAATAACAAATTATTAACGTAGGCCTATTTTCATAGGGGGCCAATGCCTAGCTTTGTGCTTTTATTGGAAAGTGGGTGTTAATTTCTCTTTGACATACTGTACAATCTGTAAGTTACTTGTGCATCCATGGCATTCCACACACACGTGTCAACGACCAATTGCATTTCAATAGGTGATTTTTAATCAGATAATAGATTTCGTCAGCCAGGTTGGGCAACAAGAATGCTCCACAAGTACTATTCAGAAATAATCACAATATTTAGCTGATAAGGTTTGAGGAAACTTGTCCTTTTATATCTAGGCCGAATTGCACAAACTTTATCAAATATGGAAAATGTTTTAAGGGCAAGAGATCCGTATACATTACATTAATATACACTATTGCCTTAGATGGGGACTTTTCCTACCGCGTTACAGCAAAGCGTTATGCACGTCTCTTGCGAATGTCTTGCGAATGTGTTGAATAAGACATATCAACGAGCTTAATTAATGCATTTTAACGTGTTGGATTGGCAATACCAAGACATTAAATACGTGGATATGACACGCGATAGGGATTTGTTTTAAACGAAAATATCTTATTTCTTAAGCAGTGGGACAGATTATGTAACTTTGAAGGAACTCTTACAACATCGTAAAAGCCGCCAACTAAGATTACCTTACTCGATAAACGACTATGTTATTAGAAGTAGTTTTACCATCGCGTTTGTTTTTTTTATTTCACCTGGGCAAAGGATGTTTTCATTTGTTTTTCAATTGTTTTCATTTGTTTTGATGTTATAAGACTACATATCCCTATCCACTATTTTAAAACATTATGGACTGAGATGCCTTATTTTTAAAGGTGCAAAGAGAGATTTCAATTAATACGTGTTCCTAAAAATGTGAAAATTCTGATTTTTGCACTGGTCTAAAGCTTTCTATCGAAAATATCCCCAGCTGAAAGGATTAAGCTGAGAACTGTTTCTTTGGTACAAAAATGTGAAATTTCTAATTTCCTATAGAAGCAAATAGGAAATTCAGCCTGTTTTCTATTGAAATATAAGCATATATAAATCACCTTTTGTTTTCATTTTAAGCTATTTCTGCAGCCAAATAAAAGGTAGGGAATCTATTCAGTGTCTAATCTATATGAAATCACTACATGTCACAGAAAATATAGATGACTTCGTTGAAATCTCTCGTTGCATCTTTAATAGCTACTACCTCCAGTACATTGAAATTCATATCATCGACCTACCAAGTATTTTCAGTGGCACTTGCTACATTTAAACATGTTCAAGAGATGTCTTCTAGTTGTAAAATAGTCGCTATGACCTTCAATTTGAAAACAAATGATACAGTGATTTTTTTCTGCAAGTATAAGCTACATCGAGTGGGGACTAGGATCCTCATAAACACTCAGTCTTCTCCACAAAGGTGGTCCAATAAAAATACAATGAAAACTAACGATAAAGCTGCAGAACTGAAAAATGAAGAGAAATACTTCTTAACAAAATATCAGCGTCACGCAAGTTCTAACTTCAGGAAGTTCCCTTCGGAGGCGCCTAAGAAGTGATGTGTTGGCGCCCTCCATCATACCACACAAATCCGTTCCCCAAATCAACCCACGAGACCTCCGAAAACAAACGCAAAATGAAGTTTGAGTCAGACCAACGATAAATATTTAACTAGATTATACGCAATTTCCAGGTATTAAAGAAGAGGGAAATCTACGACACCTCTTTGCCGTCATTCAGACTATTAATTTTGCAGTTACAAATAGCTGAGCTGTATGTGATCACGCGCTTATAGGGCCTATTAGATTTACGAGGCACTCGCAGGGTTAAGTAATGTGACTTTATGGACATTCTTCAATACAAATTCCAATGAAAGTACTACTTTGTTTTCTTCTAGACCTACATCTGCAAGGAGCTAGCACAGTGGCACACAGTTATTATTCGTGACTTGGCGGTATCCCGCGTCGTTAGGGAAGCCCTTCCAGGGATGAACTGCTCTACTCAATTACGGCATACATGTACAACCTTATAGTAGTTACATAGCCTAATAGGTCTCACTGTTTCCACCAATTTGTTAACGTTTAGATGCACAACAAAGTACAAATGCACCCATATTATAGCAAATGCAGGCTGTCCGCACTCCAGTTCAACCCAGGGTTTAAGCAAATCTTTAAGACGTTGAAGACTCTTGAAAAGTCTGCGTCTATGAACATAACACCCCACCATGGGCGCCGTGCGGTATGATTACGGAAGGGAATTGTTTTCTTAGTCGCATTTTCTACGTAGTTGTTTTAAATTTTGCCAATAAAACATCTCACATATTACGCAAACACTTTCAATCTGGTACAAGCACCAGATTCATACAATCATACCTGCGCACACTTAAATTACGCCCAACCCTGGGCGCCCAACATCCCATTTCTCTAATGCGTGTGTTGCTATGTTGAAGTTGTTTAACATCGATGTCATTTATTTCAAAATCTGAGTCATTAAAACAAAAAATGCACCATTATTAACAAATCTGGTGTGAAATTGATATTAAACATTTATTGCAGCCCAATTTCTACAATCCATCAAAAGAATCCCATTAAACAATCAAGGGAGTCGCACATCGTGAGAAGCAAAGACCTTGGTGAAATGTTCAGTGTGAGTCAGAAAGATATCCTGATTGTTGAGTGTTATTATTGCATAAGAGCGACGCTGTTACTTAACATCTAACCGCCACTGCTGCCACTGGTAAGGCGAGTAAAGATGAGAAGAGTCAGTGTTTTAGATTAGCGACATCTTTAGTCAGGCCATCCCCCATAACACTTCACCCGGACAAACAATGTGGTCCAGGTTTAGGTGGATACATAGCGAAAGGATTCAAATATGGCCTTAATCCAAAAACGGCCTCTCTATGGGAGTTTCCGTAACCTGAATCATCTGCCACACTTGTTTTTCTGACACACTAGAATTCGGGAACCAACGGAATAAAAATGTGATTTATTAGGTGAAAGGATTCCGAATTCGTAAGTGTGTCAGAAAAAAAGGTGTGTCGGATGGGGTAAGGCTACGGAAACTCCCCTCTCTATATCACTTTTGACAAATACATTGGATCATGTAAAACTATGTATTACAGTAACCAACTCGCCTACATCATGTAATAGTTTAAAGATAGTTGACACGATGACAACCTCGTTCCGCAACGGTAGTGACGTTCCAGTAAAATTACACTTTTTTCATGGGTCAATTTGGTGCACTTTTTATGCTTCTACTATCCAAGTAGGCGGATTATTTAATCAGTAATCAGATGTTTTGGGATATGCTTGCTATATCGTGGGGAGGAACACCAATCGGACCATGGATCGGCCACTCTTAAAGGCATTTCATGATCCATCCTTGGTCCCCGACTACCACAATAAAGGTGGTGAAATTTTTATATCATTGCAATGTCAGCCTTGGTAAAAGTACAAAAAGTACCAAATCTGATGTACAGATCGATAGTGTTAAAAATATTTGCAAGGTTGAGTTTTTCCCATAAAGAGACAGATATTGCAGCACAGTGGCACATGGGATATTGCGATGCGAACATTTTGCTCATAGTCTTAAAAGCAAACGAGCAAGATCAAAATCAATTTTATTTTTCGAGCATATATAGTGAACCATAAACAGATTTAAAGTTGCCAAGAATCACGAAAATGAACATTATTACATTTCTCACTACGAAACCAAACATTAATTAATCTCGTGGAAGCTCGGTTAGAAGGTTCTTCTATTGTTTCTGAAAATGTCAGGCAGATCAATGTTTGTGTACAAGAAACATCTTGGACCTTTCCGATGACAGGAATCCGTGTTTGTATCAATCAGCCGTGCCAAAGCTATAAATACTCACACAACATAAATTTCTTTGAGAAATCAAAATCACATCTTGGTGTTTCCTTCTTAATGCTCCCTAGAATGCTTTAATTAATCACTCTTGAGATTGTGGTGTGTTCATTTTTCACTCTGTCACAAATCTTCAGTGTGACAATTGTCTTTCATTCAAATTTCAAAAAGATACACGCAAAAACACGTATATATATATATATACCATATTGCTAACATTCCCACGAAAACAGATTATATGTTGGTTATAACACCAAAGAGTGGCTTTTTAGATGCTTTCAAAGCAACTGCCCCATCTTTGGATGGCCTTTCATCTCAAAAACACTCCCTAAGAGAGGCTGGTTTGGACTCATTTGAATGCATTTTTTAGGCTGTTCCAAATTGGAAATTAAAAATGCCAAATTTAAAATTTATGAAATAAAAAGAGAAAAGTGTTCTCATAGCGACCACCTTCGCCTCAGAGTCAAATGGATTAATGAAACCTCAGAGGTAAAAGACGTGATTTGAAACAGTTTTCAGCTGTCTTCTACAATTTTCAAGGGGAATTTGGATCAAACAACAACCTACTGGATTTTCTGAATAGCAGTTACTGAGGCAAATTATTGTTTTTCATCCAGACAGTCTTTAAAAATCCTGTTTGTACTTTATTCTATTGTATTTATGCATGAGTTTTCAGAATGACACGGACAATTCATTTTGTTACAATAGACAATGGTTAGTAGCACATTTTATTTCCTGCCCATAATTATGTACTATAACAAAAATAGTCTAACGTGAAAATTTAACAGCAAATTGGGCATTTTGTGGGCAAAGAAAAAAATATGGTTTAGAATTAAAACTCTTTGACTGGACCTACTCCAAACTTACTGGAGTACTTTTTATGGTAAGCGTGCCACACTAGTAACTCTAGAAATACTTTGGGTAACATCCGCGTTATGCATTACGGAAGAAAGCACATCAGGCAAAAATAGAGACTGTGAGTCTTTACATGGATGAACACTTAACATTTTCGACGATTACTTACCAAAATAGA
The DNA here is from genome assembly GCA_023653785.1 of Ophioderma brevispina. NCBI lineage: Eukaryota > Metazoa > Echinodermata > Ophiuroidea > Amphilepidida > Ophiodermatidae > Ophioderma > Ophioderma brevispina. Next base: position 167,961 of record JAMKCH010014347.1, read on the forward strand.
CGTCGCAATTGCTTAAAGCGGCACTGGCCATTTTCACAAAGATTGAAATTTCTTTAATTTGAATTCCAAATGATGTCTAGGCCCTTGGAAAACAGAGATATATTTTACACTATAAAATAACATACCCCAAAAAGATAGGGGCATTGGAATAAGCGATTAAAGACATCCAGTTAATTTGTAGGCCAACTTTAAGTTTTCATAACTTAATCAACCCAAATGTGTATTATTACATGAATATTTTTGACTCGTACTCAATGATATTAAAACCCAAAAGGTTATAGACCGATCAAACCGTGTGCATAGCGTGGGAAACATTCAAGTACGGAGTGCGTGTATTGTGTTTACACCCATTTTCGTCGTCTGCTGAAATAATTTAGCATCGCCGGCGACGCGAAATATAAAATCGTGGTTTACCCATAAGGAAGCTGATTTGGTCTTAATAATTGCGGGGTGAGGGCTTTTGTGTATAAAAGCCTTACAAACCATGCAAAAATATTTAGAATTTTGAAAAAATCTGAGGGCGCACTATTTCAAATGTGCCAGTTGTTCTTTAAGGTTAACACTAAAAGCAAAAATCTGAAGAAAAATTCCCTAAAATTTCATATTGTCAAGTAATAGTTTCTTACTCCAAACCGTTACAAGTGGAGATGAAGAAGAAGAATCGTTCCCACTGTTGTAATATCCCCTTTTTTATTTTGTCGTATTCTCCCTATTTAGCCTTTCTCCTCAGTCCTTTCCCCGTCTCCATTTTCTCCATTTTTTTCTTCGGTCCCGTGGCTCCGTATGTCCTTCCTCTCCTTGCTTCCATTTTCTCCTCTTTTTCAACTACCCGCTGTTTTTCACTCTCTTTCCCCCCCTCCAATCGTTCTGTTACATCCCCCCACGCCCCCTTAGTACCGCCCTATAAATTTTCACCCTTTCAAACTCCCCACTACTCCTTCTGCGTCCTGCTAGCATATTCCCGCCCTCTCTCTACACCCCGCCACTCATCCCCTATATTGACCCTTCTCTCTCTCTGCTTCTCTTTCCGCTGTCTCATCTTTTTTTCCCCGTCTCCCAATTTACTTCGTTATGAACCTTAACCTCTTTTTATCCCTTTTTATTAAAGCCAACACTTCGTCTGTTCCACAATGTATGCCTATTTCCTTCTTTTGCCCCCCACGTTGCCCTTACTTCGCTTTCATCTTTTCGATTACCCTCCTTTTTTTATTATCGTCTATACCCCCACTTTTGGACCAGCCTTTAACCTACCTAGTGCCTCTTTTTCCTCTTTTACCGTGATTTTTCATCTCTGGTATCCATCCCCCTCCTCCCCCCTACTGCTCCCACCTCAGTTGCCGCTAGACCCACCATCTTATCCTCAATATAGTTTACTGGCCTTCATTACATTTCGTTCACTCTTCACCCCTCCCCGCTTGGCTCCAATCGCCTATCTCTTGCCTGTTTCCCCACCTTTCCATAAACACCCTCACTCTTCTCTTCCTCTTGTGCTTACCCCCACTTTCATTCCCTTACACCACCACCTGCCTCTGCAATTTTCTTCCTCCCCAACTACCGCGTTCTTCTTCTCCCCCGCCGCCTTCCTCTTTCCTTTGTCTGCCTTTCTACCCGCTCGCGCACATCATACCAGTTTACGATTTACTCAGTGATCCCACCCTAACCCACCTTCCCGTTCCCGGTGCTTTTATACCTGCAATTCTCCAGCTTACCTCAGTTTATGTCATTTCTCCTGACTTTCCTCATCCACCTTCTCGCTCGATTTTATCCGTACCGCCCTTTCCTCTCCCCCCTTTGTTTGACCCGTCCCCTTACCACTCCCCTTTCGCTCCTCCCTTTTCCGCCCCTTCACATTTTTTACCCTTTCACCTATCGTAGACACATCCGGACCCTGCCTTGTCCATTTCCCCCTCGAGCTTTCGTTCCTTCGCAGTCAAGTAAAATCTAAACCGCGGTGTATATTACCGCGATGATTTGATCTGCGAGAGAAGTGTGTGATAATGATTAGCAGACGTTAGTCTATATTGGAATTGGTCTACTTTTTGAAATTCCAAAAATTGTTGCCAGTCAGAAGACAGTAAGAAGTGTGTCACTTCATTTGGGTATGTGGACTGTCCTTTTTTGTCAATTTTAGAAAAAAATTTGCCCCTTTTTTTTTGCACACCTTTTTTTCTCCTCTTTCGTCTTTTTTTTCTCCGTCTCCCTTGGCTCTGTTCCTCTGTATTTTTCCCCCCGTTCTTCTCCCTGTAGGCCGTACCTTCCTTTTCTTCATGTTTATTTTGTGCCCTGCCCCCGTTGGCGCCTTTTTTTTTGCCCGCATTTCGTGCGGCCCGTTCGAGTTCCCCCCGCCCTTCTGCGATGTTCTGTTTTCGGGTCCTCGGCCCTGCGCCCCTGTGGCCGCGTGCCCGGGATATGTCGTACCCCCTTCGGGGTTCAGAATTATTTTTCTCCCCCTTCCTCGGTTCCCCAAAAGAACTAGTAGTGCTTGTGTCCCGCTATTATCGGCGGACTACAGGGCCTGTATCCTTGGGTTAGTTATCAATACACTGATGGTCGCCAACTATAAATTACCCATTAGAGATATGTAATGTTGTTTTTCTTTTATAGGCTATAGGAACCAAATAGATTCATGATGTATTGTTTGAGTAATTTGTTCGCTTTTATTCTCGGTAAATATTTCTTCCTCTAGGCTATTAGTGGGCGTGTCAATCTGTCTTCCCTAAGCTTGTGACCAATGGGAGCAGATTACACGTACGTAACAAGTTCCTTAGTGGCACAGCGGTTAAAGGCGCTTATCACATCTGTATTATTTTTTCCCCGTTGGTCCGGGTTCGAAATCGGTCAAAAGTAGTTTGATTTTCTTTATTATTGTTGTTATTTAAGTTTTGTTCTTGTTTCGCTGTTTGTTAACAGAAACGATTGGCCTTATTTTGCTTTTTTCTCTCCTTTTCCCTTGCCCTTTTTTTCTTCTTTTTTTAACAACCTACACAGCTTTAAAGTGAATCACGAAGTTGGGAATAAGTAAATGAAACAAATTGCAATGGAACAAAAGACATAAATTTAAACATAAATAAAATCAAATAAAATTAAAAAGACTTATTGAATGAGTTGAAAGAAAGAGAACGCTAAAAGACAAATAAAAAAGAAAAGACAAATAACAAATAAGAATTTAAAAGAAAACATTATTGAATTAAAACTTAATTTAAAAAGTCCATCTAAATATATGAGCAAATTATTAAAAATAAAATTAATAACAAAAGTTCAATAAACAAAATAAATGTAGAAAATAACAAAAAATGCCACTAAATGAAAATACACAATAAACAAGGTACTTAAAATGAAATGAACTAATAAAAATAAAAACTTAAAATACTAAAACACTACAGATAAATTGATAAATTTTCCTTCTTATTTCCATATCCATCGACATGTATAATGAGTACAATACAAAAGTGAGAACCATAATACAATTATATAGCGGAGGTGACACAAAAGGCAAAGTGAACCAGACGATGTCCACCTCCGTTCCTAAAGGTATATACATAATTACAAAAATCAAAACTAAAAAATTTTGCAACGAAAAAAGTTTTAGGTAGCTTATTATGAACCCATATGAATCAAACCAACACTGCACAAAATTAAAGCTAGATCTAGGTATGCGACATCAGCATATGATGATGCTTTTCTGCTTTTTAAACGCATACATGTTTTAGAACAATTAATATTCGGTGAAAATTCTTCCAGTCTTGTGGGCCGCATTGTTCTTATCATCTTGATGAAAACAAATGGTTTTATAAATGTCAACGTAAAACTCCATCTTGTGTTACGAGTGTTTCCATATTAAGTAATTAAAACAGACATTTGGAAGTTGGTGTGAAACAAAATGTAGCATTAACATAGCCCCAGATCGGTTTGTATAACATAAAATACTAAGCAAAAAAAACAATAAAAAAAAATAGAAAATTTAGTTGGAAGCCATATGAAAATAACCAAATACACTTGATAAATACGAAAAGCAAGGGTTTGTTCAAAAAGATGTGGGCGTTTATGATGAAAATACTAATTTAAATAAAACAGTATAATATAATAAACAATGAACTTGAGCCTAAATACGAACAACGTTAGTAAGTAATTTGAGTTTAAACATAAATTAAGAAATAATAACAAATATGAATACGAACAAAAATTAATATGAAACAATAAAATAAGCATTTAAAAAATGGGCAAATAATGACAAATATTAAAAACAAAAGTACTACAAATTAATTTTAAAGAAATAAAACCTGAAGATTAAAAATAAAAAAACTGACAAATACATTTAAAAAAACAAAATGAAGAAAATGTTTTTTAAACATTATAAAAATAAAAAAATCTAAATGTTGACATATAGTGACCCAAAATAAAAATCAGCTTTAACAAATATAAAACATATAGAAAAAGTGAGAAATGGTTAAAAACAAAATATACAGTTTTTATAAAAAATATTTTAATTATCCCTATTTTTTTTTATTTTTTTTTTTCATTTTTCAATTTGGTGATAATGAAACCTGAAGTGGACGCTGAAGGGTTGGTGTTGGGGGAATGTGATGATTCAAACCCTGTTGTATAATGTGAAACCCTGGCGTTGATGGAAACGATATCCCGGGGGTATTGGAAAGGGAATTCTGGGAGGTTGAGAAGGATACCTTGTAAGGTTTAATGGGTATGCAAATGAGGTATTGCCATTTATTTTCCGTCAAGCGCTTCTGCCCAATTATCATTATAGCGCATGACGGCATCAATTTTATACAAAAAAAAACATGGGTAGTTGGGGATGGGTAGTTGGTAATTGTCAATAGATAAAAAGGGATAGGTTTGAAGGTAAGTCAACCTGGGTTCGTTTGGGAAAAAGGGCCAACCTTTGGTAGATTAGAAGGGGAATCGGTTAGTTGGAAGGAACACCCTCTGTGACATCTGGAGGGCTCCCAGACAGTTGTGAAATGGTGGTTCATTGGATAGTTTGGAATTGAAGAAAGACCATTGGGACTTTAAGGCAGCTAGGAAAGGGGGCCCTGGTATATTTGCAAAGGGCCCTGTGGGTCGTAGTCCGGCAGGAGACCCTAAGGTGGTGACAAAGTTTAATAATGGTACAGGTTAAGTCTGATAAGGTTCCGCAAGGAACCAAACAACCCTAACTTCGGTACCCCTCCGCGCCGAAAAAACCGGCGAAAGCCGATAACCGCGAAATTCTATTTCGGTACTGAAATACACGCCCTTGAGGCTTATGATACAATCGGCGCACTATGCGGTGTAAATTCGCAATGACATTTGTTGTGTGTCAATCAAATCGTGGTATGTAAGCTAAATGTGTCATTTTCGCCTTATCCGGATAAATGGAGCGTTAACCTAGGATAAGCAGCCTTATCTGGGGTTTTCGATTCCTTATACGGGGTTTAGGTTTCCCTAAACCTAGATAAGGCACCTTATCCCAAGATCAAGCTCTTTATCTAGGGTTAACAATCCTTATCTGGAGTTAAGGTGCCTTATCCCCAGATAAGACTCTTTATCTATGTTTTATGTAGCCTAATTTTGGACTAATTCTCCTTATCTATAGGGTTACAGCCTTAACCGGGTTTCGTTTTATCCTTGGTTTGCTCAGAATTCTAGTTTAAGGCGTATAAAACTTGTAAAGAGCGTTATTTACGCAAGTGCATTTGCTCTAGATAACGCTCCTTATCGAGGGTTACCTATCTGCCTCTACTACTTTTTTTGGTTCTCGTGCACGTTTCTCAATGGTACTTGGTGGTAAGTATGTAGAGAATAACGAATATCCATAAATCGAAACCCAGTCACCTTTAATGTCGTTTCACGCCCAACTGTAATAACTAACCTGTTGAAATTGTAACAGATCCCCGATCAAGAGCAATTGTTAGTGTATTGAATTTGGGGGGAAAATAAATGGCTTCACTGCTGGGATTTTAAATTTAATAGGTCTTGTAGCATAATAAACCAACGGCTGAATGATCGGTTTGGTCTTGTATTAAAGTTTCTCTAAACTAGGTTTTTGAAATACCACAGCTCACTGCGAACCAGCCATTCAACATCCCGCTTGAATTCACCCAAATGTGGCGTATTAAGCGCGAATTTTGAATTGTACTTACTCAAGCGTGGTACAGACATTAAAAGATGGGAATTTTTGGGGTTGAAGCCCCACAGTAAGGTTTTTTTTCTTAGTGGATGCTATGGAAATTTTCCCACAGTTTCTCATTGTCCAGGTTATATAACAACAGAACGACAGGAAATGTTTCACTCTGGATACGAACTCCTTTGATACATCACCCGTAGGCATGTCCGCACATATGTGTACGTCTTTAAAAAATAAAAAAACCTTTTGTACTCTTAATATAATAAAAGACCAATGCTTGTTTACGGTGAAATGTTCCCAGTATATACTACCTACCCAATCTTTTTACGTGAATCTCAGGTTGCTAGTCATTTTCCACTAGGGACAAGTAAGGATATGCGCCTCCGTAAATGTAACTGAAACGCCGTTTGTATAAATATGTTTGTTTCGATGACGTTCAATGCGATACACGTAATTACACGCGTTTTTGTGGCTCTATGACTTCGTGTTTCTTTAAAATACCCTATACCTGTTGCTTTGTGTTTACGATAATCAGTGTGTTCTAGATGTTGTGTTTCCAGGACATTGTGTGTTCTATGACATTGTGTTTTCCTATAACATTGTGTTTCTATACTGTGTTTCTATAAAATTGTTTCTATGTTTTGTATTTCTATAAATTTTTTAGGTTTTTTCTTTTTTTAATTTATAATTCTTTTTTAAATCACCAATGTGCCGTCTTGTTTTGATATTTTGTTTATTTTCTAAATATTTCCAGTCCAAACACCCTAGTCAATTGTAATGTAAATAACAGACTTGTATCAAATTCCACACTGTATTGCTATACAACGCCAATAGGGTAAAAGTCTGTAAAATGGCCTTCTTGTTGACACTCCAGTCCAATATCTTGCAGAATTAGGTTCATGTAAACAAAACCCGTCTGCGTCCCATTTGAAAAAAAAAAAATTTTGCACACCAAACCTTTAAGGGGGTCAAAACTGGGCACACCAGCATGCTATTCCATTTATTATTCTCACTCTCGCAACAATGGTGAAATGATACAGTATCACCATATGCAGGTGCAGGAGTTAAATGTAAGGCATATGATAGCATGGGAGGCTGCGACCCATTGCAATTAAAGTGAAATCAGAATCGCTAGAAACTTGATAGTATATACAACACAAAAGCCATGAAATATCGTAGGCGAATCCACAAATCATTCCGTCCGGATGAAAAAAAAAAAAAAAAACAAAAAAAAAAATACAGAGTTATAATATGAAACATCTTTTTCAGTAAAATCAAAAGATATAGTAAAATTGGAATATGTAAAATATACTCATTTGATATGGCTTAAAGGGTTGCGATAGTTTTGTTCCGAGTCGGTATTTTGCATCGACTATTTTAACACAGCATCAAGTAACGGCGACATAAAATACTTTCTCTACCATGGACGATTGAATGTTCCTAATCACAAATTTTTTGCTTGTTTTGTTTTTGGACCCCTTATGCTTATCAAAAACATTAATTTGAAAGCATTAGATCTAACAATAATTGTTTACACTGAAAAACAGGAAGGATCCCCATCCATACCATTGTCATACCTTCACATCTGTAAAAGATGCACTTATGCCACCTCAAATTTTTTTCAACTCAATGTTCGATAAAATAAATGATATTAACAAACATTTTGACTCAACTGAACATAAAGCGTTACCTAAGGCACTCACTAATGTAATGTATAAAACTATAACAATTTTGTCCAAATAAAGACATTAAAATAAATCCTTCATTCAGCTTTACTTGAAACCTTGGTAGGTACTTATTATCTCTCATTATTTCCTAATGTTACATGGTTATCGAGGCTTCTAATTACCTGGAGTAGGTGGCAAAAAAAAAAAATAATAACGTTAATTTTAATCAGCGATTTATTGAGGAAACAAAACTACATAGTCTTTTTGTGGCGGTTAAAAAAGCATGTTAAAGGTAGATTGAAAACGATGCGATTTCGGATCATCCAATTACTTACTGATGTGGACACGTTGAGAAAAATAGCGGTGGATCTAGCATCGCCGCAGACTCATTGATACCCCAGGGGACAGTATGGGAGTATAGAGGAGAGTGACTTACAATGTCAAGCAGCTACCCAAGTCCGAAGTTATTAGCCTTTGACTGAAATCTACTAATACGTGCAATTTAAAAAAATATGGGTGCTTGCGCGGCACCTATTACCTATAATGCGCGCCACCCGAAACTCAAACCATAATGGTCCACCAACCATAACAAGAATACGGGACGAGGGAGAGTAAGGGAGGATAGATATAAACGGACAGACCGGACAGGGACAAAAAGGAGAGAGAGGGAGGGAGACAAGAAAGAAAGAAAGAAAGATTAGAGGGAGAGGGAAAGACAAAGACAGGAGAGGGGAAATAGAGCCAGGCGGGATAATATTAAAAGGACCGAGGAGTAAGGGAGAGCAAGGAAGAAGAGAGAGGATATAAAATTAAAGAAAGGACGCGAGAGAGAATAAGCAAATTGTGCAATTTGCATGGGCAAACCACCATGTAGTACACTGAATGAAAATCGCTTACTCGACCCTTTGAAAGTGAGTTGACAAGTGATGACTCTTTTGTTTTAAAAATTCTTAAAGTAATTTTTCACGATATATATTAAACTTGGATTTCGCAAACTAAAATCGAGTGCGCTCTCCTAAGACTATTGCCGGGACTATTGTTTACGCCGCATGTATAATTGAACGGTTTTTTAATGCTTGGGGTACAGCCATGTACATTCAATCTTCCGTGTGCAAGCAGGGCGTCGCTTAGACATTTTGTCAGGGGGGTGTTGTAATGTAACGTTAAGAAATGTATGCTGCGTTAGAGTCCTCGGAAGCATACTAGTGGAGCGAATAAAAAACAATAGGCCTACAACTACTCGGCGCAAAGGTTCGGACCCACTTAAGCGCCGTTGAAAATTGTCCTAAGTAGCTGCTCTTAGAGACCATTTTTTCTTGATCTTTGAACTGCACACCGCAAGTGCCTTGACGCAAATCGGAAAGCCCTGAAATGGTGTGGGTACAGTGGCCCGCGTGGGCCACTGGCAGGGCAGAGCCCATGACGGGGCCAGGGGCGGGGAAGAGCCACCGGAAGCTCTTGGATTTAAGGTTAATTTAAGCTATTCAGAACTTCAACATGACCCACTGTTTGAGGGGTATTTCAAAGTAAGGACCCAGTAAAGACTGGTTTCTAACTTTGCTCATGAGACGGGCAGTATAACATGTAGAAGCTTCGTACGCAAAGAGAATTGCATATAGCGAGTGTCCAATGGTTTTAATGGGGTGGTTTGTTAGTGCAGGAGCAGAGCCCTTTGGGGTTCAGGGGCGAAGCCCAGGAAAGCTCCCTGGATTTCAGCTAAATTCAGAACCTTCAAGGATTACCAACTTTTTGAGGGGTAAAATGGTAACCCAAGTGCAAAAGAAAAGACTGGTTTCTAACTTTGATCCTCACTGATCGGGCAGTATAAGATTGTACCGCCGAAGGGGAACTAACACAGTATAGCTAGCGCCAATGTCTTTAACGGATCCAGTGCATGAGCAGAGCCCCGACCGGAGTTCAGGGGCGGAGACCCCGGAACCTTCTTGATTTTGATATTAAGAAAGGTATTTTGAAGGTTTTTAAGTATCAGTAATTCATTCAAATGACAGCCAGTAGACCTTAAGTTTATGGTGCTGGGAGCTTAGGGAATCGATCACTACCAATTTTTTTCTTGGACCACTTCAGCTCCCCGATGAAAATCCCCTTCTACGGTTAGACAAACTTGGGGTGGATGGCCCATGGCTCCCCTCGTGTTTTCAAATTGATTTTACACAATTTTGACACAGTACTGTTGGAACAGTAACAAGTCATGATTACCGTTGTCGCCTTGGAACAAAAAACTATTGGACTTGAGGGAAGCAAAAACTATTTGGGATATTTGGATTTATGTAAGTCTGGAGGTCAATCTCATGCGTTCTGATTGGCCATTCTCAATTTTGTTTCAGTGTTTAGTTTTTTAATTCCCCTTTCTCTTTTGCTCTTCGCTTTCCCTCTTTCTGGTTCTTCTCTTTTCTTCTCTCTCTCTCTTCCCTTTTTCTTCGTCTCTTTTTGGGATCGCTGGGGGGGGGGGGTTGGGTGTTCCACCCCCACACACCCCCCCCCATGGCGACGGGCCTGTGTGCAAGCACCATTTTTCAAATTGTTCAGCAGTGGCATTACGCGCGGGGAAAAGCATGCTCTACCAGTCGACATGCTTAAAAAGCCTCTATGTTAATGGTACAGCCAGCAAATCAATAGCCATGGCCCGAAACTTCTCCAGACTTGGAATAAGTGGTTTCTGACGAGCATGACAAGCGATTTGTAATTAAAATCAACCTTTTGTGTTTTAGCGTGGAGACTTTATAAGCGAACCCTCTGATATTTCTCTTGTTAATAAAAAAACAGTACAAGCCCTACACAAAATATTGAAAGATGCCATTATAGGCTTACTTTTCTCGAAGATGTCGCAATTTGTTATATGCGGAGATTCGAACAGAATAGGGAGGGAAGCTTGTTAGCAAAGGGCGCATGTCATTCATGGGATTTCTAGTGTTTTTCGGTCGAAGAAAAAAAGAAACGCAGGATATTTATAAATTTTCTTTCCAGGTTGTGTGTTAAGAACCAATGGGCAATCCTACAATTTGGGGTCTAGATGATCGGCATATTTTAATCTGTGTTAATTTTTTACTTCTATCGATTAAAAAATAATTGCTTGAAAACATTAAGAGCACGGGGCCATTTCAGAAAATGATTTGATTTAAATTTATTTTGATTGGTCCTAACTAATCCTAAAAATCAAATTTTAAATCCCTGAGATTTAGAGTGTATTCGTGCCTGGAATTGCAGGCGAATCCAAATCTAATGGGCTGAATGTTTTTTAAAATGATAGAGGCCTACTCTCTAAGATACAGGCCAATTTTGGAATTGAAAATATGTGGGTGGGCTGGATTATGTAGAACAGCGCTGAATATAACCCATCTGTAATTTGTTGATTGGGGGGGGTTGTGGTTCATCTGGTATGGGGTAACACAATTCCCACAAATAAATCAAGTTAATGTTGTGCGGATTTCCTTGAAATCAAAAGAATAGCTCTTTTATTATTATTATGTCTCAATTCTATATGGTCAAACAGTAAACGTTCGGTACCTTAAAACTATATTATGGTTTGGTCTTTATATTAATTTACATCTTATTTATTACACACTTCATCACTGGCATGTAAATTTACAAAGATTTTAAACCCTACAATTCAAATGAAACTTTGGAGCAATATAAACAATATGCATTTTAGTTCAAAAAGCAAGAAAAGGACCGCCACCAACAGTAGACCTGAAAGAGGCATTTCGAATCCACACGCGTTCCCCTCCCATTATTCTACAACAAATTGAAATTGAGATTTTTATCATCTGAATCATGGTTAAGGAAAAGTATGGTGCCTAAATCATAACGTGTATATTCGATCTACGCTAGAATAAACTACCAACTTCGTATTTTACAACACACAAGGTCTATGGGGGCAGCGTGATACGACTGTTTCTCATAACATCAAACCACCGTCAGAATCAACTTATTGTTTTGGAAATAACATTTCTTTATAGATATTGTGAACCATAAAGGACATTGAAAAGAAGTTCTAGTATCAACGAATACACACCTCTAAAAATGGAAGTAAGTTAACTAGCCATTATTATAGAGGTGCAACGAGAGCTTTCAAATAACAGGTGTCACTAAAAAAATGACAATCTGTTTTTTTGAACTAATGTTAAAGTCTTTCTATCAAAAATGTCCATATGAAAGATTTAAGCTGAGAAATATTTCTTCGGTATAAAATGTGAAATTCCAATTTACTACAGGAGTAAAAATACTCAATTCCGCCTGTTTTGAATGAATTTAGCAAATGAAAATCACCTTTTGTCATCACTTTTAAGGCCATTCAGATAGTAACCAGAGACAAGGCAAGAATCTATGGAGTGATCTAAATCTGTTTGAAATCAATACTATGAACGCAATATATATAGTTGTCCAAAATCTCTCGTTAGGACCTTTAACACTAAGACCAGAAGAAATATGTACTGTACCCTATAGCCTAAGCAAGATTTTCAAGGTGATACCTTAAGCCCCAAAGAAGAACCCCAGCAAAAGAACATTGAAAAAATACTGCATACTCACTGCCATTCTAATGCATTGCTCACCTGGCATGCTTTTTTGACAGACTTTAAAAAGCCACCGTTTTAGTAACACACTATTGTTACATGTTTAAAGATATTAATCTGACAGGTGCTTAGGTGGTTTAACAAACAAAAGATGTAGTACACTGAAAAATGATTAATTTGTCAAGAAAAGGGTCTTATTTGCAAATTAAAATTGAGTCTGCAAATGATGTTTTATCAATTCTTACGGAGATGAACTGAAAATTAAATTTATCATATAACAAATAGATTAAATACAATATGATAAGTGAGATGTATATGCCAGGGACAACCAACAATTGAAACCCTATGAGGCATATAAGAAAGTGGTGGTGGCCCTTACTATCTTCATTCAGAAAATAAAGCTCAAAATGTTTTTATAATATTCAAATAAAATGTTTTTAAGATTTTCAAATTAATTTTTATCATCTCAGATATTTTCATGGACTTATAAAATTTAAACTTTTTAAAATTGACGGCAAATAATTAGCCAAAAACACTATAAAAATTTTATCTTCAATTTCTTTGAATGATTGAAAACAATCAATTGCAGTAATAATTGTTTTAATTGGTTCAAATGACAATTTCTTGGCAGTCAGGGTTGAAATGTGCCCTGCCATTACAATTAGTTCATTATGAGGCAAAATCAGGAATTTGGTCATTATTGGACATCAAATAATGGTTTAAATGAAATGAGGTAGTAGTATGTAGTGTTAGTAGTAGTGATATAGCCATGCCTTTACACCTTAAAACACTGCAAATGATCTAATCCTAAATTAACACATTAAATACACGAAGAATCTAATTTCTGTTTTACACTTAAAACAGGAAATACCTTCACGTCTGTAAAAGTTGTAGCACTTATGCACTTTAATTTTTCGAACTTAATATTTAATTAAATGTTAGATAAATAAATGATATTAAATACATTTCTGCAAACTGAACATAAAGCGTTTCCTGAGGCTCACACTAATGAAGTAATAAAACTATGACACAATTTGTCCAAAAAAGACATTCAGCAAATAAATCGCTCGCCAGCTTTACTTGAAAAATCTGGTAGGTACGTATAATAATTATTATATCTCATTATTTCCTAATGTTACATGGTTATCGAGACTCTTTACATGGAGTTGGCAAAATAATAACGTTTAATTCAATACAGCGATTTCGGAAGAAAAAAACTACCTACACTTTTTGTTGCGGTAAAAGCATGTAAAAGTAGATTGAAAACGAGCGATTTGGATCATCAATATTACCTGATGTGGACACGTTAAGAAAATAGCCGGTGGATATAGCATCGCAAAGACTATTGAATGCCCCAGACCGTACTGGGAGTATAGAGAGAGTGACTTAAATGTCAAGCTACCCAAGTCCGAAGTTATTAGCCTTTGAAACTCTACTAAAGTGCAATTTAAAAAATCTGGGTGCTTGCTCGGCACCTATACATAATACTGCGCGCACCCGACTAACTTCAACCATAACCGTTCCACAAACATACCAAGAATACGAGAAAGAGGGAGAGTAAGGGGAGAGAGATAAACAGACCGACAGACATACAGATACACAAAAGGATAGAGAGGGAGAGAGAAAGCTAGAGGGAGAGGGAAAGACAGGGAGAGGGGGAATAGAGCCAGGGTAATATAAAAGAGAGGATGTAAGGGAGAGCAAGGGAAGAAGAGAGCGAGGGAAGAAGAGAGAGGTAAAATTAGAGAAAGGAAGTGAGAGAGAATAAGCACATGCATTTGCATGATAAACCACCATGTAGTACACTTAATGAAAATCGCTTACTTGACCCTTTGAAAGTGATACTTTTTTGTTTAAAAATTCTTAATAGTATATTTTTCACGATATAAACTTGGAATTTCGCACTAAAATCGATGGCTATAAGACTTTTGCCGGGACTATTGTTTACGCCGCATGTATAATTGAACGGTTTAATGCTTTGGGTAAGCCATTTACATTCAATCTATCCGTGTGCAAGCACATTTTTCAAATTATTCAGCAGTGTCATTACGCGCGGAAAGCATGCTACACATTCGACATGCTTTAAAAGCCTTTTTTAAGGGTACAGGCACCCACATCAATAGTCTTGGGTCCCGAAACTCTCAGACTGGGGAAGAAGTGGTTCTCTTGACAGCATGTCAAGGCATTTGAGTGTCCTTTCTCGAGTGAGCCTTTATAAGGAACACCTCTGACACTCGCCTTGTCAAAAAACAGTAAAGCTCCCACACAAACATATAAAGTGCTATTATAGGCTTACTTTCTCAAGATGTCTTCAATTTGTTATCTGGGGAGAGACCCAGTTTTCATGGTTTTTTTTTTCGCCTTTTTCGGTTCGAAGAAAAAGAACAGCGGATATTAGAAATTTCTTGTCAGGATGTGTGGTTCGAATAGTGGGCATTACTATAGGTTTTCCCGGACGATTTGGAAAATGTGCATATATTTTGTAAAATATAAATTCCATTTCGTGCTTATTTTTAGAAATGAAGTATATTCTTGTTTGAATTTCACCAAAGCTAACATTCCGATTTCCTTATTTTCTCATTCAATAAGTAAATGATCATACCGCTTCATTATGGGATTATAAATACAGATTAAGTATCGGTTGATGTATTCGTTTTAATATATTTACAATCATTTAGGCATAATCAATGTTTCACTGGTGACATTGACTAAATCGACTATTCTTTACCTAGCCGTGTGCGAGCGCGGAAAGAGATTTTTTTCAGTAATCTCATTTATACATCTGATTTTTTAGGGCTTTTTGATTCCTAAAGTTCTTTCTTAAGGAGTTCTATCGTCTATCCATCAACGATTCTCCCTACACTGTATTTACAGTAAAAAATACTGTAACAATGCTTAAGAATGGACGTATTTGGCTGTATTTTGAATACAGCAAAACTGTGAATTTTATGTCCAATTTTCCAGCCCAAGTATGACCCAACTTAAAGGTGGAGCTCTTATTCGAATTTCGAAGAATATCAACACTTCTGCCAACAAACCCATAACATACTCATTTGACAGGTTTCATTCAAATTCACTGCATATTTTTACGGTTTGATGTAATAATATGGTTTTACACAAACTGATAAATTTTACACTAGATATACAGGGTGAGTAAAAAACTGACCCTCTTGTGTCCGAGATTTTGGAATTTGTAAATCATATATATCTAACATATGTGGTATCATCTGAAGCCCATTTCATTAACTTTAATTTGCTGCAAAAGATCATTCCAATCGTTAAGTATAGGCCTTGAGCTACAGTCTGTTGAATGAAGTAGCCAGATTTTCCCTCTATCCACGTGATTCCCATTTAAATGCCGTGGCCAATTAACAAATACTCCCCAGAATGATGATAAGGGGAATGTCTAATATTTATGGCAAGTAAGTGGTATCTTAAAGGTGGTCAAAAAACAATAGTGGTAGTTTTTTTTTATTTAACACTTTTTCAAGATGTTGCATATTTTGGTCTACAAATATGATAATAATTTAAACCTCAAAGGTTGTACCGATGTCTGTCCCTTCATGTAGTATGATTTACACAACTCCAGAAACTGATACTCAAGTTTAATTTATTTTCAAATTGTTTTTATAGTGACAAGGATGTAGAAACGTTAAGAGGGCATTGATGGTGAATTGTAACCGAATTTTTGTAGGGTTATAAATATCTCACTTTATTCTGCATTCAATAAATAGCCTTATTTTCTTGTGGACACTGATTTGCTTCGCTGAACGCCGTTCATTTTAATGTGAATCCGTGGACAGAGCGCAAAACCTACTACTTGATTCAAACGGGTGTAGCTCGGCCTGTACCTAACCGATATGAATGATTTTTGCAGCAAATTAAAGGTAATGAACTAAGCTTTCAGATGATACCAAACATCAGGGTCAAGGTTTTTTTACTCACCCTGTATATGCACTGTAAAAATGGTTGATGTTTGTGGATAGGTCTACTAAGTTAGGGTGTTCGTCAGTGCTTTTTTATTCTATGTACAATCACATGCATATGTTTTTAAGTGTTTTGATTGAATTAATTTTTATACATACTGTAATTTTTATGGTAATTTGTTGGAAGAATTGCTGCCAGTAAAATACTGTGAAATTGACAATATTGGACATCGGGAGGTATGACTGAATAATGAAAACACATTGCGGCAAAATCGCGTACATATCAAGAGAATTCGAATGAACGGAAATTAAAAGGAAAACATGATTGAGTTTGTTCGTTCAATGTCGTTCGAATACGAATTACTAAAATACTAAGTTGAGTGCATATTCGGGAAATCGTACGCCGTTTTTAAATGATAGCATACACAAATGGAAAACGGGATTGCGAACGTTCATTCCATTTCGCACGAAACCAAATACGTATTTTTCCAACAAGAAAGCGGGCAAAATATGCACATTGTGCGAAGCCGCTCGGAAAACCTATACAAATTGATGCGGAATATTTTAAATCTGCGTATTTTGTATTACTTCTGTAGAATTTTTAATTACTTGAAACATTAAAGAGATACGAGGATATTTTCAGAACAATGCGTCCAACAATGCATTTGTTTGAAACCGTTTTAGTTTATATTTTTAAATTTTTATTTTTTATATTTCCCCATTTATAAATGCTTACCAAGGCATTAAACTAAACCTGAGGTAAATATAGATGATTTGTAATATTTTACAAGCGTATCTCTTTATAGGGTCGATTTCTACATGTTTTTTTCCAATAAACCTCCGAAACGTTGTCGGTAGGTGTTCTACAATTAATCAAGCGCAAAAGAGAAATTTGTATCCTCAGAAAATCTCCTAATGTCCCTCTAAGGTGTCAAATCGATGATAAATTCGTAGACTCCTCCGCAGTCTAAAAGATTTGTGACCACCCTTTCCAACTCTACGTAACACACATTTGCTCATATTGCTATAACTTGAATTCCTTTGATTTTTTTTCTTCGCTTTTTCCTATGTTTCCAGATAGAGATTAAAAGCTTTTAAAATAGGAATTCAGAGTTGGGGGTAAATTTCATTACGTCTTTATGTATTTGACAAAAATTCCACGAGGAGTCGACGTATATACTTTAACGTTGTGTTTATGAGCTTTTATGCGTTTTGAGAGTTTGTGTGGACGTGGGTGTGTGCGCACGCGTTGGGTGTGTGTTCTCACACCGTGCGTTTGCACTTGTATTCGGCTGCCTGAATTGCAGGTGAATACCCTATCTATTGGACTGAAATGTTCTTAAATTGTTAATACTCTCTCTAAAGATACAAGGCAATTGTGTAAATTGAGAATATGTGGGTGGATTATTGTAGAACAGCGCTGAATTATTAACCCATCTGTAATTTGCACAGTGACACAGTTCTCCAAAAATAGATCTAAATGAAATCAAGTGAATAGCTTTTTTCAACACTTTTAATACTATCATGTTTTTGGTCCCACACTTAATCTAAAACATCTTTCAAGTCGTTGGGTGTAAAAACACTATTGTTTAGAAACGTGGTGTAAAGTAGTGTTTTTAAGTATTAAATAATGCAAATCTCTAAACACTACTGTCAAATGCCTAAACCTGTTAAGATGTTAAAAGTTTAGATATAAGGGTGTTTAGATATTAAAATATTTAGACAAAGTGTTTAGATATTTCAAAATATTTTAATAATATGAAGGAAATAATGTTTAGAAATGTGTTTAATTCCTAATCATTGTTTTGCAGTGTTGGTATACAAACTGGAGACTATTTCCAACTGATGCATAACTTCCAGATGAGGATCGATGGACCACATTTCTAAGACTAATTATGGTCTTTTTATTCGTTCTTCGTGTAAACATGGTAAACATACGTGGCAGAATCACATCCTTGGCCAACAAAAAACAATACCCCTAAAATCGCCTGTACTAAAAACAGAAATATTCCACTTTCTCGTACATCTCCTAACACTGGTGACACCGAGTTGAACTCTACTAACATGTTTTTGATTTCATATCATAATCTTGTGTTTATTAACCCAGCGTGATAAACTCACTCCAATTTCACCCTGTCTAGTGCATGCCCAATTTAAACATGCACAGTGTCAGTCGCTAGTACTATTTTGTATAAGCCTGATAAGAACAAGGGCGACCGTATTACTAACACGCAATGCAGATAATCATGAGAGGAACATAATACACACTTTGAGAGTGGATTTGTGGGGTCTCCGAATTCAAACATTTCCTTTCCAAGTGTGCCATGATTAAGTACAAAAGAATGTGTTAATTTGCTCAGGGGATATGTGCTGCAGCAATACCGTACGACTATAGGATGAATAGCTGTAAATCAGCAATTCAACACGTTACTATTTGGCACAAAACAAATCCTGTTCAATCAAAAATCGCCATCTTGGCAAACAACTCACTGAAGTTCAGAATTACTTAAGAGTCCAAGTGCGGAACTTTAATTAAATTTATTTCATATATGTGTATAGGCGGTTTTTTATTACTTAAAATGGACCTGATTCTTTTAATAATGCCCTTCTGTTTCCTTCGAAGATCAGAATAATACTTTGAGTCGTATTCAAATGAAGTTCATATCTGAATGTGTATTTAAAGTTTCTTAACTTAGAATGGATCTGTTTCTATTATTTTGATTTTCCCTTTCAGATATCAATCGATGCATAAAAGCCCGCAAATATGAGTTTATCCACAACAAATTGATTTAGAGAATTACCTCGAGAAGCAAAACCTGAGATGCGGAGAAAACAAGTAAAAAAGAGGTTCAAGCAAATGTTGGACTATAATAAAAACACACTTATTGTTGTTATTTTAGTAACAAAGCGTTTTAACTTTAAACTTTTAACATCAGCGAATCGGTATGTACTAAAGTACTCTGGTTGCACTGCGGTTTATGTACTGAAACGTAAAAAATATTCATGTTTGTGTTACACAACATAACAGTGGGCACACGTTTAAAGCACTCTCAGCGATCCACGCAAAAGGGTGTCAAATGTTTGAAGTTTGCAGGAGTAGCTTAAAAGTGAAGGATAAATCTGTAGAATTCACATATTTTTTGCAAATGAAAACTTTACGAACGGAAGAAAACAGCAGTGTTTGAAAAATTATTTTGCAGTTGCAGTAAGTGTTCGTGCAGACAGAAGCTTTCAACAATGAGTAAAGTACTTAACTTCATCCGTATTAGGTTGTTTGCAGTCTTCTCACTTGCAAGTGTCTTTTAAGATATACGTACCCGTTACAAATATGCAAATATCAGAATTTTGATGATTTGTATTTTTTTATTTAACAAATCACTTAGTGTGCCTTTGGGAAGCGGCATATTACAATAAGTGAACATATTTGCTGTCATAACTTAGTCAATTTTAGTGTATAACTTATTAGGTGTTCAAATGAAACCTATGTTAATATACTTCCAGATTTTATTAGTGTTTTGTTTTAGATATCTAATGGTAGCATCTATAACAAAACAAAACACCAAAAACAAGATTGATTCTATTTTTCAACGAAATCCTTTTTGGTGTAATGACTAACAGCAAACATTTTTGGTTCCATGACTAACGGCAAACGTTTATAGTCTCCTGACTAATACCTGCTTGTGGCATATTTCTAAAACTGGCCTTCACGATTTTTCACTTGTATCCCAAGTTAGGTCTAATTATAAGTTTAATATTCAATGTGTACCTCCTCTTATATTTTATTAATTCCAAAAAGACTAGTTTTACTTTTTTCTGGAATCGGAGTAATAAAATCATAAAATACAAGCCAACAAATAAGAATATGTAAATTATGCTAAGGATTGTGAAGCTGATGGCAGTGGCATCACTACCAACATTCACTGTGCATCTGGCATGCTTTTTGACAAATGTTGAAAAGTACCTGGTCAGTAACTCACATACCATTGCCTTTGTTGATATATAGACTTTATTGTTATTGACTGCTAGCTGATGGCAGTGACATCACTGTCACCATTCATTGTGCATCTGGCATGCTTTTTGACAGATGTTGAAAAGCACCTGGTCAGTAACTCGCATACCATTGCCTTTGTTGTTGTAGTACAGACCTTGTTGTTATTGACTGTTAGCTGATGGCAGTGACATCACTGCCATCATTCATTGTGCATCTGGCATGCTTTTTGGCAGAGAAATTTAAAATATATTGATCTTACAGGTGAAATGATGAATTACCAACTCGGCTGTATGTCAAAGTGGTTATACCTGTAAAGAAATTGGCTTTATAATTAAAAAAATCGAAAATACATTCTAAATATTCATTTTTTAAAGAGGTGGAAATAGTTGTAGCATGATGCTACACGATCTTCATAGGAACGAGCCTATAATTTTCGGCTATTTATTTTCACATAAAACTTTTTCTGATCACTCTGCATGTATTTTCTCTGCGGTGGTATTTCGCTAGTTTTGGCGCAACAGGTTCTAATGCAGATTTGCTATAATTTGTATCATACAAGGTGGAACGAGACCTCGTTTTCTAAACATTGTTATTCTGTTAATACTGTCAGAGATAACGTCAACTCAAACTATTTTACCAAAGGTCGGGTTTTATGTTACATTTAACAGACCATAGTATGCGTGTATCAAAGCTGATACTGCATTCTATATAGTGGAACATGACCGCTATCTATTTTTGCATGATTTTGTCATTTGGAATATATCTATAGATGCATATTGTCAGAAAAATGTTTAATTTGCAGATGTTAAAGAACCAGACATTATGGAATATTTGTAGAAAGTACCATGATCATGTCATGGAATTTGTAGAAAGTACCATGATCATGTCATTATGGAATATTTGTAGAAAGTACCATGATCATGTCATTATGGAATATTTGTAGAAAGTACCATGATCATGTACCATGATCATGTCATTTCATTATAGAGCTGCTTGTCAGTGGAACCAACTCTCTGCTGATATAAGATACCATTTCTCTGACATGAGCATGAATGAGTTTAGGAGTAAAATTTAATTTTGGTGTAGCATTACACTGCAATTTTCTTGCATCTTGTTTTCAAAATATATTTTAATTTGTCATTTTCTTTTAGATTATTTTATGTATCATATTATTGTATATTTCATTTGTATTTTGTAAAATCTGGACCTCTTGGGAGACCAGTACCGATGTATTGAAAGAGTTTTCCAGAATAAAGAAAGAAAAAATAAAAATCATAAATCACGATTAGCCCTCTGTTAAATGCTGCTCACAATTAGGCCAAAAAAAAATGGTTGTATTGGAGTAACAAGAAATTTGCAAATAGGGTAGGGCGGGTGTTTTTTTTTAAATAATGCATTACTACATCAAATCATCACACAAAGTCTATGTAATGTTATTAATATTGATACTTTTGACTCTTATTATTTAAAATCTTAAAGAGCAGTTGCCAAAGTTACACCAGAACACAAAAAATATTGAGAAAATCGGTTAAAAATCAGGGTAAAAACAACTTGAAAAATAAGATTTTTGAAAATCATTAAAACAATTAGGGTAGGTATACTTTTGTACAGGGCTTGATTTTCAAAATTAGGGTCGTGCGGGTTACTCCAATACAACATTTTTTTTTTGGCATTAGCATAATTATAGCATTAGGCGTAGCGCGTCTTTTTTTTGGAGGGGGGAGGAGTCGATAGGGTGTTTCGGTGCATTACTAATCGCCTAATTTAGGAAAACTAAAAGTAGCACTGATATAAACACATTCCTACACGATGCATGACTTCCATGCTCCATATATTTGTACGGACCCCCTCATGAACATGTTAGTTTTTGAAAGATTTTAATAGTTGGGTATTTTTGGAAATTCAGCTATAGGCCTATATTTATTTTGAGAATGAGATAGTTGAAAAAATTAAGTCTTTCACATTGTGTTACGCATACGGCATTAAAGGGACACAATGGCATGAAAAATATTCAGACATAATGAAATGGACTTTAACTGAAATCACTTCCACAAATTTGAAAACAATTTGGGTATTTACATTTTGTAAAAAAAGGGGGAAAGTAACTAATATTATTTTCCTTGTAAGCTTCCCTTCTCAGCCAAGGATGCTGACATTACTGCCAGCATTTATCAAACTTGAAAAGCATGCAGTCATCAGCTCACATACCATTGCTATTATATATGTGCTAATCCCAGCTAATCCACCTTTCACTTGCCAGATCAATATCTTACTACAAACCTGAATACTGAAGTAAATGTCTGAATCCCGGTCTGAATTCTTTGGAATTGTGTCACAAGATATGATAATTACATGCAAATTCTGGCAGGGATGTCAATACCTTGATTTTTTGTGGCAGGAATTGACACGAACTGCCAAGAACTCTTGCTATTTTTACAGAATGTAAACATCCAAATTGTTTTCAAATTTGTGGATAGCGTGATTCAGTTATGGTCCCTTTCTTTATGTCTGAATATTTTTTCATGCTATTATGTCACTTTAAAGACGACGTTTATATGACATTAATGGATTTCTTGGTTTAAATTGTGCAAATATCCACAATTAAATTCAATTTGAATCCTGCTGGAAATGTCACTATACATTGTAGAGGGGGTATTAAAAGTTATATTAATAAAATTACAAAAAAACAAAATATTTCAGTATTTTTTAGTATCTTTGAAGTCGGGGAAGCACATGACAGCTCTGTGGCTGGACTGCAAACTGTATCAAATGATCGGAACCGATGACTTGCGTATCTGTGCAGCTTTCCTTTCCACTAGGTTATGTACCAGTTTTGGTTCAACTGTTAATATATATTTGAGATTATAGTAGGTTTCATCTTCTCTTAGCATTTTAGATTATGAAGATAACGCATTCCGTTATATATTATTTAAAGGAACGCAGATATTGATTGAGACCACATATGCAGCACATATTTTGAGCACCGAACCTTTCCAGGTTTAATGTTGTCTGAGCCTAGTAAAACCATAATTACGTTGGCCTTCATTGAACGGCAAAAGCCCCCAGATGCAACCACATCATTGGCTTCACTATAGATCTGATATTTGATAGGATGTTTCTTCCATGAGATGTTTGAACTCGCATGAGTAGCCTGGTCGGTCTTGGAGTTCGACCTTCATAATGTTTCTGCACCATACAGTAAGATGTATTCCACACAAACCGTGAAGAAGGTAATCTTAGTTGCTCTGGTGACATTAGACTTCCATAGGAAGTCTAATGTCCTTCCAAGAGTTGTTTGAACTCGCATGAGTAGCCTGGTCGGTCTTGGAGTTCCATCTTCATAATGTTTCTGCACCATACAGTAAGATGTATTCCACACAACCCCTGAAGAAGGTAATCTTAGTTGCTCTGGTGACATTAGACTTCCATAGGATATCAAGCTTATTGCAGGTACTCCGTGCTTGTCCTTTTCTTGCCAAGAAGTCCTTTCTGCTATCAAGTACAAAAGTACATAGATATTTCTCTATCTAACGGCCGCAGCCAAGATGCTGTTCACAATGTAGCGCCAAATGTCCCTGTTTGTCATTAGGTTGAGGATGTCAGATGGATCCTGCTGGATGTCTCGAGCAATCACATCAATGTAGTTAATGAAAGGGCGACGACCCCTGTTTTGGCACGGTAACTTTCAACTTGTGACGTCTGAGACTACCCGATCAATCGCACGATGACAGTGACCAGCAAATCGTGCACGGCGTTGTGCAACAGAAGATGAAATTGGAGGGATATCTCATGATATAACTGTGCTTTGGTCTTGTGCTCATGCCAGGATATGTTTTGAACTCGCATAAGAAGCTTGGTGAAGGTGCCATCCAGTCTATCCTGTAGCTCTTTCTTCATGGTCCAGGTCTCAAATCCATATAACAGGATACTCTCTACATAGGCTCTAAAGAATTTCAGCTTGGTTGAATTGGAGATACCAGATTGCCGTAAGTGGCATTGCAGGCATTCCAAGCTTGTCCTTTTCGTGACAGGAAGTCTTTCTTGCTGTCAGCAACATATGATATAGATATTTAAAATCTTCTATTTCCTTGATAGTTGTGGCATTCATAGGAGGATGGTCTATATTGAGAATCTTACATTCTGTCTTCTTTTCCGGCTTCTTTGCATTCAGCATTAGTCCCACTTTAGCGGTTGGCTCTTAAAACGCAATGAGTAGATGCTGGACAGATACCAGATCAGCGGTAGAACCATAGACCTTGATATGACCTTGTAAAAGAGTCTACACGAAATGTTTTGATACTTTCTGGGCAACATTGACCTTCTGATTCCAAATCTTGATGATGCAACTTTTGCATCCTTGTGCATTTCGAGATATGGAAGGAGGAAAATTAACATGGGTCAGATGTGTTTTTCATACGGGATTAAAAGGTATATAGACATATAGTATAGCATATAGTATAGTTTGCTATATTTAGGACAATTACTTTTAACACAGTAGACTTTTAAAAAATGGTTCAAGGTCACCTGCGGGTTCATATGTTAGGCTATAATGCACAGATTTCTTTCAAAATGGGCTCAATTGCTTATAGATAGTAAATTATGTAAAATACATGCCATGTGATTTTTTTTCGACATTGCGATATAATTAAGGGAGAAATAGTGTTAAGGCCCACATGGTCAAGGAGGAGCAGCACTCTGGTCTCTGTTAGAAATCTTTGAGCTGATTAACATAAAGTAAATGCATATTTCTTGTTATAATATTCCCATAGGAACAATTTGAAACCAATTCGAAATCAATCGTATTAATATAAATGTCTACCCCATGATGACCTTGAACAGTTTTTGACCTGTCGTGCAAACACACAAGGGTGTATATATAGGAAATTATACCTTTTTTTAATCCTTAGAATCAGATGAACATGTCTATGCACCGTTTAACCTCGTGTGAAACATTTACAAAATATACTCATGTTAATTTACCCCCTGCCCTATCTCAAAATGCTCAGGGATGACATAATTGCATCATCAAGATCCGGAATCAACAGGTCAATGTTGCCTAGAAACCATCAAAACATTTTGTACAGAATCTTTTGCAAGGCCATATGGGCCTACCGCTGGACTATGATATCGGTAAGTAGCACACAAATTAAAATTATCAATGACTATACCATATACTTTAAATATTTTCTATAATAATGTCACATATCCCTGCAGTCGTTTTGATACACTATACATCAGAGATAAAGGTAACTTCCAGTAATTTTTTAAGACTCCTGCTCTTTGACCCCGTCAATATTTCAGAAAAAATTCCTTTTGGTATAATACTTGGTTCTAAAATATTTTTGAGTTCATGGGTACTTTTTATCGTCAGTAGTGGATTAATAAACAGTCACAGAAACAGAGATATACACCCAATATAATATACAAGCATTCTTTAAATTTACAAACAAATCCATAAATCTACTATTTTTCTAGAGCACCTTGTACTTTGTAATAGGTTAACAATCACTAAGAAGTGTACAAAAGACTGAATAAAACCAAATTATAATCATAATTCGCGATTATATCTAGAAAGAAAATTTATTTTAGTCGTCAAGTTGATTACCTATTCTTAAACTCAATTGTGAATCGCCCACAGACAATCGGATGAGAAAAAAAAGCTTATCAAAAAGGTGATTTTAGTTTAGAGAGCATATCATAATATTGAGGAATAAAATCAAAACATGAATGAAGTTTTGAGGGATATAATATGCCCTTAGTCTCCAAATATTGTTGCGAAGACTACACAACGATTTTCATGTCTGCAATACATAGCGTAACAATTAATTTCAAATATATTCAAATTCAAATATATTTTCAAGAGCTGTACAAAATAATATTAGAGGCGTCACGAGGCGACGAGGGGCTTTGCCTCTTGTAATGCACATATAAACCCACAATGTTGAAAATAAAATTTTTGACTCCGTAAATGAAAAAAAAAAAACCAAATCCGTTAGTTTATGCTACTGATGTAATTAGAACCAACTTCACCCACCCCCAACATTACGATAGAACCACCTATATCCCCACAATCGACTTACATCTATGCAAACTCACGCTAAGTTATGTTTATTTTTAAAGGAAATATGTCTGATTCTGAATATTTGGAAAATTTGGTGATGGATGGACAGCTTAAGTAACGTAGATTAAGGTTTAAATCAAAATAATTTGAAAATTGTCCACATTTGTGAGTATTTTGCCCTTCCCTTTAATTTCCGGCCCAAAGCTGACTCGAAAACGGTTCCGACAAATCCACATCGCCAGCAAATGGTGACGTCAAAGCTGGATGACCTCATATCGCAGTGTTGCCACTTTCCTCTTCGAGTGAACTGAGTACGATGTGTTTTTATTATCAATAATAATGAAAACAAAACGAATTGAAAAAAAAATATGTCATTTCTGTACTTTTATTTTCAAATTTTATTATACAGTGTCAGCAATGACAAAAAAAACAATTCGAGTCAACACGATGTTTTCTTTCCTGATATGAGAACTTGGTGAAAGATTAATAGAAAAAAACAAATTTGCATCCCTTCTCCAGCTGTCGCAAACTCCTTATAATATTCGTTCAACACCACTTCTGTAGAGTCAAACCATCGTGTTGTCAATCTAGTACTTCTTCGAAGGTAAAGGCATTGAATGAGGGGCATGTGCAGGGGTGGCAATTAAAATTCACGTTAAACCGATTGAAAACATTAAGTCGATACCAGAGAAAAATCAATCCTATGCTTTATAATGAAAGCATTCAAATCAACGTAAGAGCATTTAGAGCTACATTATCTCTCAAGAAGATTCACTAATCGTATTTGCTTCAGTGGTATTCAAGGTGTAATGTCACTGACTTTTGATCGAACACAAATGTCTTTGCACTCTCTTTCTAAAAATGTCAACATGAAAAGCCAGATTTCTTAGTTTGTTAATGAAAACAGGTGAATCGGCCCAAATATTTTATTTTTATCTTAGTTTGTTCATGAAACAGGTGAATCGGCCCAAATATTTTCTTTTTCTGTCTCCTCTCCCAAGTAATCGACGCTGTCCAAAACTTTTCTTCTGGTGACACGATGAGTTGAATCTATAGCTCATGCTTATAACCCATTCGGTAGATTCATAACTCCCAAAATTAGTGTTGGCATAGCGTACTTTTCATTGCATACACAAAAATCTAATTTTACCAGCATTGGTCATCACTTTGACGTCACGAAGAGAGCAAAATTGGGCGCTTTTGATCAATGAAGCATGGCGAAAAATCCGCCCGTTTTCTTCGTATGTCTAAAAAAGCAAAAATTAAAATGCCTCTATTTTGTTAATTTTACATCAATTGTATTATTTTTTCGGGAATTCGTGATGTATGTACATATATTTTATGAATGTAAGTCAAACTGAGCTTGACAAAAATCTTGACATATTTCATTTAAGGAATAAAACAAGTGTCTGCAAATGTTACTGCCAGACACTTCCGTTTCGTCCGTTTCTGCTCTGAAACGAGTCGGTGTTAATTTGTATTCCCTTTTTTTCGAATTAGAAAAAAAATGTTTCTTTGTGAAATACTTTTCCCCTTAATTCTAGGATGAATATACCTTAGAATGTAGTCCAGTTTAATTGTTGTTGTCTTATGACCCTGCATATGTGTTATAGATTTCGAGCAAAACATCCTTCTGGAAAATGGTTTCCTTAGAGGGTTCCATAAACCCTCCCACCACCCACCGTTGTCCACCGGGAGTAGGAAGACCTTGTCCACTTACATGTTAAATTTTGATCTAGACGAATACTTGAAGCGGGAGAAGAGATATACATCCCAACCGACATCGATATTTTTGTCTGATCCCTCAAAAGTTTTAAAGTAGGCGTAAACCCATTCCAGGAATATAAAGTTTTAATATCATGAAAACCACGCGAACTACAATTTCAGCTTCAATTATTAATGTTAGTAATGTTCTTGTCACGAAGATAGGCTTAACATTTTCTACGATGGTACCCTATACAATTGACTCATAAGTGCATTGTGTTATTGGCGAGGCACGAAGACACGGGGTACCAGCTAAAACATTTCTCTCGAACACTTACGGCGTTTTATTTCCAGAAAACAAGTACTGTTTTGAGGTTCGCTTTAGAGGGGAGTTAAGTCAGATTTAAAAGCAATGAAAATGCTTCGAGCACCCTACATTATTAATTATTGTTTTTCAGCGAGTTTAGAATTTAACCCCGCGGGATTTTATAGCTTTTACTTAGTCCAGTAAAAGTTTTTTTTCTCTACTCAACATGCACGTAGCGTACAAGAGTCGGCTTGACTTGTCTAATATTTCACAGAAATTGATTGATGTCATTTAGAGCTTTAACTAAATCTTATCAATTTTTTTTATTCGTATCACTTACAAATTACTACAAAATAAAAGGAGTTGTTGTCAAATACCATAGGTCACTGTGCTGTAATTACTGTCTGTTTGTGGAGAGAAATTATAACATTCAGAATTTCGTGCGGAGGAAATCGAATGTAGCCTTTATAATATTATAGGCACACATAATTGAGCGACTGTTCAGATGATATAAAATGTAATTCTTTAAAAGTTAAGTGTGGTGGGCTGTGGATCGAGAATTGTCCCTTTAAAGCATCATGTTTGCTGGCAGGCTGGTTATCAAGTTACTATACAACTAATAATAATATACACTGCAAAAATGCTGATTGAAAAGGAACAACCCTTGTCCATTGAATAAAATCTTACGTCAAATTTGAGTAAAACCGTATAGGCAAAACTTTTGATCCAACAATACGTCAGACATTACCCAACTAAGAATTTACTCTGCAGATGAACACGGGGCACTGACATACTTTTGGGATTCATATCTCAAAAATATTGCGATTTTTCATAAATATTTCAGACAAGTTAGACAACTCTTTTAATTTACAACAACAAGACAAATAAAATCTCGTCATATGGTTTGGTTCAAATGTGTTGGTGGTTAGTACAGAGGGTTACGTACTATAGGTGGGCAGAGTTATTATTATTGTCAAATACAACTTGTCAATCAAAAAACACAGCTTTCCAATCAATATCGCTGTATTAACATGTCGCGATCCAATCATAGACCCGAAAACTTCGTATCTTCATTCTGCTCTGAGTTCGTCAACCGTAACTAGTATTTTTTAATTTGTAAAAACGGGTGTTATAATATTCTTGATATTATCAGAATCCGATTCTAGAAGTTTGGGTTGTAGTTTTTTTCTATAGTTTGAGGGTTCTGAAAGCAGAACTGTTTGGGTCCTTCCAACCTCTGGGAAATGTGAGGGAACTTGTAGAATAAGAGAGTAAAACATTAGTACAGGGGTAATTTGAAATCAAGTCAAACATGTGTTTAAAATGTACACCAAATTGATTTGTCTCATTATAAGGATATTAAAAAAGTATGAGATTGTCTAGGTTGTGACCTTTATTTAAACAGGTATAGCCCTATTAAAGAGACATGCACATTGAAAAATAGTGCCGCCCTCAGATTTTTCAAAATCGATATTTTTTAATGGTCTGTAAAGCTTTTATATACAAAGCCCTCACCCGAAATGATTAAGACCAAATTCAGCTTCGCCGTATGGTAAACAGAACGATTTTAATTTAACGTCGACGGCGACATTAAATCAGCAACAGAAAAGGCGTTTAACACAAGAGCACGCACTCTGTTGCATGTTTCTCACGCTATACACACGTTTGACGGTTTATAACCTTTGTGGTTTTAATATCAGTGGGTACGATCAAAAATATTCATTAATATACACATTTTAATTGTTGATTAAAGTTATGGAAAACTGAAAAGTTGGCCTACAAATTACCTTGGATTTATATTATCCTCATCTCAATGTCCCTATCTGTTTTGGGGGATGTATTTTTAGTGTAAATATGTTCTGTTCTTTCAATGGCCTAGACTATCATTTGAGAGCAATTTGAATAAATGTCATATTTTGTGGAAATTGCCAGTGCCGCTTAAAGGTCACCATGGGGGGTCAAACGTACCCAGGTGCTCCGATTTTGATGAAAATGGGGTGTCAAAAATGTTCGTCTTGCTTATTTTACAATGTTTGGAATTTGTTTAGAATTAGGGGCGCAAGCAAAATGTAACAAAGGGTTACATGGGATATAGGGGTCACAAAAAAAACACAAAATATATATTTCGAAATCTCTGAGTCAGCCTGTATTGTGCTATTTTTCCAATCAATACAAGGGTTATTAGATGCTCATTATAGGCCGACTCAGGATTTCGAAAGATAAATGTTTAGTGGATTAATTAAAAAATAGTCAATAAGCCTAAAGATAGTCCCTAAAATACCCAATTCCAAAGTTTGAGATTGAATCGGATTTATCGTTTTCATGCAGTCAACATTATGTATAAACCGTATGCATAGGATACTGTGCCATACACAATTTCCGGATCCGAAATTTTATAAGCAACGTTTGTGTTTTTCTAATGAGGTCTTGATTTGAGCGTAGCTATTCATACAGTGATAGCATATGGATAATCATATACATAATGCTTATCCATATTGCCTTCACACAAGTGATTAGAATATGGATAAGCATTATGTATAGCAAAAAAACCATGATTTGTTTGAAATTGAGGGTCCCTAATCTGGAAATTTCTGAGTCAGTCTTTAAATTTAGGGTCTCGTGATTTAAGGCTGATATTCATGAGAACATGTTAAATGGAGTCTAACTTCAGACCCCGGTTTAAACCAAGGTTAGTTCTCCAGGCAGACAAGGCTGAATATTATTAATCTCTGCGCCATGTGCGCTTGGCCGGACTCGAACCGGCAACCTCCGTATTACTAGCACGGCGCTCTTGCCAATTAAGCTAACAAGCCAGGGTTGGCAGAGGAGCGATATATCATCTTATAGGTGTTAGGTCCGAAAGGTGTCCGTCGCTTTCCTGACGGATAGCATCAGAACTGTATATATGATTTTATATGTGTTATTCCATTATCAATGGACCTTTCATCTTTCAACGAAGGGCCTACTCTGAAAGTGTAATTTAATGCCGGGAGGGGCCACTCAACTTTTTTTCAGGTAGGGATGTGCGACCCTGAAATCCGAACTTGGGGCTAAGGAACCGAATTTGTCTATCAAAGTAGGACTGAAATGTTGAGAAATTTGGAGGCTTTTGAACTAAAATTCGGCTATAAAAATTATCTTCTGACTCAAAACTTTCCCAAAAGGGGGGCCCTTAAGAATTGAATTATGCTTTAAATGGGGGTCTTTGTTGGAACTGCCCTTGAAAAAAATAATAATACCACAAGTTTAAAAATATAAACAAATCAATTTAAATAAAAGAATCTTAAATTTTAAAATTCGATTTCTTTATTTTAAAAAGATCACCAACCCTGCATCATACCATCTTAACCTCAATCAAATACAACTGATATGGTCTCTAATCAAAGACTATAGCTGAAACAACAGAGACTTTAAAATCGAATCCATACAAAAACTGCTCGATGACGCTCTTGAAATATGTCAGCAACCGACTGCAAAGTTCAAATTGAACATTGGAGTTTGTGGACATAGACATCAATCAAATTCTCATAAAACTTGCTCGAGGAGAGTAGTGATTCATAATGTGATGGTGATGGTAATTAAAGTATAATAAAAAACCATGCTTTGCTCTTTTTAATTAGACGTGCATATTTATCAAACTTGATTTGGCAAACATAATTTATTTTACACCAGGCTATGTTTTGCGGGTTGTGCCAGGGTGTGATACGTATGGAGGTCTTGACAATACTAAGGAATAGAGGTGCATGCGTACATAATATCAGACAGAAAAATTACATATTATACGGTCACAAGCGAAACACCGAAAATTAAAAAAAAAACGATCGAATTTTTAATAAAAAATCATGGAATATGCCTTTAAGGTGATTTTGGACTTACATGAGGAAATTCGCCTGTAAAGACATACAGGCCACATTATAGGCCCATATGAGCTTGCAAGAGAGTCTGCACAAAATGTTTGGATGATTTCTAGGCAACATTGACCTGCTGATTCCAAATTTTTTGCATCCCTGAGCATTTTGAGATGGAGAAGGGGAGGAGAAGGGGAAAATAAAATGTTTCATACAGGTTTAAAAGGTGTATAGACATGTTCATCCTGTTCTATTAAAAAGGTATCCTATTGTGTTTGCACAGCAAGCCAAAAACTGTTCAGGTCATCATGGGAGTCAACATTTATAGATCCTATGGGTTTCAAATTGGTTTCAATTTGTTCTATAGAGAAATGTTAGAACAGGAAAATACATTTACTTATGTAATCAGGTAAACCAATTCTAACAGAGGCCAGAGTGCTGATCCCCATAGTCCCTGCCACTATTTTCCCCTTGATATATTCCCAATATCAATAGAAGCCAATATCATTTATGTTAAAATTACTATACTATAACAGATGAAGAATTTGGTATGCATTTTGAGACAAATCTGATGTAATTATAATTTTACCAGGGTGTCCGTGAAACATTTTAAGCCTAGTAAGTGTCAGGAGTTAGCAAACATACTTTGTTGTTTTACTTTTTTATCCTTAGAGATCACAGATAAAAACGTCAATACAACTTTTAATCCCGTATTAAACGTTTACAAATTTTACTCCCGTTAATTTACCACCTGTCCCTATCTCAAAATGCTCATAATTGCAAAGTTGCATCATCAAGATTTGAATCAGGTCAATGTTACCTAGAAAACCATCAACACATTTCGTGCGACTCTTTTGCAAGCACTATGAGCTAGTAGAATCTCAATCCCTTGGCACAGTCAGTAGCTTCATTCCCAATGTATTTGGAAAATATACCCTGGGTTTGGGTATGATATATGAACCCAGATCACACAAAAGTCAGTCACTTCATGATGTAACAAGTAACAACCCACTGACCCAACTATGTCGTTGGTGGATGAACATATTGGAACTCATAGTGAAGGTTCATATGCACGGTCTATGATTCTACCGCTGCCAACCCTGTTCACACCATACACAGTACAGATATCATGTGATAGGCCGGTAAATATAAATTGTTCCAAGTAACGTCCCTTTTCGCCGATATGAATTTTGTACTGAGTGAAAAAATCACTCACAACAAAATCCAAGGATGACAGGTGTATAGGAGGTTTGGGAGGTTTCATATTCATTGAAGAAAAGAGGTACCATTTAAAATATTGAATTATTATTTTACCAAGCCTACACAATAGCACAACAGGGATGTTGCACAGGAGTATACTACCTCCTAAAAATGACGTTGTTGGTTTTAGAAAATTGGCAACATTCTCGAAGATTTCATTGGCGCGGTTAGCATGCCTGGATTGGAAACAGATTGTATGTCCATGGTAATGTTTGTCTCTCTGTGCTAAACTGAGGTATACTCGTGTAACTCCATTTCTTGCAGTGGCTTGTGTGTCTAAATTTGCCATTGTGTGTCTATTTAACAAAAGAAAAGTCACACAAGTATACCCTCGTAACTTGTCTGTCTGTCTGGTCTGTCCGTGTCCCAACCACTCTCAGGACTGTTCGTCGCTCTCCTG
Organism: Ophioderma brevispina; assembly: GCA_023653785.1. NCBI lineage: Eukaryota > Metazoa > Echinodermata > Ophiuroidea > Amphilepidida > Ophiodermatidae > Ophioderma > Ophioderma brevispina. The sequence goes on from JAMKCH010014347.1 coordinate 201,778, forward strand.
TAAACATTTCTCTGTTCTTGATTCTCTCTATCATTATCCTTGTCGTTATCTTCCTGTGTGTCTCATTCTCTGTCCTTTTCTGTCTGTATGTCTCTAGTGCTGTTGTGTCTGATTTTGTCTTTCTGAGTATTCCTCTCTCCTTTCCCTCTCTCCGTATTGATCCCTCTGTCGCTTTCGCTCTCTCAACTCTGCTATCTGTTCCGACTGTCCTTCCTTTTATAGCAGGAGTAGTAGGTAAAACGTTATTTATTCAGGGTAACTAAAATCAGTTATAAAACTGGTCTCCCATGAGACCCTGATAACATATATAATTACAAGGAACAATAGTAAACATTTCCATGTATGTACAAACAATGGATTTATGGTGAAATGTTGGAAAACAGATTAATTAGAGCAGCATAAAATAAGATTTCAATCAAGGTCGCATAAAATACAAGGAAAAAGATACATAATTATCATTGGAACTGCAATAAATAAAACAGCAAAGCATTAAAACAAGATTCAAAACAACACACAATACTTGTTTTAACACTTAAGTGTTAACATTCATATCTGAAAAAAATTCTGCGGACATGGTTGAAGATTTATTTCCACATTGAGCACCTCTGTATGGAATGTCCGTTCTGCAAGGTATGATAATCCGGTAGGTATGACGAGTGTATTACATGATTAGCTACGAGATTTTGGGTGTGAATTTTAGAGTAAAGTAAATGGTGTGATAAGTAAGAAGGAGCATCATTTGGAAGACAGTTAAAGACAAGGACGTAAGAACAGGTTTGCTCCATCTGTCACTTAATTTATCCCAGCCAAGGTTGCTCATCATTCACAATAGGGTACGAATGTCAGCAGAAAGTAGCACACGGGCAAGTTTGTGTTGAAGAATTTGAAGAGACTTGCTAAGTTCAAAATTGCAGATTGACCAAACTGGACTGCAGTAATAAAAGTGGTGGAAAATCAAGGCATTGGCAAGCAGATTAAGGGAGGGGTATGGGAGATTATGTTTATAAAACAGCAACCCTGCGAATAACACCAATGCGTTAGAAATAATGGAGGAGATATAATCAATATGATTATACCAGTTACGTTTGGATCGAAAATGACACCCAAGTACTTAGAGTAAATAGTCATGATTCTGAATATGGAAGAATTTGGGTATGAGATGGAAAGCTTAAGTCACTGTAGATTAAATTATAAATCAAAATAAGTTGAAAAATGTGCCACATTTGTTGGCTTATTTTCGCCTTTAAGTTCCCTCGTCCGCAGATAGCTTACTCGAATAATCGATTTCGACAAATCCACAACTCAGGCAAATGGTGACGTCAAGTGATGACCATCCATAATTACGTCGTTGTGACCATAATATCGCAGTGTTGCCACTTCAATAACTAAACACAACGAAATGAAAAGCAAATATGCTATTCGGTAACTGTTTTTTCTAATTTTATTATTACTTTCATAATCCAGCAATATTACAGTGTCAGCAATAACATTCGAGTCAACCGATTGTTTTGGTCATCCTTTGACGTCACGAGTGGCGCTTTGATCAATGAAGCGTGGCGAAAAAATCCGCCCGTTTTCTTGGTATGTCAAAAAAGCAAAAAAGAAAATGCCTCTATTTGTTAATTTTACATCAAATGTATTATTTTTCGGATTCGTGATGATGTAGGTACATAATTTTATGAATGTAAGTCAAACGAGCTTGAAAAAAATCTTGACATATTCCTTTAAACTTGTCGACTCTATCAATATATCATACAATAAGTAGAGAAAAGTTTTGAAAAGGATCAAGCAGGGTTTGGCTACCAAAAATAATGTACTTGGTTGTCTTAATATTTAAGGTAAGCTTGTTGACTTCAAACCAATGAGCAATTTTCAGCAAGTTATCATTCATATCCCATTGGAGAGAATTGAGTCGGATGAGCTAAACAATGGAGTTGTATCATCAGCGTCCCCCTTGAACATTTGCAATTAATACGATCAGGAAGAGAGTTGACATAAAAATAATAAATAACAAAGGACCAAGATTGATCCTTGTGATGGTATGCCAATACCACTATTTCTAAAATCAGAATGAGTGGAAATAATATTTACAGCTTGAGTTTAACCACATAGATAAGATTTGACCCATCAAGAGTCAGATACAGTGACACCATAGGTTTTGAGTTTTGAAGGAGAGGGTTTGGGTTACGGGTTCAAAGACTTTTTAGATCAAGGAATAATGGACACCAGTTACTTTATCCTGATTCATATTATTTAATATGTAGTCGAAACATCAATGAGAGTGGGGTAGTAGTGGTATTAGTAGTATTATTGGGCTGGTGTTAATAAAACCAGAATGCATGAATTTAAAATGTTATTTTCAGTCAAAAAATGGTAAAGCTGGTTGTGAACAACACGCTGCAACAATTTTGAAAGAATTGGCAACAGATATAGGCCTATAATTGTTAATCAGATTGTCACCATCCTTAAAAATAAGTACTTTGACATGCGTCCAACATCGGAAAAGTTGAGTGTACAAGAAAGATTACATAGTAGGCCAGTGATTTTACAGATAAATAGGTGCAGCCAATTTCAAAAGCGTAGTATTAAAGGTACCAAGACCAGGTGATTTTTGTTGTCCATTTACGAATTTTCAGTCCATGAAGAACAACCTATGGTGTCACATAATCAAAAAATCTCAGAGTATGATATTGTCATTGCAAAGGTTATTTTTATTTATTTTCATCATAAACAATTACTAGCTAGGTTTATTACCAATTGATGTGAAAAATTCTTTAAATTATAAAACATCATATCATCGTTATTATTAGAACTAGTTTCAGAATGCTCATTAGGTTTATTGTTTGGGATTAAATTTTTCTAATAGTTGACCATAATTTGTTAGAATCATTGACATTTCATTTATGCATGTACTTAATAATCCTTATCTTTTCTCTCTCTCTCTTCTCTATATATTTATCTTTTCTCGCCTTCCTGTCGTTCTCTTTAATGTTCTGGTCTCTGACTCACTCGATCTGTCCCTCTGTCGTATGCCTCTTTTTGTCTCTGATTTGTTTGTTTGAATCTCTCTCTCTTTCCTCTTCTCTTGTCTTATGTCTTTCTCACTTTTAATATCTTTAGCATAGGGCCCCATTAGTCGTCTAACTCATCACGCATCATATTATCGGATTTTATCTGAATTGCCGGTGAGGAAGAAATTGTTACAAACATGCCGAGATCCTGTTCCAGCTGATCGTCAACCCCCCCCCCCCCCCCCCCCCCCAAAACAGATCTAGTCGGGCGTATTCACATACTGTTCACCTTTTTATTTAAAAATTATCTGCTGAAACAAACTGTTGGAATTATATAGGCGATCTCAAAGCATGATAGCGTGTTACTTGTAACAAAACACACGACTCTGTGCATAACCTTTATTATATGTTGTCATATTTGTGCAGGCATCCAAGTAATGGATTAAAATAATGCAAAATTGTTCGAAGAAAGACATGCATTTTGTGTGGTTTGTTTTAATGATTTGCGGGTGATAATTTTGGAATGCTGCGTCAAAGTGAAGGAATCCCAATTTTAGAGGTCCAGGACATTGACTTTTAAATCAATTAGAATTCATTTATAAAAAATTTTACGACAAAATGAATTGAATCTGAAATGGTTGAATTGCGAATAATGGTTACCAAAAAACGTAAAAAACTTATATATATATATAGTATATAGATATCTTGTCGGATGATACCCCAAGCCTTGAACTCCGAGATAAACAACTACCGTTCCAGTAGTTCATCAATTTATATATATTATATATATAGATAGATATATAGATATAGAGATATAGTAATATATATAATAGCTATATATATATATCTATATATATAGGATATATTATATATACTAATATATAGATATATATATATATAAAGTAATATATATTATATATATTATATATACATGACATTTATTTTAATCGGTTCATTACACTCATTAATTAAATAAATAAATAAAATAATCAAAATAAAAGGAGAAAGAAATGTAAAAAAAGAGCAAAATATTCATGCGTTATCCAAGAACCTTGTGGAAAAGGACGATAAAATTTTAAAGTAATGCAAAGATATACGTCATTGCTATAATTCTTTATAATTGTTACACACATAGCATGTGACAAAAGGGAGTCACTGCTTGCTGTCTTCAAAAGTTTTAACTATAGAGTTGTGCATTGAAAGTCAATTAATATTTTTTTCAGCGTTGAACTTTTTAAGTGTCAAGCACCAAAGCGATTGATCTTAACTTTTTTTCAGTATAAATATACTTGATCAAAATTACACTATCGGGAAATTAATGTTTTTGTGGGAATGATCACATTGCTTTCTTCGCGCTCTGCACTCTAACACACAGAGAAAACATTACGTAGATGATAGGACTATGTATAGAATACATAGGTAGAATTTACTTAATAACTGTGTAGTTTTACCAAATTATATTCAATATACTTAATAACTGTGCAATATTTGCAGATTCATGTACAATTTTATTTTTAGGCAAAATATTTTATTTAATTTAGGTTGAAAACTCTTATTTTTGGAGGTTCTATGCCTACATTTGTATTTTACATTCGTGTGATGGGTGTGGTGTGATTGTGTGTGTGTGTGTGTGTGTGTGTGTGAGTACGTGTGTGAAGGCGTGTGCCACGGTGTATAGAGAATAAGTGTGCGTGTTTCTGTTTACTGTTTCTTTACTGAGCTTAGCATAGTTATGTGCCTCTATCCTCATCAAAATTGGTATTTCTAATCAACATTTGATGAAATACTTCTAAGTTTCGCATTTAAAAATGATTCTAAACTAGGTATCATAAATATGCCATTTTTTAAGAAAACGATTAAAGCTGCGGCAAATGTATCCAAAATATTTTGAAACCTGAAATTCTTGTTCTCAATCGCAAGTATCAAATTCATAGGTTTCATTAAATTTGCCTGGAGTATAAAATAAATTGCACACGCACACATCCGCGATAATCTTGTCCACAGTGAACGAGAAACAAAACACGAGCGAAATCAAAATTGTATTTTTTTTCTGAGTGAAACAAAAATGCGATTTTCTTGTGTGAAGGTCAAACATATCATGGTCGCAATTATCATTTTATTATTGTAAATCCACCATTATGGCATTACGATATATAAACGATGTTGGTTTTAATTGTTTCATGATATTTCTCAAGCAAGACGAGATACCATGTTATTTATCAGATATATTCAATGATTTTGTCAGTTAAGATCTTGAAAAGAGTGTGTGACATAAGATTAGTATTTTGTTCTTTTAGTTGTTTGCTTTTTATTCGTTGATTCCCTCTTTGCTTTTTGAAAGGAAGATCGAATCCTATCAACGTTACTGTATAGGTAATGAGAAAAGGAAATATTACACAATTGGTAAATTGACTTACTCGCATACGTTCAGATAGTCCAAATGTTCATTTGCACGGTCGTCAAATGCACGGTAAACCCTTTCAATCTATAGTAGATTCCGTGTTACAATAAAATGCAGCAGGATTTATAACAAATAAGGAAGTCGGTGGTTTTTAGATGCCTTCACTAGGCTTATTTGTACTCATTTTAATGTATTTTATGCCGATGGCCATGAAAATACTTAATTTAGAAATTGTTGACAAAAAAATGAAATATTTTGTTCAGTGAACAACAAATAATCGCTTGTACAGCCCACGGGGTTAAAATTTGATAAAATTGTCAGAAATGACCTTTTGAAATACCCTATTTATATCGTTGGCGTATAAAAGCCATGATGATGACAACCATGGTTCAGTTAACTGGCAGTTAGACGCAACTTAGACTGACAATTATACATTACAATTTATATGAACTTTTGTGGATAAGCAATAAGAAAAAAGCGCGTGGTGCGCTAAAATCCCTTGATAAAAATAACCCGTTGGCAAAGCGAGGCGAACGGATCAGGTAAATCCGTTCATTTAAAGTTAATGTGTATAAAAGTGAACTGCGAGGGGAGTTCATGACTCGATTGTTAGAGATCCAAGTTTGTTACTGTGCAGAACCGGAGAAGCGATAACGAACTCAGCTAGAGAAAGCGAGAATAATTCACAATAAATGGGATCATAAATTTCACGCCAATTAATTCTGAAAATGCTCACTTCTTTTCTTCAATATTTTATGATATTTTGGCGCATCCATTTGCAATGTTTGCTAATGCATGCATATTTTACACTCCCTCCTCGTTGAGCGTTTTTTTTATTGAGAGATTCATTAAATAACAGAATTTAGTCGAAAGGACGGTACTTAAAGGGAGAATCTCCGTGGATAATAACAATTAAACAAAAGATAAAAAGAGTGATTCTTTAAGAGCATCGTTTTGCGCGCTACAGTTTTCTTTTACATAGAGTTTTTAAAGTGAGAATAGCGATGACATCAAATGTCTAAAAGTGTTACATTTTTTCCAAAAAAATACTGTATTTTAAACTCTCATTTCTGTTGAATCATCAGGGAATCCACCCGGAATTCCAGGTCAAAATATTGACTAATTCAGGGTCAATCTTTTCATTATAAAGTGTAGGTATACAGAGCGAGTAAAAATCACAGATACATGCATTTCATATAAAAAAATTGGGGAGCACCATAAGCAAACTGAAACCTTATGATGTAGATGTAAAATAATTGGGAAGCACCATAAGCAAACTGAAACCTTATGATGTATACAGATGTAAAATAATTGAGAAGCACCATAAGCAAACTGAAACCTTATGATGTATAAGCAAGGTTGTTAATACAATTAGAGTGTATCAGTTTTTTAAACAAATTTGTATCATTTTCTTTGTTGTTTCAATTACAGTTTTTGGTTTTGGACGACAATGAGTTGGATGTTTTCGTTCAGTGGCGGATTTAAGAGTCAGCAGTGTCAGCAGCTGCTGACAGGGCCCCCCTAAAATATTGCTCTCAGGGCCCCCTCGGACACACCTTAGTCGCACTAAAGTGTGATATTGCGTTGCTTCTTGACGCTAAAGGGGCCCCATATTAAGCTACAGGGCCCTTTCCCTTAAATCCGCCACTGTTTTCGTTTAAATAGGGATAACATTATAAGGGGTACAGCAATTGAAAAAATTACAAATCCTAAACCTTATCCACTATACATGACTTTACTGAAAGTAGATGCTAAAATTAAATATATTATGAGTGTACTACTTTTTTCAAATTAAACTAAATATAATACAAAAAGGAGGTAAAGAGTTCTTTAAACTATTTTTGAAAATAATAGGGAAAATAAGATTTTGCATTTCTTAATGACGTTATTACTTACGACGTTATTTAACACATTTTATAGGTAAAACGATTTTCATAGTTCATATTCTTACATTAAAAACAAGTAAGTTACAAAAGAACGTAATATTACGGAAAATATAATCACGTTCAGCGTATAAATACTACCTTTTTTTCAAAATATGTAGTATTATTTTCTAGCCACTGTTTATTTACATTTTTCTGCTTCCAAATTGTAATTTTATGTTAGGTATAGGTAATAAAGCGTGAAGATTATTGAATAATTGGGGTTAACCGTAATTTAAAAGGTAAAGTCTGGTAAAATAGGAACATTTTTAACAGTGTAGGGACCAGTCTTTGTTAACTTCAATTTAAGTTAAATTTTACTCTTTAATTAAAGAGTGAATTTTGTTTATGATTACTCTTCATCGATGAATTGTCATTCTCATAAGAGTGAAGAATTGACAGCATTCACTCTCAATTGAGAGTGAATCGGGGAGTGAATGCTCTAAAGAGATTTTATTTAAAGAGTTTTTATTCTACAGCCACCACCATCACCACCTCATTGAACGAGAACTACAACAATAAACAACAGAGACAAAAACAAGAACAACAGATAATAGAAGCTAATAAGGGACAGCAATAATAAAGAACAATAACCTGCAGACAATCCCATTCACTTTCTTCCTATAAGCAACTCTCCTCGCTGTGTCGCATCACGCCATTTGAACAGCAGCTGCTACCTGGCCACGACACTCGTCTCTCTAACATAAACACTTTGCATGCTATATACATGCACACTCTTTCAACAAGTTTAGCATATCCAAATATCAATTATGAGATGGACTTTTAAGCAAAATAACTCATCTTGGATTGAGTACGACTGTAGGTATCGCCAAGACATCTTAATAGGGCAATGACAGTATTAAAATGTCAATTTGGTAATAGAAGTTTAACAATCAGGAATAATTCCATTAAAACGTGAGGGAAGTGTTTTAATGCCATATATGCGTGTATTGCGGCAGTCATTTAAAGAGTTTATTGCGATTCGTGACTTGTGGGCTGGCTGCATGATAAGGTTGGAAATATGTTCTTCCCAGTTACAAAACAGGGACAAATTAATTAGCAAATTCATTTTTTTAACTAGCAAGCTGGCAAAAAATTTGGCAAAGCACGTAGATGTAGCGTTATACCTCGTACACTTCGTAAACACATTCAGAAGGAAGAGATGAGGAAAAACAAAGAGAGAAAAAGAACACGATAAAGGAAGAGACGAGGAGAAAGAAGAAGAAAAAGGACGAAGATGAGGAAGAAAAGGAAGGAGGAAGATGAAGAGGAAAGAGATTGGAAATATTTGTGATCACTAAAAGATCGCCTTTTAAGGCTTATAGGGTTCGAGTTTCTTAAAAACAAATACGTTATAAAGTATATGGAGGCAAGCAGCAACAGTATTTTAAAACCAATCTCACCGAGATTTCAAGATTTCACCATTTCTATTAATAAATAAACACAGGTAGATATGACATATATGTTTATCCCTATTTGAGAACAATTATACTTTGAAAATAATTGATATATTAATATTTAATTTGTACTTCTATGGAACTCACAAGTGTATTACATCTTGTCGCAATTTTCTAAAACAGCTATGGGAATGCAAAGAAAATAACATCACGTGGATAAAAAAATCACAAGAATTAGGTTAAAACAGGCATATTTACCAGTCTGGTTAGTTGTTTATTGTGGTGAGCAGACAAATATTGAAAATATTCTATTTTAATCACAACTCAACAGTCTCAAAACGGATAAACTACAAGGGTACTTTGTAAGGGATCAATTATATTTACGCGCGGGAACATGGAATTCACTGAACGTATTTTATGAACGAAGCAATTCATGTTCCTCCGTCGCGTTCGCACAAAAATGCCCCCCTTTTAAATAAAATTGGTCACTACAATTAAAATTTAATATTCGCCTTTTTTTGGAAAAAATTCCGGATTCCAGTCTTTTTTCTTGAAAACCATCTTCGTGTCCCCCTGGATTCCCCACCCCTTGGCAAAAATATTGATCAGCCTTAACTTCATATAGGATTCATACATTGATTTAAGTACCGAAATAGTTTTGGAGGAAATTAACAAATCAGTGAGAAGCTTAGCAAGATGGTATAACAGCGCACAAACTGAATAGTATATACTGAAAGCACTATACTTTATAGCTGCTAAACAGTATGTACGTTTTTAAAACAATGTTTTTTTTAAAATAAAAACACTTATATTTGAAAGAATTGAAATTGTCAATTGCCTTAAAATATTACCAATGCAGGTAATCGTTCATTTATTAACTTGAAGTGTACTTCTCCACGCACATTTCCTTATAATCTTACTTTTCTGTCACAAAGCTCTAAAATATAGACATTTAAATTAATTCTCAGAGTACCTAACAATTTCCGCCCACGAATTCAGGATTTGTTTTGGCAGCTTTGACGAGGTCTTTCTGATTATAATCAGGGTAATTGCAACACAATGGAAATCATGGTGTTAAAAATATCTCGCTAGGATAGCTCAAGAAGAATCAAGAAAATGATAAATTTAATTGGTGTCAGTATATGTTTAACGCTAATTTATGCTATTCACCGATTCAATACGTGCATGTGGGTGTTGTTTTTGTCAACATGTAATTTAGATATGGAATTAATTTAATACTTTTAGTGTTTTTAATACCCGTGTTTCAGTGATTACCTGATAAAATACTCGTGGAATCCTAGATACAATTATATAGCAACAACGCACATTCGGTACCAAATGCTATGAAAAAAATATATATCTATATAAAAAGCAACAACTTCGATGTACGATTTCAATCCTTATCGGGTTATGTTTGACTATAAATAATAAAGCGAGGAGGCGATTTCTCTTAGGAAATCACAGATGCTCTAAAAAGCGGATTATTCGGCTGTGTGAAAGAGGAAAGGCGAACGCAATATACGTGGAAGTTATAATTGTTTGGTCGAACGCAGCCACCTACCAATTTTGGAATTTTCTTGAAGTATAAGTAAAACCCGCAACATTTTTTGAAAAGGTCCGGTTCGTTGAATTTCACAATTGTTCAAGTTAATTTTAAGAAAGTAGATATGAAAAGATTTTAAGATCATACGATTACATATAGTCAAGTCTTACCTTAATTATGGTATCCGTTGCTATGGTTTCCAAGAAATAACAGAAAGACCAACATTATTCACATGGTTCACGAGTTGCTACGAATCATTCGTCGGGTTGACAAGAAGGTAAAGCCTTCCTAAGACAGCGACAGGGTTAACCTGAAGCTGCGGGTAACGTGTAGCCAAAATGCCCTCTCGCTGCAGGTACACAGGGCCGGCCTCTACACAGAGGGAAGAAAAAGTAGCCAAATCCACAACGTTGCAAGAGGCTTGTAGCGTGTAAGACAAGCTTAAAATGTGAGCATGTACGCTCGGCATGAGATGGAATGGGTCAAACCACTGTCTGATAGACCCGCAGCTCTCGGCGACTGTCAACAAGAGAGGTCGCACTGATGTTGATCATGAAAAATCTCTGAAAAAATCAGCTTTAAAATCCGAAACAATTTTTTTTTCGACTTGAATGACAGGTTTGCGTTCTGTATTGACTTGTTGTGTTGAAAAGCTCATGAATTTCGCACATGATTAAGGGATAAGCTTTCTTGGGGCATTTCAATACTTCGAATAAAGTATGAGAATGATACACTTGTCCGAAAGCATTGGGTGACTCTTTCTAATTTACTAAATACACGTTGTTTAAAGCAGGTACAATCATATTTTAAGATGTTATATTTGTAGACACAACGTATTAGGTTTGCGATACATGTTCAGCATGTTCATGTTGTACTACATATAGCTATACAGTGTGTGTCAATAAAAACGCAGGATTCAAAGCAATTTTTCTACGAAAATTATGTAACTATTGTGTCTATCTCATCTTTGACAAGAGTTTTGTTTGGTGTAGTTTGAAGTTTTGGTTAATAAATTATGACACTTTTTTGACGCCCAAATGAGGTTGGTCCGATTCAATGACCTTAAGACAACGACCGGACCATGCAGTTATGTACGAATTAAGTACGCATTGGAGACAATTAAACCAGAACAAAACTTCAATAACTGCATGGACTATCATTGTTTAAAGCATCATGGAGGTTGTTTCATTTTCATATCAAATAAACAAGACTTATATTGGAATTGAAATCAAGTTTTGGGACATCATATTGCACCTTCAATTAAAAAACATTAAATGGATCAGAAGATCAGTTAAACACTTACATGGAAAATCTATGATCACAAAAATTCATGTCCATTGTTTTAAAGGTTCTCTTCCACTTTATAGATATTAGCAATTCAAACAATTTAAACTGTTTTCTTCATAATTAAAATAATAGTTATATTTTGGCAAGCCCAATCAGGCGGGTGACACTGTGTACTTTCAACAAGTCACCTAATTATTATGCAGTATGACGTACCCGGGAATGACGTAGCGGCACAGCGCCACGTACGACCGGCGATCCATAAGTAACATATTTCATGCAGTATGCCTCCACTTCGTTGATCGAGTGTCCTATCCCGATTTATTTAGGATCCCTGGCCCAATCCTGACACACCTGTCCTTTGTGATTCACAAAGATTCTCACCTGTACTGAATTCAAACTCTTCAATATAGGTTAGTATCTGTGATTTCACATCACAAATCGCACCAGCTTGGAATGCATAACCCTTTTCTGGATGGACAGGAGTGTCGAAATGAGATAGGATAAAATGCATAGTAATTAGTAAAGAATAGGGAATGTACTTTAAAAGGGTGTTAACACCATGACGAACAGGACCAGGGGTGAGTTATAGTTTTAATATTTTTGATTCCAATCCTGCTTTTTTATTGACAAACGCTGCACCCGGAACCATGTCATTCTCCATATTAGATAACCTTAAGCTTCTTACGCCACAAATCAGTCTTTTTTGGGGGGTAAAATTAACTTCGACAAAAAACTTAAACTTCGACTAAAATTGGCGTTGTTTGTTTTACAACCCTAAGACAATACTGATAGTGGCTCTATATCCACAACGCTAAGTATTTGCCTAATCTATATAATCGCGTTTGCGGTCCTATTATTTTTGATGTCAGACTTCAATGCTTCGAGCAATATACGATAATTTCTCTTTCTCTAAACTCTACTACTTCTGGCGTATTCAACATAAGTGAACTTACATAACAAGTTGACAAACATCTAGTAAAACATATAATGTATTTGGGTCATGTCGTGTTAGGTAATCCGACATATTTTACTCCAACAACAAAACCATTGAAGAGTGCCCAATTATAATGGAAATGCATTTCGGCTAAGTACAGTTTTAAAAAGTTCCGAATCAATTTTGATTTAGTACTTGTACGGTTATTCAATCTCAGCCCTCACATGCCCGACATTTCTCTGGATCCAAATGCAAGCTCTTGTGACCATGGCATTAAAAGCACGTCTGTCCTGCCTGAGTGTGACAATGTCTTCGGTAATTCCTCTTTCCAGGTAATCAAGATTATCTGGTAGGACTAACAAGAACTTTTGATTTCAGATGACCCCACAATTAAGAGGCGTAATAACAGAAGACCTTGGAAGCCCTTCCACCTGGTGGTTCAATGACACGATTGCTGAACACCATCCTGTGTCCACCAAGCATGCTGAAACTACCCATTTCTCTGCATGCGAAAAGGGGATGTTTTTTTCAATGAATGGAACAATGTCATCATTATTCATCTGGAGATATGGATCTCCATTGATGTTGCCTCTGAAATAGAATGGTTACATGATTGTTCTTCTGCCAGGATGACCAACCCAGACAGTCAATTTCCTTCTGTCATCATTCTGTCGACAGTCAAAACAAACAAGAGGCTGCTCTCTGGGTGCATAATTTCGTACATCTCCAATGATAAGATCTTCCAAGAAACGTGGAGGATGGTTTCTGAGCCATGGCAGAAATCAAGTCGACGTTGATAGTCTTGGGGCTTTAATTGAAGTCTTCTCATCACCTGATAGGAATGGGATTTCAAAGTACTATCCTGTTCTTCCTATCGTGTCCAAACACTGTGGTTCGCAAATATGATCCAGTCAGAGATGGGTACAACGTCTGGCTGCTTCACCGAAGGTCCTTGTTTATACATTGTTGCTCCAGCAGTGGGCAGACCAAGAGATGTTCCATTGTCTGTGGTGCTGTTCCACAACCACAGGTAGTGTCCTGATCTGCTTCCAGGCAGCCCCACTTCTGCAAGGAAACCTTAGATCGGCCAATTCTGGTTCTCAATCTGTCGAGGAATCGCCATTCAGCCATGAGGAGTCATGGTATCCTGTTGAAAGTGGCTGACGGAATTCTCAATCCATTTCGACGAAAGCTTACTCTTCGACTTCATGCCCGCTCTGCTTGCTGGTTACTGACAGCTTGGATATTGGCAGCAGAGCAGCAGACCTTCCATTCAATTTCGGGGACGAACACAACGTTCCTTGTTCAGATTTCGACTTGTTTCAGTTCTGCGATAGGGGCCTACTTCTCAACATGTTTTGTAAACGGCACCACGTAAAGGCGGGCGTATTCGGATATAGCTAACGGAATCTTCGAAGCACTTCTGTATTAAACAAGGAATGCCCTTTTCTGTGGTGTGAAATGTGCTGTATCCATGAGCTTCCATGTTTCTGTTCCATTTGTGAGATGTAAGCAGCTCGTGTTGGGAACAGAGACGCATATTTCATCCACGATCTTGTATTGTGCAACTACAATGCGCAAGATTAGACCGTTAGACTATCTTGTTCCCTTTTAGAGAGGCAGAAGTTTGAAATTGAGGAGGGTACGCTAGGTTAAATCGTATTTAGACATTTTTATATTAATGCCCACATTCACTATGAGTTACAATATGCTCATCCACCAAGGACACAGTTCAGTGGGTTTTACTTGTACATACATTGACATGAACTGACCTTGTGTGATCTGGGTATCATATATCATACCCAAAAACCAGGGGGTGTATTTTCTAAATACATTGGTAAATGAAAGCTACTGAACTGTGCCAAGGAAATTGAGATTTTGCTAGCTCATAGTGATTAATCGCTTGTTAATTTTAATCCTGTAAAGTGTCAAAAAGTGTGATGACTCTCAATACTTCTTAGTAGGCCTACAGGGCATTTAGTACGGCACTTTTTAACAATAAGTACTCGGACTAAGCTATAGCCCTGAACGAATGCCTACGATCATGTCGATCGATATGTTTCAAAAGCGTAGATAAAAATACGGCTTTACACCCGGGGCTTTTCTTGTACAGGTGTTTAGGCCTCATGTATAAAATATTATGTTGTACACAGGCAAGTGTCACAAATTAACGCAGGCCTATGTACAATATATCTATACACAACTGGGAAATGTGTTTGGAAACTACCCATTTACATTTAGAATAGTAAACTTCATTGAATTTAATAACGAGATACGTGTTCCCGTAATTAATGTCAAAGCATTTTACAATTATCCACGTACAACGTCGTATCCCCGGGTCGTATCTTCAATCATGGCAGCAACACCTGATACACGGAGCGTTGTTTCAAGCTGAAAATCCTTCTTCGAAAAAGACACGTTGGAATGGAATCCTGTGCTCTATAATGTAATGGAGAGAATGGACCCCTGCAAGGAGAATCAGATCGATTTAACAATAAAATCAATAAAATTATAGAATACAAAGACACTTGCAAATATATGCACTAAACTTTTTAGCGCCTGTGTGCATGATATAGGCCCAGACGGTAAACGTAAAACATATCCAGTTTGGCCTCTTGAGATGTTATTGATTCTGTGGATACAAAATGCCTCCTCTCCCGAACAGTGGACTGTGTCCAAAAGGTTTTGGAAGCACTATGAGCAGGTATAATCTCAGTTCCCTTGGCACAGTTCAGTACCTTCCATTCACCAGTGTATTTAGAAAATACACCCCTGGTATTTGGGTACGATATATGATACCCAGATTACACAAGGTCAGTTCATGTCAATGCACGTACAAGTACAACCCTCTGAACTGTGTCCTTGGTGGATGAGTATATTGTAATTAATAGTAAAGTGTTCAGCTGTCACGCTGAACATGAATCTGACAACACTCTGGCAATGTTTGACACCTTATTGCCCGTAAACCGGACGGAACTTTGTCTTTCAGTGTGTACAAAAAGGTACTCACACGGACCAGTACCTGAACTTTGCTTTGTCAGTCACCAACTCCTTGAAGATAAATAAAGCCTGCAGCAAGAACTGAATCACGTGAAAAGATCTCTCTCAATTTACTGCTATAAGAAGTGGGCATGAAATTCCCCTTCCAATAAGAAGCTTTATCCTACACCGAAGGGGCGTTGCAACTATCCCCCTTAACATGCTTAAGGGAAAAATTACCCTTCCATATGTTTTCCGAAGCTGCCAACAGGGAAATACGCAAAGTAGGTATGCAAGTTTAAGTGAAACTAACCAATACCATCCGCAGAATGGTCATCTCACCTAAAGACAAATCTAAGACACTCGACCGCATGGACTGGAACAGTTTATAATACCAAATACAGTGACTATCCTCATTATGTTGGTGAAACAGAAAGACCGCTCGGCAAATTCGTGAGTGAACATATAGAGCAGCAGCCCAGAAGGATTTGATCAAACGAACGAGATACCAATATCTGAACACAGGAAAGAAAAATATAACTTTTGCAAATATATATGAATGTCTGTCGGAGATCCGCTGCTGCGTGTGGCCCCAGGAGAGGGGTAAAGTTACTATGGGGGTCAAATGTTTGAACAGCTCTAAATCCAATGTAATATAGCTCAAAGTATTCCTTAGGAAACCAGGAGTAAAAAAGTCAATTGGGTCACATGCGTGTGGTACTTCCTTTCCAAGATATTTGGGAAAATAGGCTATTATAAGGTCATTTGTTTATTCAAGAAAGGTCACCCTCTGGAATACCTAGATTTCTGTCACGTGACTCGATTAGCGGTCAGACGATCCACCACTGATGAAGAAGTGATGAGACACGAACATTTTGAATTTCAATTTTGCTCGTGAGAAATAGTTAAAAGATTTCCTACAGAATGCGTCAACTGCACCACCAACAGAGACGTCAACTTACACCAAATAATACCAATGGCCTGAAAATGCCCCACTTGCAGACTGGCAGTATGTGAAAGAAAATCCCAACCCAGACGTGACCTATACATTTTATCGAACTTTTTCCATATCCACTGTCCTGCCAAAACCAACATCATCATCATTTCTAAACGTAATTTGCCTAAAACACCTTGGATTAACAAAGGCCTTTCCCATGTTTCCTAAATCACTTAAAACAAAGATTTAACTATAAAAAACCATACATCTCTCAACCACCACCTAACAATAAACTAATAATTACCGTAATCAAAAGGGCATTTCACACAAAATTGAAAACAATAGAAACAATACTAAACAAGTTTGGCCGATACTTAATTTTGGACGTAACAAGAAAGCAAAGTCATCCGATTTATTTAGCTCCAACGGCGAAAAGATAACTGATGATAAGGACATTGCCGAAAATTTCAACACATTTTTTGCCAAAATAGGTAACTGCTTGCTCGTAAAATCTCGGAACCGCCCAGTGATTATGCACCACCTTCAACGTCATTTAACAATCCGAATAGCATGTTTATTAACCCCAACTCTGCTGCCAAAAAATCGATAAAATAACATTAAAGTTGAAAAACAGCAACAGCAATGTTGCTGTAAGGTAGCTAAAATCTTGACAAAATCTCTGCATACCATTGCCATTTTTCTTGATCTCAGTAAAGCCTTTGATACTACAAATCATGAGATTAACACCATGGCCGTCTAGAGCCGCTTCATGGCTTTCCTGCTTCGACATCTTTATTTGATGTACACAGATGAAATGATGTCATTATTACAAGCCCAGGATCTTAAATCTTCCTGTCATTACCATTCTGCCTGCCTTTGCAGCTGCTCCCGACTTGGGACGGCTTAAGCGCTTTTGGCCCCGGGGAACCTCCCTCTCCAACTTCTAGACTTTCTACTAACTCCCAATTTACAAACATCTTGTTGCTTCTCGACAGCCAGATTGTGAACGTTGCTCTCAGGGCTTGATTAATTTGTTAGAAAGACTCAAGTATTTGAAAAGTTTTTGAACATGCTCTGAGGGTTTGGTCGGTAAAGCCTGTAGAGCCCACTTCAACGGGAAAATACTTGACTTCCCATCCAGCATTCTGACATTCTAGGATGAGATCGGTGTACTTGCAGCTTTTCTGGACTTTGCAAGTGCAAAGTTTTCCTCTGCTGGGACTGGCAGCTCGATCACCACACATCGTTTTGTAAGAGTAGAATATATGGTGATATCTGGGTGTTTCGCAGTTACCCCAATTACTGGTGGAAACACTGCATGACTTTGATCTTCATCCTAAACAATCTCCCAGTCCTGACAGTAGTGGACCCTGTCATGCTCCTCATTTCTTGACCACTTGACATTTCAGTAAGCATTGTCTTTCTCTGATTTGAAGGATATTCCAGACTTCTGACATTGGTCTGACTCCTCCTCGGTAAAAGGCTCTTGTTCTAACAAATGCCGGGGCAATGTGGTGGACGATTTGGCGCAGCACTATGTCATGTCTCCAGTTGTATCTTCCACCTCTATTGGCAACAGTTGAAGATATTGATCATGGTGCAGTTATCGTATCCACATAGTAGGTATAATCCCAACGGGTGCTTGCTTCAGTTCTTCAGGTTTGCAGAGGTTGGTAATGTGTCCTGCACAGAGATCAGATAGAATTTGAGCAGTTCTGGTGACCATAAACACAACAGCGTGTTCAATGTGTGATCTTTAGCTGCATTGCAGTATCCCATCCCAACCATCTACCATGCTGTGCCATACTGTAGAGTTTGACAAGCATCTGTTCTTCAGTATCTTTTTTGACAAGAGATATAAAGCACCATCCTGTGTTCCTTCTTGTTCATCTTGGCCAGATTAAATTTGATAAAACCGATCCCTTGTCTTCCATGTTGCCCTCTGCAGAGCTAATTGAGAAACAAGTGTCTTTCTCTTCCAGTTCTTTCACACCATTCCATTTCTTCACCTTCTGTTTTTCCATGGCCATACACATAGCGTATATCCATGTCAACTGAGTACTTCAGAATGTTGATACTTGATGACTTGCATGCACTTGAGGTGTGTTCCCAGTGCCTTCAGGTGAAGTCCATTCTTCTCTCTCCTTCTATATCCCCAACGTCCCTGAAATGCACGGAGCATACCCTGCCTTGGGTTAGGGAGATATTGCCCTTAGATCTAACCTCCTTTATTGCGGTAATTGTCAGATTTTCCTCTAGGGACGTTTGGGATATAGAATTAAAGGGTTGGCTTTCAGCAAAGGTGATAGGGAAACAGTAGATTATGAATTCCTAGGTAATACGACTCACCACATGGTTCTCATAGATACACAGCTTCCCAATGTTGTTTACTTTGTCAAGATCAGTCTTCTCCATCAGATCCTTGAACTTTGCAGAAACCGATGCTCTCACTTCTGAATCGCTGAGGTCTTTGTAAATTTCTTCACCTACAAACCTCATTGGGCTTGATGGATGAATGGCATCCCCTTCCTGGCGATCTTGAGCTTTGGATCATATGGTGCATAGGATCTGAGTGTCTTTCCCAGGGCATTCACCAACTGTTTTCTTCATTGCGAGACTCCTACACTTGGATATTTCGGCTTCTATTGTTCTGGTCCAAGTAAGGAAGGTCTCCACCAGATATAATTCCTCACATCCTGGTTCGCTTTTTGCAACGAGTGTCAGGTCATCGGCATATGCCTTCTGAAGTTGCTTGATCTCTGTATTCTTCAGTTGGTATCCTTGGTGTTGTTTTGTCTTGAGTAGGTCTAGGACTAGGTTGAACACTATCAGGAACAATGCTACTGACAGTGGACAACCTTCAAACAGTCCAAATTGGTACATGACATGAACCACTCTGACTTCCACTGCTTAGTTCCGATTCTCGCAAACAGTTCACTGTAGTAGTGGTAGATAAGTGAATACCAATCAGTGATTTATCCGAGAGAGTGTCAGTAATATTTGAAATTTGCAGTAATCGAGAAGGATAAGTTCCGTCAGTTCTCGTCAGTTACTTTTTCCAACTGAAGAGTAACAGAAAAGAAGAAATGGCCGTGTCAAGATATGATCTCCATTCAATTGTGTGTTGTAGGAATGGTCTGTACAGATAAGCAACGACAATTTTCGATTTTGTCCTTATTAGTTTTGCTTTTTGGTCTTACCATTTGCAAGGGTATGTAGGATACCTGTAACCTTTTTTACAACATGTAAAATTCTGAGTTATTATTTTCTTTCGATTTTTCTGATTGTTCTTATCATATCAATCCACTACAATGTCCTTTGAATTCCTCTTTGCATGTAAGAGTGTCTCCATTTTTACTTGTGTATGTTCTACCCAGCCTGCTACTCTGGAAGGCACTTTCTGTGATGGCTTGGGTCGATGTGACCATTTCCCATCATGAAAGATACAGTCTGCTTGCCAGTACTTGGAAAAGATCTTTCCACTCACATTTGTCAGGGTGACATTCCTAAACAGCTATCTGGTTTCTGCCATTTTTTTGAAGAGCGCCCCCCAAGTTTTCAAATTTTTGGATTTTTACACGTTTGCTTGTAATTGCTATTAAACTATCCCTGTGAATCGGTTTAAAGACACTATCAGTTATTTATCTGAAAGAGTCAAATATTTGAAATTTCCAAAATGTAGAATTCTCCCAAGTTACTTTTTCTAACAACTAAAATTGCAGGAAAGGAAGAAATGGCAGTTTTCAAAGATACGATCTCCATTCAGTTACGTGTTGTAGCAAGTTTCCCGTTCGGACAGTAATGACTCAAATACCAAGTTTGTCTTTATTAGGTAGCTTCTGGTCCTATCATTTGCAGGGTATGTTTGGATACCTGTACTTGATACAAACTGCAAAAATTGATTTTTGAGATTTTTCGAGTTTCTGATTGAGCAAATCACTGATAGTGCCTTTAGCTCAAAAATGTCTGTGTTGCAAAGAATGAATTTTTTATAATTGGAATATTAATATCGGAGATCTCCATAATAATTCAATGGCTGCTGCAAATGGCCTTCCAATATGAAATAGCCAGGGGAATTAGCGCCATGTACGTGTCTACGCTCACATAGTTTGGTTTTTATTGGTTCAGGAAAGTCCAGTTAAAGGTCATTTTCTAGAGGTGGCCGGGAGGTGGCACTATTTCATCATGGATGACAAAAACTAGCATTGTCATCTCTTCCGTTAGTACAATCTGGGATCCCAATTCATAATTAACAAATCCTTCATTTTAAGGATTAAATATCATTTTTTATAGCATTCTGGTTTGCAGGTGTAGTTTTCCTAGACAATTACCTACATACCTGTGCAAAAATATCAAATTTTTTGAAAATTGGGGCACTCTCAAAAATTGTGCTGTTATTGCTGTAAAAGGGAAAGCCAGCTGACCAAATCATCGAAAAAATCATCAAAATTTGTATTTTTTACTGGCATAGATGTGCAACATAACCTGAAGTGGTTGGTCTGGAAAATCCGTGTATTAAAGACAACCAGTACTTTTTATCTGATTCGGGTATTTCTCTACCTCGTTCAAAATTCCAGATTTGAGATCAAAACTTTCTGTTGAATATCCCAATTGTAGCAGTGGCTGGTGCCAAACCTCTTTCGGGGGGGGGGGGGGCAAACGGCGGGCAAGTGAAATTTTTTTGGGGGGGCACAAGTGAATTCTCTGGGGGGGGGGGCAAAGTATCAATTATTTGAGTTTTTACCACTTTTGTCCTAAAATCGCTGATTTCCCCCAAATTTGGGTGATTTTTGCCCAAATCACAAATTTTTGCCTTTTCAACCAGGGGAGGAAACTAGGGGGAAAGAAAAAAATTGGGGGCAAAAGCCCCCCATGCCCCCCATCCCCCCTTTAAGAGGGCATCCCTTTCGGGTCATATATTACAAATATTTTGGTAAGACATAGCAGTTACTTTTTTTAATTATTTATAATGAAATAATGTCATCAGAGGTTGGCCTATGATTCTTCTACTTTTGGAATCTGAATAGTTTTGAAGACTTGATAAAGACAACCCTATAGGAACAGAAGAAAGACCCCCAAAAAGTAACACAGCGTCAAATAACCCACATAAGTTAACAAACCTTGTCATGCACAGAAACATAAAATGATATCAATAGTCTGTTTTTTTCTGCAAATTTGACATCTTTCTTCATTGTGATCAATGCGCCAACACACTGTCCATTTTCCGAAAATGTTGTCACATTTTCAAAGTTGCATCTGAAGACATTATTACAAGGTTACAATCAGGCCGTAGCCAGGAATTTATGTGGGGGGTGCGGATTTGCCGAAAGTGGACCTTTTTAAAAAAAGTCAAAAAAACAAAATTTTCGGCTCGCTGCGCTCGACGGTGACACAAATTTTTTTTCACCGTCGTCTCCAAAATTCTGAAGACGGGGGGTGGGGGGGGGGGGGGTGAGGGGGGAAGGCGACATACATCGTCGCAGCGTTGAGAAAACAGTATAATACAACGAGCCAAGCGTAATGCAATTATATTGGCAGCTGCTTATTCAATCATATATCATGCAACACAACCTTAAAAAAACAAAATTTAGGCAAGCCGCTAACTTATAACATGACAAAGCGGACCTTTCACATCATAAGCGGACCTTTGTCATTTTGGGGGGGTGCGTTGCACCCCCGCACCCCCCTGGCTACGGCCCTGGTTACAATACACAACCAAGCATTAAGTGACACACACTTCATGCGCAAGAATGCAGTCTTTCACTGAATGGCAAGCAATATGGCTATACCTTTTATTGCAACTTTTAAAAAGGGAGAGATTTTCTTATAATGGGTATTGTGTTGGCAATATTGATCGCAATGGGGCAAGAAGGGTATCAAAAATTGCGGAAGGAACAAGAACTATTGATATAATTTTAGGTTTCGGCAAAGACCAATGGTTTGTACCGGTGTGGGTATTTGGACATGTGCATTACTTTTTTAGGTGTCTTTAGTGTTTTGGTATCAAGAACAATGGCTGGGTAGCTTGAAATGTGCAGATTTTGCTCAGTTCAGGAGAAAGAGTGCAAATAGCAACAGAAATTACATCATATGTCAAGCAAAATTGGAAACACCACGGCAGTTGGAAGTTACAATGGAGTTACTAATCTGATGGACCACATGGCTTGGACCTTGATCTGAAAGCAGATTTGTGTTTCCCCCTGAAAAATAACTTAATCGAGTTCATCAGCCAGGTTAATCAAAGACAAGCTAGGTCTATGGAAGTTTCTGTATAGAATACCTGCCTATCCCACTCATTTCCAAATAAGCTCCCAACTAGTCCAGGAACTCAGGATCTGTGCAGCCAGAAGGTGGAAATAAAAAAAGGGGCCATAGCTGATTTTTTTTTCAGGATAGTTTCCTAATGTTGCGAGGAGCAACATACCAAGTCCAGAGGTTTCCACTTGACCTTGAACCATTACTTCCATATGGGTCATTCTCTGTTAAAGTGTTCAAGTTTGGTCTCCAAAATGACGAATATCAACATTAAAGGTGCAACGAGAGATTTCAAGTCGTCCATATTTTCTGTGATATGCAGTGGTTTCATTTAGATTAGACATGCAATAGGTTCCCTACATTTTATTTGGCTATAGAAAGAACCAGTAAAATGAAAAAAAAGGTGAGTTGTAGATGCTTATATTTCAATAGAAAACAGAGGCTGAATTGCGTGTTGGCTCCTATACGAAATTAGAAATTTCACATTTTGGTACCAAGAAAACAGTTTCAGCTGAATCCTTTCAGATGGAGATATTTTAGATATAAAGCTTTACACCAGTGCAAAAATCAGAATTTTCATATTTTTTAGGGGCGCCTGTTATTTGAAATCTCTCGTTGCACCTTTAAGGAATTCCTGAAAATCATTGAAAATTGTAAACTTTAATATTCTCAGAACACGGAATGCATGGGTGATCTTAAAAAATATATCCGATTTTTAGTATATTGCCTAACGTTAACACTTAAGTAACGTATCTGTCGTAACGTATCTGTCCGGCCTTTTTCATTAGTCGTGCTGTTCTTGATGAAAGTATGTGCTTCACCGACTTAGTCTCTAGACGTTATCAGGTATTACCTCATACTAAAGCATGGTGTGGTATTCGACTTTATGTATCACGCCGTATTGCAAGAGCGTAGCAGGAGGTAGGTAACATATCTGTCGCGGTATGAACGTAATAGGAGGGATTTCTTTCATTACTAGGACTGAAAATTGTTACGTTGAAACCAGATTTTTATGCAAATATGTATAACATAACATGACATCTTCTCAATTTATCACATATTGGAACATAGGTATTCAGTTATTTTTAGCAATTTTTGTATCCATTCGAATTATGGTAACGTATCTGTCTGCAATACTGGCGACATGCTCTCAGAGAGCTCTTGTGAAACTTTAATAATTCCAATATTATCATGTTTTAAACTTAACAATTAGTGCATAATAGAGGCAGATAAAAATGCAATGCAATTTGTGATATGCGCTCTTGTGTAACGAGCAGGGACACATTTTAAAGAACGGATTTGGGCTGGCGACATTGCGAAAAGTCAGATATTCATCTTTTAACCTTATTGTGATACTTTCTCATCCGGTTACAACGTCTAGTCCGGATCATTTTTGGTCCCCCGCCAACTTATGTTGGCGAAGGGGGGGGACTATAGAAATGCTCCCATGTGTGTGCGTGTGTTCCCACGCGATATCTTTGGGACTAAGCAAGTGTGGGTGCCCATCTCGCACATAGATGTATCTCGAGTACGTGCTGGGTGGGATCCAAAGTGGGTTATGTGTCATTGGGTTCAAAGGTCAAATGAGGTAAAAAAAGTAAAAAATGGGTTAAATTACTCTAAACCTTTCAAAACGAATCTCTTTTAATCTAACAAGGATGGGTGTCATCTTGACACCATATATGTCGAGCTTATGTACGCGGCGGATGAGTTCGGAGATGGGTATGTGCCATGGGTCAAAGGTCAAATGTGGTCAAAAATTGCGTTAAACCTTGTCAATTGTGTAGGATGATGAAACTTGGGTGGGTGGTGGCCCTCCACATTCGGTGCCGAAAATTTTGAAGGTCATTTCAAGGTCATGTGAGGGTCATTTTGTAGGTCACATCAAATCCCTAAACCTGTGATAGGATGATGAACTGGTGTGGTGACGTTCAACATTCAATGCCGACATTTTGAAGGTCATTTCAAGGTCATGCGGGGTCCATTCAAGGTCAATCACTATCATGGTTGTATGTTCATCAATGAACCTGGTGTGGAAGCAACATTTATTCCAATTATTTTCAAGTCATAGTCTGGGTCATCTGAGGTCAATTCACTGCAAATGGTTATGGTCATGAAATTGAGGGTGTGGTCAAATCAGTGCTGAGAATTCTGAAGGTAATTCAAGGTCATGTGGGGCCATCCAGGTCAAACAACTAAAATGGTGGTATCGTCAGGAACCTTGGTGGGTGTAGTCAACTTGATACCAGAATTTTCCAGGTCATCTGGGGTATCCAAGTAATATCATCACAATCCTCACTGTGATGCTTTAACGTAGGTTACTTTTTCCTCCTGTAAACTACGCGACGAGCGGGGGACCTTTGGGTTCGAGAACCGCCTTGGTGAAACATAAACTCATAAGTATAATTTATTTTCATAAAACATTCTCTTAAAGGCCAAAAAAAACACGCTTTAATGCACATGACTGTGCTGACGACAACTAAAAACGGGACTTTTGAAACCCTATCGGATAATGGACATATAGCTAGTTAATATAATCGTAGTAGGGCAAAACTAACCCTTTTAATCTTACGGACATGACCCAAACAGTGGTATACATTTGAACACAAGGGAACATGTTTAAAAACTTTTGCCCTGACTTATCCCTTATTAGAAACAAAGGAAAATTTGGGGACTTTGATATGTCGCTTTGTATTACAATAATTAAGAAACTATCATGAAAAATTCAGCTAGGTTATTTCTGGTGCTTTTCTATTTATCTTGGATGATACTTTGAATCTTTTCTGAATTAACTCTGATCAGAGCAAAATGCAAACACAAAGAAACGACACATGAAACACTTAATACAAATATGAAATACAATTATATTCATCTTCAAAAAAAAAGTACACATTTGTATTTGCATCAATACAGCAACTCCGAAGTGATTTAGAATAAGAAATGTGAATGTAACAAGCCTTGTATATTTCCTCTGATTTTGTAACTCACTCTTAGTCAGTATGGGATATCATGAAAAATTTAACGAAAACATAAGTAGTACAAGTGTTTAAAAGTACAGTATTATGGTTAGTATAATGCCTATTGTCTGTAAAAGTGCTGATGCAAAGGTGACAAATAAGTAGCAGTTTCATGAAATGTTAACTCTTAAATATATGCAGAAATTATTGATATCAAACTATAGCTACTTGATCAGCAGATTTCACTGATAGGCTTAACATCGATGAGTGCAAAGGGCAATCTCCAATGACTGCCTAATGTCATGAATTTAAATGTGTAAATGTATCACAGACTGGGTCCACTTATAGCTTGTAAAATCTCAATTCTCTTGGCACCGTCAGATAGCTTCAGTTCCCAAGGTATTTAGAAATAACACCCCTGGTTTTTCGCGTATATCTATCATACCCAGATCGCTAAGGTTAGTTCATGTCAATGTAGTACAAGTACAACCCACTGAACTGTGTCCTTGGTGGATGAGCATATATTGTAACTCAGAGTGGTATTATAGAGCTAATTGACACCCAGGTTTACACCAGGGTACGTCTTACATGACTGGACATTTTCTCTATCAACATACCACTGAAAGTGTGATAAATCAGGTGAGGAATTCTCATGGTGTACCTTCAAGCGTGGATCCAGGGAGGGGGCGCGCGCGCCTCCCGGTAATTCTGCATAAATCTTGCAAAATCAGCCCATTTTGGAAGCTTTTGAAAGTCAGCTTTAGCCCCCGGTAATTTTGACGTTTTTCAAATCCTGGACCAGCCAATGCCATTCCAGGTAATGTTCATAAGGAAGTACCAAGCTACAATGAGCATGACAAGTGATTTCAGTCATGCGTTGCATTATGTTTTGTGCAGCAGCGCTTGACCGAATAAATAGCAATTACCGCATGGTCTACCCCCATTCCAACCTACCAAGAAGTTTCTATTATAACACATTTTTAGATGGCTTTGCAAAACATCTCAAAACCAATGAACCAAGACTTAGGATATTGGATGCCTCTAGGGAATAGATGATCATTATCTCCTGTGGTGACCTGGAGTACCAAGTTGTTCAAAGCACTACCACTTGGTTCTTTGGACTTTTCATTGAATACATCAGGCCGATTCCAAAAGTTGTCATATTTTTATCATAAACCCCCACCCCCCAAAACACAAATCTCCAAGCGACAATAGCGCTAATTACACTCAAGAGATAAAATACCTATGCTGAAGAATTTAAGATTCAAATTACAATGAATGAGAATGTTTGCAGGACGTGTGAAGATTTGTATTGTTGCTGCCACCTAATGATTTTGCAGCCTAAACGGAATAAATGAATGTTAAAGGATGCGGTGGTGGCAGCATACTAAATTCATACCCAGGCAGGTCTAGCACCCTCTATTACTAATTCCTCAAGACGTGGTAACATTATGAAAACTTAGTGCAATTCTCAAATCATTCTAGTAAACTTTGCAAAAGCATGAAGCTAGTGAACATCCAGATCAGGTGACACAATGGTGTGCATTCCATATTTATTCCGTATTGTCAATATAAGGATAGCTAAGGGGGAATCTTTCCAACAGCTGTTAAAATACAATACATGGCACTTGTGCACATGCATACACATCATTTTTTAAGCTTTTTTGATGAACTCCTGTGAAGCCATATAAAGGAAGCTTGTCATATTAAGGATAAGCGGTTCTCGAACCACAAGTGTCGACTGCAGTTGGCGTAACGGGAGGGGAGGGGGGGAAGCTGCCCCCGGGGAAGTCTTGCCCCCCCCCCGCAAAATTGTTATTTTCTGCAGCTGTGTAAAGTACAATATAAAAAACATAGGCCAGACTAAGTAACAAACTTACTATATGCTAATTGGTGGATTTAGGGGAGCATAAGGTACCGAACGCATTGTAGATGTATATGAAAAATAAAAAATCTTTACGCATTGCACGGGAGACGGTACAGAAGTTGCCAATCCCCCCCATGCCAATTCGATGTTTTCAGCCCATTTAATTCACGCGACTTGAAAATGACTTTGACCTTGGTATGTGACCCTTGACCACATTATCGTAATAAGGTCCCCGGGACATGTCTCAAGTTTCTGTACAATTAACTACCTCATGTCCCTTTGACCTTGGTATGTGGACCTTTGTCCTCATGATCCTTTATTTAGAAGGTATACCCAAGGTTATGATCAAAGTTCTGTAGCAATTGATCTTTTACATGATTGCATGTTTTCAGCCCCTTTTATAACTTGACCTCATATACCTTTAACCTTGGTAGTGACCCTTGACCACCTTATGATAAGAAGGTTCTAAAAGGCATCTATGACCCAATTTTCTGTAGCAATTGGACTCACTTACTTCACCATTGAGAAACTATTTGAAACTTTAAGCTTTTGAAAACCAGAGAAAACAGGGACCGTCAGACAGAACGGACTTTAAAGTGTCCGCTTCCACAATTCTTTGCTGGGCGACAGCAAAAACAAACACACTCTTTGATGGAAATGTAACAAACTCAAAAACCTTTTTTGGTTCACCACCATAACTTTCAATACAGTTACGATTTGACAAAATAATGCAGAAATTTGCATCATCCCCTGCAAGATGGCAGTCTGGAGTATGACTTCAGATGACCTTTGACTCACCCCCCCCCCTCCACATATGACGGAACCCCCTATTGCACCTTATCCAAAGTCTGGTTTAAATCCCACTTAAAACTTTTCGAAGACGACGCCAACAAACAAAAACCTACCAAACTTGCAAACACACACACACGCGACCCTAACAATACCCCTCTCTGCGTTTCACGCCAGGGGATAACAAGACGACTTGACAAAACACAAATGGGGTGCTTTGTCAAGCAGAACTTTTCACACAGTGGAGAACTCCTCTCCAGTATGTTGCAAATTATATTTCTGTATGTTTCTGTCTGTTCGACGGCAAAAGATTAGATTGTATTTTGAAAAAAGACAAATGATTTGTCCTTTTCAAGCACGATTCACTACATTGGTATCGGTGCTATGTAAGACTTGATGGGTGGGATACATGAACCAGTGATTGTGAAATAGGTTATTAGCTAAAATGACCATGCATTGCACTACCTGTACACATTTGCTGTTTTTCCAAAAGAACACCTATCCAGCAGGAGCTTATGGCTACGATTTTGGAAAATAATTGGACTTGACAAAACCAACTGAATAGGTGTTTTTGCAACAGAGGCATTTTCAGGGTGGACTTTCTCCTTGATTACATTGGGAAAGTCATTTCCTGTTCAGAAGGCAAAGATAGAAGTATTTTTTTGAACCAAAGAAATGTGTGTTGTACTTTTTCAAGCACAATCCACATACATATTGTATCGATGCTATTTAAGACTCAGACGATTAGGACAACTGGTAATTATGGGATGGGAGTAAACCAGTGAATTGTGCATGAGGTATTAGCTTATACCAATGCATCTCACTACTGTATGCATTGCTTGTTTTGGCAGAAAGAACACCTTTCCCACAAGGATCTTTGGACTAAAAAACCAACCGAAAGGTGTCTTTACATCCGAGCATTTTCCAGTGGAGACTTTTTCCTTGATACATTTGAACGCACATTTCTGTTCAAGAGGCAAAGATAGAATTATTTTGAGAAAAGCAAAACCAACAGAAGGGTGGCTTTAAATTGAAACAGAGCCATTTTCCAAGACTTTTTCCTGGAGACTGAAGAGTACTTTCTGTTCAATGAAGGCAAAAATTAGAAAGATTTGTACTTTTTTCAGGCACGATCCCATACATAATGTAACATGCTATGTAAGACTTGGGACGATCAATGATAGGACAACTGGTAAATATGGGGATGGATACAACCAGTTTTGAATTGTGAAATGAGGGTATTAGCTTATGACCAATGCATCTCAATACCTGTATGCATTTGCTTGTTTGCAGAAAGAACACCTTTCCCAGCAAGGAGCTTGGGATTGAAAAAAACAACGAAAAGGTGTTTTAATCAGAGCATTGCACAGTGAGCTTGTCTCCTTGAGTACATGGAAAGCACATTTCTGTTCAAGAAGAAAGCGTAGAAGTATTTGAGAAAAGCAGAAACAACAGAAGGGTGTGCTTAATTGAAACAGAGGCTTTCACAGAGGACTTTTCCTGGAGACATTGAAGAAGTACATTCTTCATGAAGGCAAAAGATTAGAAAGATTTTGTACTTTTTTCAGGCACGATCACCTACTAGTAAATGCTATGTTAAGGACTTGGGAAGATCAATGATTGGGACAAATGGTAAATGATGGGGATGGGATACATGAACCAGTTGAATTGTGAAAGGGTATTAGGCTTATGACCAGTGCATCTCACTACTGTATGCATTGCTTGTTTTCCACAAAGGACATGATCCCAGCAAGGGCTTTGTTACAATATGAATCGAAATCAGAATTGTCAAAACCAACCAAAATCCAACAGAAGTGTCTTTGCATTTTCACGGTGGAGACTTTCTGCTTGCTACGTTGGAAAGTTACATTTCTGTCAAGGCGGCAAAAAGGATTAGAATTAAAAGTATTTTGAAAACAGACAAATGGTTTAGTTGTACTTTTTCAAGCACGATTCCCATAAATATTGTATTAATGCCTAAAGAAAGACTCAGGACGATGTAATACAATTGGTAAAGGACAGGGATGGGATATATGAACCAGTGAATTGCAAAATGAAGGTATTAGCTTATGACAATGATGCACTACTGTACCCATTGCTTGTTTCCAGAAAAGGACCCACCTATCCCAGCACGGACGCTTTGTTACGATTATGGTATGGAAAAACAGCCCCGGACTTGACAAAACCAACGAAAGGGGTGTCTTTGCAACAGAGCATTTTGCAAAATGAGGGTATTAGCTTATGACCAAGCATTGCACTACCTGTACACATTTGCTTGTTTTCCAGAAAGGACACCATCCAGCAAGGCGCTTGTTACGATTATGGTTGGAAACAGCCCCGGACTTGACAAAACCAACAGAAGGCGTTTGCCTCCTTGAACAGTAGCATTTCACCAAGTGGAGCCTTTCTCTTTGAGTACATTGGAAGTAACATTCTCTTCAGAGCAAAGAATTATTTGACAAAAAAGACTCTATCCCAGTAAGGAGTCTTCTTTACGATTACAGAAATCAATGTTGCCTTGGGGAAAAGACAAGAAAACAAGTGTGAAAGGAAGGAAGATGATGAACAGCAGCTTGGTGAATGGGGTCAAAGGTCACTGAGGTCACCAACATGTCCACCCAAACCTGCCCCGTCCTTTCCACAAAAGTACATCAGCGTAGGCCTACGGAAACTCATACGGCATGCAATATATTAAAAGGTACATTTTGACCAGAAACACCACCACACACAGCTGGTTGAAAGTCTCAATAAGTATTATGACAAAACCGGTAATAAACAAAAACTATGACTGGCGACATAGTGGACACTTGATGTGAATAGTATAGTGCTTTTTAACTACATTTTGTGTAATTTACAAAAATTGCGGGCAAATATGATTTGTTTTTCCACCTTAACAAATTAGTTCTCCATGTCTTTTAGGGAGAAGGGCATGGCATATAGGGTGCTATAAACATACAAATCATTACCTTTGTAGACCTATATAGATGGCAAGATTCCCACAATGGATTTTTATTGATTTTTGACAGAGGGGTAATAGCTCTAGTTGTATGTCCATCTCAATATCAGTACTGTCGAAAGTGTGTTGCATTGCTTAAAATTGCACTAAAAATAAAAGAGACCAATTGCATGGAGTTTGTTGTTAAACAGGCTGTGACAGCACACAACATACGACCAGCGTAAGCCCATGGCTTCTGCAATCTTGCAGAGACACAAAAGAGATGGAGAAAGAACAGTAATGTAGAAGGAGGGAGAAAGAGAGCAGGAAAAAGGAAAAAGAAGAAATGCACAGGACTTGAGGTTCATTTATTAAAGGGTCACATTTTTTGAAAATCTTACAAAAACGTTCATGCCGCATTCAATTACTATAATCACCAGAATTGGTCAGAACTACTGACCCAACCTTAAATGGTATATAGATTGGGGTCAAAGGTTTCACGTGGCCAGCAGTAGTCACCGCATGATATACCTCTGCTTTCTAAAGCACAATCAGTTTCTAGTTTAACTTGCCATCTGACACTGCTATAATCGACTGCTTTCAGGAGGTAATCAAGTCTAGTTTACAGAACTTGAACGAAGGGAACGTTCAATCTTTTCGCAAGGGGACTGGGTACACAAAACTTTTTGTTATCCCTTTGGCATTGCTAAAAAATTGTTGTGCCCCATGCCCCTTACCATTTTCTCAAGTAAGTTTCTGTAAGATTTTGTCTGATGTCTTCTTTTTACCTGATTTAAGTCTATATATAATTTTCATCATGATAGACTGGCCTTCACCCAACCCCCCATCGGAAAGTTCGCGCTGATATTCAACCCGTTATGATTTGTTTGAGAGCTAACCACGTGCCTTTTTTTTTTTTGTTTTTTTTTTTTTTTTGTAATCTCCATAGAGTACGGTGTAAAATTAATATTGGTTGACCAAAATGGGGCACATTTTTGCTCATAGATCCACCAAACATCCTTTAGCCCTAAAATTTCACAGGAAAAAATGAGAAAAATAGTAGAGTTCTTCTGATACCAAAATTTTGAAAGAGACTATTAGAGATTCGGACCCTGGCCACACATTAAAATTTGTTCTTTTCTGTATTTTTTATTCTTCTAAATCCCCACATTTCCTCTCACATAAATCAAAGGTTGTTTGATGATGGAGTCTTTTCACTCTAACCCTCCTATACCCCTTAAAATCTTATAGAATTTTGAAATATTCAATTAAAATAATTGTTTTTAACCTTTTTCAAACTTTTATTCAAGGATATGATATAACTATAATAAAGCATGTTAAATCTTATACTAACAATTTGAAAATAAGCAGTAATCAGTTTTGGATAACTTGACATACTATTTATTTACAAGTCTACCGGCAATCCAAGTTAAGAAAAGAACACGTCATTTAAAATTTTTAGTAGTACTCACTATGGGTACCAATATGCTATTCCTCAAGGACCACAAGGTTTTTTTTCAGTGGGTGGTAGATTATAATGCACTGACAGGAAATGACCTTGTGTGATCAGAGTATCAGATATCATACCCAAAAACAAGGGCGGTATTTTCTAAATTACATGGGGAATGAAAGCTACTGAACGGTGCCAAGGAATTGTGATTTTACTATATTCATAGTGACTTCTGACATTCATTTGATTAGGTTCAGGGGACCACAGGCATTTACTTGAGAAAGCATGACCAGGACTCTGGCACAAAATCAAATCAAGAACCCGCGACAATTCACCATAACTATGACCAATGAATATTTCCCTTTCCCCTTAATTTCAGTCACTGAACTTGATAGGTGTAATGGGACGCACCATTAGATTTGAGCGTGGGGCGGAACGTGGGGTCAGGGTAGATTTTTTTTTTGCACCCCCAAAAAATATTTTTGCTCTGCCTTTGGTTGTTGTGATTTTTTCCATTTTAGGTATATACTTTTGTGTTGGACGTAAGTGGGCAGGTAAAGCATTTTTTACTCACCCAGTTTGGCACTATTTTCAAAGAACTTCCATGGCACCAGAAATATAGTGGTGCAAAAAAACACAGTGACCAGTATGAGGAGCACCTTTGAAGTACTCTTACACAAAGAAGTTAACCTAACATTTTTTATTTTAGTAATTATATTATTTAACATTATGGTCCTCTATGGTCTGATTTTTCACCCACTATTGGATCATAAGTTTTACCTACTTGGCAGGGTTTTGCCAGAAGAGAAAGAGCCAAAAAGAGCGTCTGCAAATGTTACGAGTAATTGTGGAAGTAATCTTTTATGTGAAATCATGTCTACCGTCACATGGATGGCAACTTTGGGGGGGTACGAACACTGGTAAGGTATGCATGATTTGTAGTAGAATGACATATTTTTTGATGAAATGTCAACAATTTAAAACTCTAGTGTAAGAACCATATGTGATGTGACTGGAACACCTGCCAGGACGCCAGATGTTGCCCACAGGACAGTTTTGAAAAAAATAAAGAAAAATAGCTTAAAATCCGTATATTGTACTTTATTTTTTGTCAGATGGTTAAGGCAAACGGTTGTTGTGTGTAAACAGTTATGGAAACAATATTTCAAAACTCTGCAAGGTGGATAGTAAAAAACTCAAAATACAAATTTCCCACCATTTGGCAGGTTTTCCCAGATCGCATCACATTTGAAAAATCTGCCCACAAAAAGTACATTCAAAATAGTGCCGAGTCTACGGCAGCAAGTTCTGAGATACCTAACAATTTCAATATCACATGTGCCCAAATCCTGCTTTTATGAGGGAAGGGAAAATCATCTGTCTGACCTTCGAACATTATCCAGTGCCCTTCCACCCTCCCACCATGTACATTTTTCTGTTTTCCCTCCCATACCATTTTAAACACACACTCCACAGGCGGGCGGCCAAGAAAAGAAAGAAATCCCAAATTAGACAGGCATTACACAAAAAATCCGGAATATTTTTTTACATGTTTAACGCAATATTTCTATTCCAAAACCATGTGCCTGAAGAATCAACTCCATTGTTAAGGGTTATTTTAAAAAATTTATATATGGAAAAAACGACGATGTAGATGAAGACATAATCAGCCGTTTTATAACATCTGTACCTGCCCACATCAAAGTACCCAAATTGGGTCTGCAGTCTGTTTTGATTCATCCAAAGCTGCTCCGCTCTCGTCCGTGCCCGCGCCTCTCTCCGCTTACTCCCCATGTCGCCTCTCCTCTGGTTTTTACCTACTACCTTTCCCCCTACTATCTCATGTGAGCGTGCTACGTTGGGCAAATAAATGATTAGGCTTTGCTGTCATTGTCTGATTATAATTCGTCGGGCCGCATCACATTACTGACGGAGTATGCGAAATTTGGAGAAATTTGGCATCACGTTTGTATACCTATACACATTTTCACCAAATTTTAAAACCTCAAGTGGCTTAATTAGTAAAATATGAATTACCTAATTGACGTGATGACAAAACTTAAAATGTCCGCATCAATATGTATTTGTAAAAAATTGATAATACGGAGGGCCATAGAATGTATCTGTATTTGGAAGTACTCGTCGAGTTACCACAGTGATGATTTTGCGACGTTATTTTTCAGGTACGGAGATTGGTAACTTTGTCGTTATCACATGATGACTCGTATTTACACAAACGCGTCACATAACGAACGGATTTGGACGATGTTGTATTTGTTATTTAACGGTTGACAATTGTTTAACAATTTTTTTCACATATCTACTCACAATGAATTGTTTTTTTATTTGTTAAATATAATTGAAATTTAAATTATTACGGCGATTTTCCACAGGCCTTTAATTGAATATGTTTAAATAGTCACAGTCTGGGGTAAAATAAAAAATAGCCAAAATTAAAAGCCGTTTTTTTCTCAAAGTGCGTACTTTGCACATACGAAGTATGGACACGGCCGGAGACGAATTAAAAGAATCAAAAATGTGCACTTAATCCTTAAATTTTACAAGTCAAAACCCCGATCAGCAACTTTTTGCCTGCGTGGGGTATATGTTGAAAGCATCAAGGAGATCACATTTTACTCAAATGTACCAATATAGACAATTAGAGTTTTTTTTACTTTGTTATCAAAACGGTGGTGGATGTCATGTCTGTATTACAAATATAGTTACTTTGTAAATAATTCACACTTGTATTTACTCTACACTTTGACATACTCTAGTAGCTCATGGGTGGTTTTGTTATGCATTATTGTCCAGAGCTAAACTCTTCAGGAATCTCTATCTGAAGGTCCAGGAAAAATATTTGGTTGGTAAATGAATTCCACTGAACCCGCCGAAAATGCAGAAATGGCCACGCCCCTTGGTGGAGGGTCAGCCCCAGTTGGAGAGAAGTGGCACTTACTGCGTATCTACAGAACCGGTGGACTAGAAGGTTGCGGCGAGACCACTCAAATATGCGGAATGGCCCATTGGGGGGGTCAGGAATACATTTGTAGATCCAAAAGGCAAAGGTTTTTAAGATAATTGTCAAAAACTGATTACATTCCATATCGCGCACTATACAATTATGAATGACTTCATAGGTTTCATGCCAAAACTGGAAGGAGTTCATCTAATATACACCTTGGATTTTGCTCTAACGCTCCTCAGAGATAATTTTGGGGTAGATAAGGGTAGGTCACAACAGAAAAATTAGTATTCCTTTCCGTTCTCACACGACAGCCCGGAAAACATTTTGTGACTTGAGGAACATTGGGTAATAGACTATAGCTGAAACGGTGCATTTTTAAGTGCCCTTTAACAGTGTAATTTGCTCCAAAACTCAATCAGTTATAAGCTAGTTATGACATTGATTGCACAAAAAACTATTGACCATTTGGATCTCAACTGGGATATAATCAGATTTTAATGTTACTCCTTTCGTTTTCATTGATGGGGGGTCAACATGGCCCCATCGTAAAGTGGGAAATATTTGTATCCATTTTATAGGGAATTAATAGCAGAGTTAAATGCTGAAATGGTCTTTAAATGATCCTAAAAAGCACTACCTGCCATGAAAAACCCAAGACAAAAATCAACGATTTACATGCCCCAAAAAGTTGCCCCCCCCCCCCCCCCGGGGTGTGGTCGCATGAAAAAGTCGCGAAAATTACCCAAATGTACATACATGAGGGATGATTAATGTACAGGGGTGGGGTCCAGGGGCGGAGCTCCCGTAAGGTCCTGGGTTTGCATTAGAAGCTAAAAAAATTATGTTCGGAGCTCAAAGATTTCAGTTTCCTTTTTTTCCCTCTTCCCCTTCCTCGTTTTATTATTCTCACCTTTCTCTTCTCTCCTGGCCCATTCTCTTCCTATTTCTCTTTTCCTCCTTTCCCTTCCTGTTCCTTCCCGTTGTTGGCTCCCCTCTCGATTTATTGTGTGTGTGGGGGGGCAGCTTTACCCCTGCCCCTCCTCCATTGGATACGCCAATGGTAGTGCAGTGTAAAAAATTGGGTAATTGTAGCGACTTTGGCATTTGAGCCAAAAACAAGGGGCCCGACTTTTAGGGGGTCATGAAATTTTAGCCTGCTTCAAGGGAACGGCATGTAGTTAGTGCGCATTCTTTTTTTTTTTTAGATTATTTAAAGATTTTTCAGCAGCTTTTACCCTGCATTAGGGCCCTACAAAAATACAACGGTAGAAGTCGCTATCACAACACGTGCGTGCCGTTAAGTTCAGCTTATTTTAGTGACTTTTACCGGCATACCGGGGGAGCTTAATGTTTGCCTGTTTTAATGGTCACAAGTTATACAGTTTGCTTTTAGATCAATAAGACCCTTCAGCAGCATTACTTTACTGCTGAAGGACTTTAACTAACATTAACTTAAGTCCCAATAAAAAGGAATTAAAAAAGGAAAAAAAAATTTTCACTTACATGGGCCCATTTCGACCCCCCCCCATGAAAACGAAAGGAGGGAGTAACATTAAAATGCGGATTATACCAGCTGAAATCCAAATGGTCCCTAACTCTGTGCAATACAAACATAGCTGATGGAGTTGTGGAGTAAATGCACTGATAACAGCAATTACAAAATGAACGGTTTTCACCTAATATTACCCATTTTGAAGGTGCTGCCATTTGAGACGAAAGGAAACATGAATTTTGTATTTGTGACTACCCTTAGAGCCCCCACAAAAAAGATCTGAGGAGAATTAGAGCAAAAGCCAAGGTGTATTTTGGTGGAACTACCTCAGTTTTGGCAAAGAAAACCTTATGAAGTATTCATAATTGTATAGTGCGCGATATGGTGAAACAGTTTTGACCATTATCTTAAAAATTCTTTGACTTTGATATAAAATATTTACTGACCCCAATGTGGCCATCTGCCACATTTTGAGTGGTCTCTCGACCTCTAGGTCCAACGGTTCTGTAGATACAGTCAGTAGTACTCGCTCAAGAGGGGGGCGTGACCCCGAAAAAGGGGGGTGGGCGGGGGGCGTGGGCCATTCAGCGTTTTCGGCGTCAGTGGGAAATTAGGTTACCAACCAAAAATGTTCCTGGACCTTCCAATTGAAGGTTTTGGGGGGGGATCCTTGAAGAGTTTAGCTCTGGACGAATTGCATACAAAACGCCATGAGATACCTAGAGTCGTAACAAATTTTAAACAAACTATACTCACCAATTGAAAGTTTAACACATGTTACAATATGCACCGAAACAGCTGTTTTAATGATTTAGAGATTATTTGAAAATATGCCATAAAAAATTTTAACTTCTCCTGATATTGTCTTCAGTTGGTCACAGTGTTACACATATCTAAATTTGAATTCAAATATCAAATCTCAATGCAGGCCTTATTTTTAAATTAAGCAGTGCAATGTTGGGCACCTTCTTGCTGTAAATAGGCCTGCTAAATCCAAACTTCCATCATTAATGGAATACAAAAATCAAAATCGGTTGTTAAAACGTGTCATTCTAAATTTGTTTATAATTCTTGTTTGGTCATCCGAATTGAGACTTTGAAAAACATCCATCATCTACCAACAGAAACCAGTATCTTGTTGATTATTTCACATATTCTGAGGCTTCAAAATGTCGCTAAATTCATATGAAATATGATTCAAAATCATACTTTGCTGCACAAAGTACACTGCTGTTACAATAAAGGCTATTCCATTAAATTCCAGTGGAATACTCTACCTAAATCTTACACAGGGGGATTATTGATAAAAAATGGAACAGGCCACAGGCAAGCACACCCCTTTGGGGAATACCGGGTTGTTTTCCTGTAATTCTCAGTGAGAGGACAACATTGTCTGATGGGGGGTATTAGAGAATCATCCCGTCCTCGACGGTAGTCCCAAAGGAGAGGGGACAAATTTTGGAAAAATAAACTGTTTGTGTAAATACATGTAGGTACTTTTGTTACAATGTTCATCTATTTTACTCCTGTTCATATCTCTTTTGAACTTATGTCTAGAAATTCAGCAGGGATTCCAATGTAGATGAATCCATATACAAGTTGTGTGATATGCAAATGCCCGTTTCGACTCAACCAAAAAGAGAAGAAGATGGAAACACAAACCTTCTGGCAAAAAAAGGGGAATAAATGTACCAGGCGGGGGGGGGGGGGGGGGGGATAAAACTCTGGATCTGCATTGATAATTAAAACTCTGAAAACTCTAGTTAAGTCTTCCACAAGTTGTATGTATAGATTTCACCTGAATCAGTCCACAGGGTGTATTGAGTCAATCCACAATGCACCAGTTTTGGGAAATTTCCCGCAATACAGGTCAGGTGATCCCACAAAAAATCATTAAACAAATAAAAACCCCTGACATTAGAACACAAAAACAGTACTTTTTTAGAATGATACTGAAACTGTTTTGTGATTCTTGAACATTTTTTCCCAAGTACTGACATGTTTTGTAACAGTACAATAGGCAAATAAGCTCATTGCAATGAATTATGGATTGGTTCAAATCACACTTTGGAACAGCCCATGGGCAACGTTAAAGGTGCAAACGAGAGATTTTTGAGGCCCCAATATTTTGTCATAATAGTAATTTCATATTAAGACTGAGACAATCAATAGATTTCTTATCATTGTATTTGGACTTCAGAAATGCCTTCAAAGAGAGGAAAATGAGATTCTGATTTGCTTATATTTTCAATATTGAAACACAGGCTGAATTTCGTATTTGATCTATACGAAATTAGAAATTTCAAATTTTTGTACCAAAGAAACATTATCAGCTTAATCCTTTTCAGATGGGTTATTTTGGATGGAAAGCTGTACATCAATGCAAAATCAGTACTTTCAATTTTTTAGGGACAACGGATATGTGAAATCTCGTGTTGCCACCTTAAATTGAAACCCCACCCCTCGGTAACAAGATTTAAGTAAGATCATCTACCAAGATAGCATAGATATTTCAAATGAGGATGGTTCTGTGTGGCACAAAACAATTTGTTTAGATAAACATGCTAAACAGGACAGGTATCGTTGAAGCAGTAAATTATTGGGCCGTGTTATTGTTATCCTTGACCTAACTAAAAACAAAAACAGCAACTTTTGCTGTACTATAATTACGAGTTTCTCATTCAAAATTGTTAAAATCAACACTATCACTGCCCCGCCAATATTTTCACCTAAAGATTTATAGTACCTTGGTAAATATGAGCCAACTAAAAGCTAACACAAAATAAAATGTTATTTTTTTCCACAAAAGCATAAAAACATCTGAAAAATTTGAACTGTTCCAGACAATTCTACTGTCATGCGATTTGTGGCATTTGGCTGAAAAAGAAAAATCAATTTTTGAGATTTTACTTTTATTGTTTTAGACTCCAAAGCTTAATTTTTTTGTGGGACTTCATCATTGACATTCCAAATCATCAAACACAATAATGAAATGGGAGTAATCTTGACAGGCGGCATAGAGTGTGGTGTGAAGAAGTCACAACTTGCAGAAAATTATTCTCTGAACACCATTCTGACTCGCTTATCTGTAAAAAGTCTGCCATTAATCTTGATTCATCATTGTAATGGATGATTAAAGGCGGACTCGGAGATTTCCCGATGAGGGCCACTCAAATTTCAAAACAAATCACATTTTGCATAATGCATGTCATGCCCCGGCTAATCACTACTGAAATAACTAGCTCAAATAATAAGAGAAAAATCCCAACTTGTTATAAATTCCAGATTCAGAATGTTGTTATGACATGGTATCATATGGCAATACTATAATTGCAAAAGGTTAACTGTATGAAAAACAGAAATCTGAAGTCATCTTAACTTTGGAATTAAGAATTTTAGGTAACTATCATTAGTCCAGATGACTATTTTAAATTACTACACACAATTAATTTCAAAATCTCCGAATCTGCCTTTAAGAAACGCTCAATGACATACCGGGCAAAAGAATACATCCATTCACTCACAAACAAACATCCATTCACTTCAAAAACAATGTGGCAGACACCAGATAGACACTTTCATTGAATTGAAAATTTGATCACAACGGTGTTTTTTTTTGACCAGGCGTATACTTTTAATTTTTTTATCTGCATTATAGTAAAAGATAGCACATGACCCAAAAATTTGCAACAGAAGGGTTTTTGGCATTTTTTGGTAGATTAAGAGGGGTATCAGCTTAACCAAGTATATAAAAGTTACACAAAATCGAAGTCCAGAAAAGTGTTCAAACTATGACATAAACAAAATGGACGCCATCCTGAAAAAACATAAATCCTCAATCTCTGGCCATAAAATGAGCTAAAAGCAAAACAAGATGTAATTTCTACTCAATTCTAGCATAGCAAAATCCACTAAAAAGGGTTTTCTTAAGTTGAGATATAGCCTCTAAATCCAATATGACTGCCATCTGCCATGTTGGAAAGTACAAATTCTGGTATCTCTGGTACTGGGTGGGCCAAAACGACAAACAAGTGTCATTTCCTTGATTTCTTGGCTAACCAAATCCATTAAATGGGTTTTATGAAGTTGAGATATCATCTTGACTTTAAATGAATGAATGGCCGCCATCGCCATGTGGAAAGTACCAAATTATTGTATCTCTGGTACCGGATGGGCCAAAACGACAAACAAAATGTAATGTCCTATAATTCTGCCATAACAATCTAATAAACATGGGTTTAGGAAGTGAGATACCTCTGACCTCTAAATCCCTATGGCTACATCTACCATGTTTAAAAGTACAAATTATTTTATCTTTCTGGTGCCACATGGTGGCCAAAAATGACAAATATAGGTTTTTTTTTATTAATTGTAGCATTACGAAATACATTAAGATGCGTGTTGTTAAAGTTTGAGGACC
This sequence comes from Ophioderma brevispina, assembly GCA_023653785.1. Lineage (NCBI taxonomy): Eukaryota > Metazoa > Echinodermata > Ophiuroidea > Amphilepidida > Ophiodermatidae > Ophioderma > Ophioderma brevispina. The sequence goes on from JAMKCH010014347.1 coordinate 243,322, forward strand.
TTGAGTCTTCAAAATGGGCCATGTCCGCCATTTAAAACGTGAAACCATAAATCTTGAAGCATCAGACAGATTACAATGGCAAAAGAGGTGTAATTTCTATTCGGCCGATTACAAATTTCTTCAAATTAAAAGGATTTTTTAGCTGGCTATTGGCATAATTCGTAGCCCATTAATTTTTATCAGACTATAATCTATCAAATTTGTGACATTATGTTGTTTACAGTGTAATTGTGAATATTTTTTATGAAATTTGAAAGTACAGAAAGTACAATTTCACATATTCAACTCATACACCAAAAAGAGGGCCGAAACACTTGTTTGCAGTAGTAGATGAGATAGACGACACTATTAACCATTACCAATTTAGTCTTCAAGTGTCCTCTCATCTGAGACTGGTTCCTTGGTCCATGTTTTCGGTGTGGAATGTCCACAAGCTGTGTGAAACTTTTTGTAATGATTCACAGACTCTGATTGTGATCATGAACAGGGACACATTGGGTTGCAGCCATCATTCGTTCTAAGATTCAGATCTATATTGGTAATAATAATAAGAACCAGTTTTTATACAGCGTGTAATCCCACACAGGCTCCCAAAGCGACGGTTGACAATTATTATTCCGGCCGCCTTCAAGAAATCGTCACAATCAGTTCGCTTCATTAGGGGCTGCTCAAGACATGCCTTAACAAGCGCACAAGCCTATCAGCAGTTAGATTGTCTATCCCCATAACAGTACCAAGATTCGCTTGGGGGGTGGACGAGCAAATGAGACTAAGTGTCTTGCCCAGAGGACAAAAACATGTTGCCCATAGTGGGCTCGAACTCCGATTTTCCACGGTTTATTGATTCCGGGAGTGGGGCCTTGCCTTAGCAAGACCCCAACGCTCCGCTTAAGTGGTAGTAAAATACTCTGGAAAAAAATGAATACAGGGTTACAATTGCATGCCTTGGAGGGGAAACAGAGTTCTTGCCAGCACCAAATATTTCTTGAAGTAGATGCATGGCAGATAGGAGCAAATGCCAACAATGAATAAGCGCTTCAAAAGCTTGATAGCATAAAGTTGTCTGTTTGGTCTGTCAGACCAAAAAGTAAAGGTCATAACAACCATCTTCTGCATTATGGAGAAGTAGTATCAAAAAAAAGATCTTGTCTTCTCCAATTGAGGTGACTACATATGCCATGGTGAAATTTGTTGCATTTTATATATCTACCTCTATTAGCGATACTAGTTTCACGACTTTCATGTGTGCTGTCTTTTGTGTTTGGTTCACCAGGTGTATCCATCAAAGACAACGCATGCTTTGCCATAGTGGTCAACCGTGAAAAAGATGTAGGGCTGGTATCGACAGGCTGTTGTCGACAGGTTGGGCGACAATGCACTTCTCCTGGCATGGCGACAACCATGGGAATTTGTCGACCAACAAAGATTCATGGAGGAGCTTATCACTTGGTAACCAGCCTATCCAGCAATCAAAAATATTGTAATTCCAAGTCTGCCTAGATGACTTTGGATGACTTGATATTGAAACCATACTTTTTACTTCACCCCTGTAACCTCTTTCAATAAGGACTTCTAATAAATCTGTGAAAATAGTTTTGTTAAATATATCATTAATAAATAGCCAATGACCCCCAGGAAGTATGGACACCACTTTTGAGTAGAAATTGTTCAAACAACCTCCCAATGGGCCTGGGCTAGTAAAGTGTGGAGTTGAAAGGGTCAAAGTGAGGGTAATGTTTTCCATACAAGTGCTAATGTGTGCTATATACGTATAGTAAAACAACAATTGGAATTGGCAGGTCAAAAGATTGATTGTCGGCAATTGTCGCACTATAATCGGGTTTATGATGTACCAACATGTCGACAAAGAAAACAAAAACCGATAACCAGCTTAGAAAGATGCATATTAACTCTCAGTATTCTAAGTGTTTACTCGTGTTCAGTTCAAGCAAGGTAAAAGAGAACCTCCATCAACAACATAGTGATCAGTCTTTCGGCAAGGTCTCAGGGGCAGCAGCCTCTGACGAGGACACGTTCGTAAAAAGCCATCAGAAATTGTGCTTTAAAACATGGCTTGGCCTTCAAAAAACTGATGGCGTATCTGGTGAAAGTTCATGGCAAGCACCTATCTAATGACAGTTCTCTTTCTCCAATTGTGATACCAAACAGGAATCTTTGAAATAACAGAGCTTGGTCTACTTACCTTGCCAGCCCAATCAGATGCAAGGGTCTTGACTTTAGTTTTCCGTTTGCAGCTATTTAAGAAAAGTCAGCTTGTCCTTGCATTCCATTTCTTTTGACTGTATCTTTGCCTACTTTGAACAGATCTTCTACATTGACATTCCTCACCCGCATTTATGCCTGTGAAAATGTTCTCAAGGCCTTTTCTCATGTTTAAGGAGAATGCTGTTCAAACGCAAACCTTGGCTGCAAGACCTTCTCAACCCCAACCAATCACATTGAGCTGACTCTACGTCTACAACATATTTAGCTGCTGCTCATACGCAAGAAGAAGACTAATTGGTGCATGGTACCAAATGCAACAAAGTAGCTGCCACGTAATCTATGCAGAGGAGATGGCAGATGTTGATATATAGGAAATGGGGCAGTCCCATGGCATATTTAAGTCAAAAATCCTAATTGGGGAAGACACAATCTGTACTTCTCCATTATGCCGATGAGGGCTGTAATGACCTTTGACCTTTGTGCTGACAGAGACAAGGAAAAATATATGTTTATAAACACACATAAAGCTTTTGCAGTCCGCTTATTCAACGATAACATTTGCTCTAATCGGCTGTTTGTCCATGCATTTTAAGGTTGCGATACTACTTCAGGGCATCTTTGGGGCTGGCAGAAGTCTATTTTCTTCTAAGTAATTCATGGCGACCCGGGGTTATGAACTTGTTCCAGAGTATTTTGTAGCTCCCAATATGGATTCTGATTCGAGAGAAAGTGAAAGAAAAGCTAAAGCTCAAGCATGGTGATCCCTGTTCAATGGTCAGAAATCGGAGTCTTTTTTTGGTACAGGCATACAGGTGCATTAACAGCAGAAACTAACGTCTGGTAAACCACTGATGGGTTGGTGCCGAGATAGTGATTAACCATAACCTCGCTTTTTTTAAGCCGGCCATATGTTAGTAGGCAAGGAATGCACTCATAACTCAGAAACGGCATACCAGAAGTGGGTAGTTGAGCACTAAATGATCTCTGATGGCTGAACCATGTTAGATGGTCAGCCATGACTGGATAGTACAAAGGGAATGATTTCCCCTCATTAAAAGTCTGGCACCAGAGTTTCCACCGGAAATGATCCGATTCAATTGTTCTTCAGGATGAATCATAATGAAATGAACCTGTAGAAAGAATGGGATGCACCACACACTTGTGGACATCATGTCAAAACAAGAACAACCAAGATCCAGTTTCAATGATGATAAACTTGAAGACTAAATGTAAATAGTGTTGTTGGATCTCAATCGTTTGTAACAGTGTCTTTGCACATTTGGTGATGATGTGAATAATGTGCACTAATTTTTCTGCTATATACTTGAAGAATTACACATTATACTGTAACAAACAAAACACAAACACCATAATTTTGATGAAATGAAGAAGATTTAGAGCTGATAAAAAATCAACAGCTACAATTTTGGACAAATAGCCCATTAAAAATATCATTTTTTATCTAAGCCGATTGTAATGTCGTTTAATTGAAAATGACACCTACATTTCATTGTAATCTGTCTGATGCAATATGGAGGATTACCTCTTTCCTAGTTTCAAATGGTGGAACATTGGCCATTTTGAAGATGTCAGATGCTCTCAAAACTTTAAAACATTAAGGATGTTCTTATGTATTTCTTATTCCTCAATCAATAAAAAATAACACCTTTATTTGCCTTTTGCCCATCGGGTGTCATAGATAAAATAAGTCATACTTTTCAACATGGCGGATGGCCGCCATATTTGATTTAGATAGAGGCCACGAATGATATCTTAACTTAATAAACTCATTTCAATGGATTTGTTATACTATAATTATATGAATTTATCCATTGTTTGTCATTTTGGTCCCTCCCGGCATCCAGAGATACAATAATTTGTACTTTTCAACATGGTGGATGGCGGCCATATTGGATTTTTGAGGTAGATGATATCTCATCTTCAAAAACCCATTTTAATGGATGTGTTATGCTGAATTAGTAGGAAATGACATTCTTTTTTGCCCTTTTAGCTCATTTATTGCCAGAGATATTAGGATTTATGTTTTTCAAAATGGCGGATGGCGACCATTTTGTTTATGTCATAGTTTGAAGGCTTTCTGGGACTTCGATTTTGCGCACTTTTGATATATTATTAACCTGACCTTATACTAACTACCATAAAATGCCAAGAAACCTGTTGCAATTTGTGGGGGTTAGTGTGGGTATACGTCACATTTTGATCCTACTATTAACCACTTTGATAATTCTAAAACCTTGGCAGAACCATGGTAACTCACAATATCTCTTGGGAACATTGTTTTTTTTTCATTTGCTTGCCAAATTTAGAGATTTAATTCTTAAGGGTACTTAAAATGACAATGACTTCACTGTTTAATGTTGATTGGTACATCATTTTATAATTGAGTTTCAATTTTTCATTACTTAACCCTCAGATCTCCGGGAGAGAACTGCCAGGCTGATTGGGGGGGCTACAAGGAAGGCTAATGAATGATTTATTGGGGGGGGAGCCATCAGAACCACTATTAGAATGGTGGTGTGGGCTGCAGAGGGAATAGTCTTTGTCTTTTAGAAACATTTGTTTATTTCATTGGTTACTCAAATGCCTATAATAACACGTAATGGTCCAATCAGAGCCACTGTAAGATAAAAGCAGTAGTACCCCGGGTGTTAACATAGCAGCAAATATAATGACGTTCAATGTTACTGCTCACAGATCATGTTTTGTCAAATTTGGATTATTTTCTTCTTAGAAAAAACTAGTTTTTTTTATATACTACCAATGCTTTTGAATTCAAATTTTGGACTTCAAAGGTCAATCGCCGATTTCAAATAACAGATGTCTCCTAAAAACATGAAAATTCTAATTTTTTTTTTGCACTGGGTAAAGCTTTCTATGCAAAAATATCCCCATCTGCAAGGATTAGGCTGAGAAAATGTTTCGGGTTTCGGTAGCAAAAAAAATTAAATTTCAATTTCCTATAGGAGCAAAGAGAAATTACAGCTTTGTTTTATATGAAATAGAAGGCCATTACAAACATTCACCTTTCTTTCATTTGAGTTCTTTTTGTAGCCAAATCAAAGGTAAGGGGGATCTCTTGTGTCTAATCTTTATGAAATCATTGCATATCACAGACAATATGGATGACTTGAAATCTGCTTGTTGCACTTTAATCTCATCAAACCAACTCCCTGTCATAGTCTAACAATATCCACCATCGCTTTAAGCATGTGTTGTGTTGAATAAAGTAGCATTTCAAACATTCATGACGATACTTCTCTATCACAATATGTATGTAAACACTGCAAGGACTTTGAAAGAAACATTAACACTTCACATCGCGTTAATTTCACATCATCCTGCCGTATTCAATTTATGAAAGTTTTTAAAAGCTCGTACATATTACATCATAAGTGCTTAAGATAACATTGTTGGCAGTAATTATTTTTTTCACGATCGGTTGTCTACAGACCAAAATCAAAAATTCTTTTGTGAGTGTTGTTAGGATTGGATTCAGACCGAGATAGGCAGAACATGATAGGTTACATCTGATGATCAAGGGACAATTTAGAATTTATAGTGTTACACAAATCAAAGCGTGACATTTTTGTAGAAATTTAGCTGGTTTTACCTCTGCTTTTTAACACCAGGACAGGGAGCGGATTAGAGTCAACAAACGTATTAGGGAGATATTCCTTTGAGTTGTTGGGGAAACATGTTTACTCTTTAACCCAAAAGGGGGGGGGGGGGGGGGGGGGGGGGGGAGGAAAGAGTCTTTCACTGACCCATTTAAGTTTTAATGCTATCTCATATTGACCGGGGTGGGTGTGGGGTTCTGCCACCAAGCAAAATGATTGTGACAATTTCCTGATGGCAACGTTATAATAATAGGCAAGAGCACTTTGAGGCTGTTTTTAGCAAAAACTACCAAAAGCTGATTATTATAAGTAGCATGCCAGGAAAGTTGATACATGAGGACATAATGTAAATGCAACCTGGTCTTTACTGAAAAGTGAAATTTTGTGAGCGATTAATAATTGTCTTGCTTTTAAACTGCTTGCCTGGTTTTGAGCTTCCTTGCATAGACCTACACACAAGAATAATATCTAGGTGTTTATATTTTCAGAGGTGCTTTAAGCACAAAATAAATGTAGTGCTTTCTCACTGGTGTTCTATGAGGAATGAGAAAGAAAAGAAGTAATGTTAGACCAAGAACCAATCCAAGATATAGCTGTTTCGTGGAGTAATAAAGTTTTACTTGACTTGACTTTCCCTCTTTTTTCCATTTTACAGGTAGTTATTTGAGAAAGGGAAAGAGAGTCCTGTTTAGTAGATTGTTGTAGACTGTTTCTTAAAATCAATCACACCACACTATCTTCTTCTTTTCCCCTTTCCTCTCCCCCACTTCCCTCCTCTGTAAGCCTTCCCTCTGCCAGGGCCTTTTGCTTTTCCTTTTCCATTAAACAAGGAGGATCCTGGCTTAGATGTCTTGAATTGGTTCTTGAAATCAATCAGATTTGTAGGCTGGTCGCTGATCTTCTTGTAGGCTCTAATTGGCGAGTCTCCAAAGCTTATGTTTGCAGGGTCAAATGGTTGTTCGTCGTCATCCGAGCTGTCATCATCAATAATTTCTGGTTTAGAGCTGTCAGCAGTATTTTGCTGGTCCCTTGGTTTATTTGATGCTTCAGTCCTGTAGAAATTATGTATTTGGAAGAATGACGATTAAACAACCTGTAAGTTAAAACATTTAACATCAAATTTGTGGCGATTCCATATCTTTGCATATCTTCTGAATTTGGCATCTCCAACTAAAGAATAGATTTTAAAAGTGCTATCTCCCTACCTCCCGTTTATACGAAAGTGCCATCCAGGGGTTCCCCGAAACTAAGTTGTAAATCTATGCCTGAGTGGACTAATTTGTCCAAAGAACTGTGTAACCAGTATGAAATTGAGTGTATGGCAGGTCACTAGCCATAACTTTGTTATTCTTTATATAATGAACTGTCAAAAAAGTATCTATATCCAAATTTTCTTATGCAATGTGACCAAATGAATGCTTTGCAACCAGTTTGAATAAAAATCTGACTAATTTCAATTGTTATACCTAGTGTACTAAAATTATAATTCAGAGATAGAGCAAACTATACCTTTTTATTATAAACCTTTGGAGTAGCCCAATAAATTGGTACATCTTTTACATTAATTCAAACGGATCTATTTTACCCCCGTACAAACGAAGTTGTATCTGTTGCAATTTTTATTTTGTCCATCCCACAATGCACCAGTTTTGGGAAATTTCACCTCAATAACGTCATGTGATGCCACAAAAATCCTATTCTTAACACATAAACCCCATGACTTTCAACGCTCATTTTAGCCCACAAAGCACAAGTACTAAAGTAATTTTTTATCATAATCATGAAATGTTTTGTAGTCTTCTATCTTCTTGAACACTTTATCCACAAGTAATGACATATGTATAGTACAATACAGGATAGGCACATTGCAATGCATTGTGGGATTGGTTCAAAACACCCTCTGGGTCAAATAATAAAATAACTAGATTATTAGTAACGATCGAAGTAAAATAAGCATAAACTGGGCTGAAATCAAATAAAAGCCAAATACACACAAGCATGCAAAGGAGTCATGGATAGCTTTTGTGAATTAGGGGTCCATTCATAGGATTTTGGGTATGAATGCTTGTTTTAGACCGAGGGCATAATAATAATACCCGGCATTTAGGGACGCCATTCCCCATAGCATCATGACGTTTACAATTATTATTACGCTGTCACTAGGAAATCATCAGAATCATATCACTCCAACTAGGGCGCAACTCAGAGGGTGTTTTGAGTCAATCCCACAATGCACCAGTTTTGGGAAATTTCACCTCAATAGGGTCATGTGATCACATAAAAATCCTATTCTTAACACATAAAACCCCTGACTTTAACGCTCATTTTAGCCCACAAAGCGTTAGTACTTAGGGGATTTTTTTGCATGATTATGAAATGTCTTGTGGTTCTTAAACTTTTGGAACACTTTTTATCCCTAAGTACTAACATGTGTTTAGTACAGTGCAGTATAGGCACATTGCTATGCATCATGGGATTGATTCAAAACACCCTCTGGGCGTAACTGTAGTGCAGCTCCTATCAGCACTTAGATTTAACATTCCCCTGACAGCTCCCCATTTCACTCCTGGGTAGAGAGAGGCAAGTGAGGTAAAGTGCTTTGCCCAAGTGCACAACACAATGGCTGCAGCGGAACTCGAACCCACAACCTTCAGATCATGAGTCGGTCGTTCTATCCACTGGACCACACGTACCCAATAATAATAATAATACCCGGCATTTAGGGACGCCATTCCCCGTAGCATCAGGGCGTTTAAAATAATTATTATGCTGTCACTAGGAAATCATCAGAATCATTTCGCTTCTAACAATGTTCATACCCAAAATCTTATGAATGAACCCTGTTCATGTTTATCGCACTTTCTGCTAACTATTACTTAGAAAATTGAATCATTAAATATCATATTCGGCATTCGTCACGTTAGTCATGTATAAAAACTTGTTTATACATCTCATGCGACGCATATTGACCGATCCTGTATGCCACTACATACGAGGTAAACATGAATATTTTGTATAGTGAGTGAGATTTAGAAAACAAATACTAGTATGCATGCAAACAGAAGCGTGTGTATCATAGCACCGAGGATTAAATTGTGAAGATTATGTAACTGTGACCCAAGTATTCATAAACATGTGTTGCAGCATACCCTAAGGGGTCCACACTCAATTACAACATGTATGTATGTGTTTCGTAGGACAATTCATTGCCTAATTACCTTAAATTCAAAATTTCTTTTAAATTTGACATAGCATTTTCCATTTTAGTGCGAGTGGTCTAAAATTACAATTTTTGGCTATTATCTATGGATATGGGCATGTGATTGTTTGACAGAGTGTGACACACACACACACACCCACACGCAGCTGTAAGAGTTTGTTCCATTAAAATCTCACAATCTAAAAATAAGATAAGCAGTAGTATAAAAGTATTCTTACCAATGATGGGCAGTTTAAGCATTGCGGTTAAGATCTTTGAACAGTTATTCTAAAATACTGATGGTTAAATGAAAAGCAAACACAAAGATGATGCAAAGTTAGGTGAAATTGAAAGACCAGGGCACAGAGTATTTGGTAATAACAGGGCTGGAATAAATGCCAATTTCCCTGGAACAAAATCCAAATGTCCCTCCCAGAGTGCACAATTTCCCTTCAATTTTATGTGTTTTCTTTATTTAAAGGACCAAAATTTGCAGGAATGTGGTTCCAAAGTTCTCCACCCTTTCCAGGCATGGGTAATAATATTTTTTTCCTTCCAAGACTTTAGGGGAAAGAATTCCATATGTACCCCATTAAAATTCTAGAGGCAACAAATTATTTTTTATTTATGGCCTTACACTAACAAATACTCTAACTCTAAGTCCAAAAATTAAAAAGAATTTGTTAAATGTAGACCTTCGAAGGGGAGTACATATAGAACTCTTGCCACTTTGAGGATTAAATGGAAATTTAAGGAATAAATGTGTTATGATCAATGAAAATGGGCTGGATTTTTACAATAATTTTGTTGCTTTTATATAAGTTGGTACTTTTTCTCTTTTTCGAACATCTAGTGTTGCCTGAAAAAGACCTCGTCTGACTAATATGTAGACAATTTTCGACCTCAAGGACCTTGTGGTCAACAATAGTTTCCTACCTAAATTATTATTATTATTATTACCAAATTTGGGGGAGGGGAAGAGAGAGAAGGGAAGGAAGAGAAGGAGGGGAGGGGAGTGGGAAGGAGTAGAGGGAAGGAGTAGAGGGAAGGTATTGTATACCAGAAACTTCAGTGCCCTGGTAATAAACAATGAACTGCAACAAGGCATGCAACCAACTACCTCCGCGATCGTCTCACCAGTCCAGTTCCTGCTTGCAGTGCCTCCCCTGATGCGGGGCCCTCAGCAGAGTCGTCATTCTGCATGCGGTCCACCTCTTCGTTGACGTGGGCTGCGTATTCAGACTTGCGGATGAGTTTGTTGCAAAGGAAGCATTTCTCAAATTCCTCCTTCTCCTCTTCCTCTTCTATTGACGGGGATCTGATGGTATTAATATTAGCAAGAGGAAATGATTAATTTGCAAAGTTATGAAGTTTCCTTTTGTGTGTGTAAATTAACAAGTTATCATTGCCCATATCACATACTTTTGTATTTTACAGAATGCCTCAGGGGTGCAGAAATTTGATCTTTTCCTCAAGAGCAAAATGCAAAGTTAACATGGATCCCTACAAGACTTTCAACCATTTCCTCGGAGTGGTGCCCCCAGCTCCCGCATTTTCTGCACCACTGGAATACGTGTTCTGAGAAAATCGCTATTGAAATCTACCGAGAAATTTCATACCTATACTATATTTTACAACTTGACCTTACATTGTGACCTTTGACCTTGTCATGTGACCTTTGACCTCATCAACAATTGAGGATCCCATATTACACCCATGACTCACGTTTGAACTTCTACTTTTCAATGTAGGTCAATTTTACATTTTTAGCCTATTTTTCAACTTGACCTCACATGACCTTTGACCTTTGACCTCATCAACATATAGGGATCACATGGTGCACCTTATAACACAAGTTTTGGTTCCAATTGAACTTCAACTTTTCAATTGAAATTTTTAAAAAATGTAACAATTTAGTGACACAAACATCCACACATCCACAGGCACACCTGATTGCTAAGTGGTCCTGCCAGCTATAGCTGGCGGCCCACAAAAAAATACGGACCCGGGGGTTCTGCAAGTACTAACCTTTGTACATTCCTGCCAATTTTCCCGGCACGTGTACCGCGCCCAATTCGGGGCTCCACCAGTTGCAGCTCATTGTTCGCAGCCATTTGGTATATGGTTGCGTCCACATGGTCCATCTCGGGCGTTGTGTTGCCCTCGTCATCATCTTCCTCTTCTCTTTTATTGGGTACTTTTCTCCTGCAAATGAAAATAATAGCAAGTACTTCTTTTGTTTTTCCTTCTTATGTGCCCCTTCCTTTGCAGATGACACAAAAACCAAGTTGATGTTAATTAGGCCAAAGAAAAAAAAAGAAATTTCAATTTTGTTTTTCAGTGCATGGTTTGTTTGGTCTTTTTACTGACTTTCAATTAGTTAAAAAAAAAGTTAAAGTTAAACCAAAGTTTTAAATCTGGCTTTGTCCCCGCTAATGGGGGTGGCCGGATACACCTCACACTCAGCAATACTGCTGTCAAATTTCGATTAATTTTTTTAAAAACTTTATTCAGGAACAAAATTTTTCTATTGAAAAAAATGCATGGTGCTTACGGTTTACCCAAAAGGAAGTTGAGACAATATTTTGTATATCAAATGAAAAATTGTGCATAATGTTTTACTGATTTGGGCAATTTTTAGAAATCATTTTTGAAAAAAAAAAAACAAACAAACATTGAAGTAAACATACACAAAAGAAAAGGTACTTCTCAAAGTCAAGTGTATTACAAAATGATACACTCAGGTGTCATGAGTAATTTTGTCTTTTAAAATCTTACTTTGTTCCCCTTTGTGTCCTACTTGGTCTGGGATGATCTTCTCCAGCAGTTAGCCACTCTTCTTCCGAGTCTGTTGGTATCAAAACAAATAAAATGTTACACTACTGTACTTCACTTGGAATTTTAAAGGGACACAATGGCATGAAAAAGTATTCAAACATAATGAAATGGACCCTCAATGAAATCACTTCCACAAATTTGAAACAATTAAGATGTTTACATTTTGTTAAAACAGTAAAAACAGCAAGCGTTTGTGGCAGTTCATGGCAATTCCTGCCACGGAAATTCAAGGTGTTGACATCCCTGCCAGAATTTACAGTGTATCTAGCATGTTTGCGACACAATTCAAAATCATTCAGACTGGGAATTCAGGCTTGTAGTAAGACATTGATCTGACAAGTGAAAGGTGGATTAGCCGGGATTAACACATATACAATAGCAATGGTCTGTAAGCTGATGACTGCATGCTTTTCAAGTGTGGTAAATGCTGGTAGTAATGTCAGCATCCTGGAGTGAAGTGAAGTGAAAAAACAAATTAAAAACAATTTCTGGGTTGCCTTGAAGGAAACAATAAAATATATACAACCCATTTACCTCAAGGAATAATTAACTTTTAGTCATTGTCTGCTGATTTCAAAAACAAAATGTTCATGATTATAAATTAAAAAAAATACTGCAAGTTAAAACTTGACTAAAAGTGAAATGAGCTATCCACTACCCACATACAAAGTTTCGTCAAATTTGGACATTGGTATCTGGTAAACGTCGACCTTTGTAGTAATGAGCCAATCAGGGCAAATATGCAAATGAGCTTGTTAATATGCACATTTACAGAAGACACAGTGCATGGGTATTACTTGCATCCACCACTGAACCCACAAACCCAACTTGAGAATAAGAATTTCATTTAATCCTACTAAATTAAGATTTAAGTCAATAATATAATACATAATACCAGAACTTATAAAGCGCCTATTGCCAAAGGATACTAGGTGCAAAGAAGGAGGACGAAAAACATGTAAAGCTTAAAGTTGGTGCAAATAGGTGTGTTTTAGAGCTTTTGTGAACAGACCATGATGGAATTGCTCTCTTGAATGGCAGGGGGCAAGGTGTTCCAGAGACGAGGGTCAATGATGGAAAAAGCCCGTTCTCCAAAACTCCTACGCTACCGGACCCGCAGACACCATCGCAGCTATGGAACGGAGAGAAATATGAGGAATTGTCTATGACTCAACAGGGAAAGAGGTAGCTGGGGGTGGGCAATTTTAGAACCTTAATTTTAAATGCACAAGGGACAAAATTTTTTCTATCAGAAACAGAAGCCATGTAATCTGAAGCAAAGGGAAGTGTGTGTGCGCTTAGGCTTCTTGAAAATAGCCTGGCTACTCTATTCTGCAATTTCTGAAGGCGTGCAGAGGTCTTTCCTTGGAGACACCATAAGGATGGAACAACAATATTCCATTCTGGACAGGACAAGGGCACGAGATCCATTCTTACCTGCATTAAAGGTCCGAAACCTCCTGGAGCGACTTAAATTACATTACATAAATTGATACTACCAACTGCTTAGAACCCTGCAAAATAACATGGTTTTGAAGTGTAATATTCCACAAAATATCTCCCTAAATTGATTTAAAATTTGAAAACTGACAAAACCTAGCCTATACTAAACTTATGACATCATGAAAGAAGGCAAAGTAAAGCAACATTGATAAATTGGGAAATAGAGGAAATTTGTCTTTTTTCAACTCAGGAAAACAGTAGATACTTAAATAATAATAAATGTATTTTTATGGACCTATGCTAAAATTTATTATGTTTAAAAAAAAGAGCACATGTGTGCTCCAGTGGAAAAGTGCAGAACTCATGATCTTAAGACTGCTTAAAGATTTTTTTTGAAGTGTGCCCCAATTTTCCAAAAATTATGAGATTTTTACATGGTTGCATTGGTAAACTGGCTAGTAAACTAAACCTGTGAATGGTTAAGCTCGAAAATGTCTATGTGTCACAAACGAAGGAGTTTTGTAGTAAGAATAATTAATATCGGAGATCTCTGATAATAATTCAACGGCTGCTCGAAACGGCCTTTCAATATGAATTAGCCGGGAAATAGCGTTATGTACGTGTCTACGCTCATCCATTAGTTCTTTTATTGGTTCAGGCAAGTCATGTTAAAGATCTTTTTCTTGAGGTGGCACTATTTCATCATGGACGGGCATAAACTTAGCATTTCCAGCTCTGCCTTTAAGTACATTCTGGTATCCCAATTCTAATTACAAAATTGCTTATTTTATGATAAATACGTATTTTTGAGCATTCTCGTTTGCAGGTATAGTTTCCTAGACAATTACCAACGTAACTCTGTCTCGCTTTATCTCGCTTGTCTCACTTCACCCAGGTGTAAACGTACTGGGAGCTGTTTGGGTAATCATACCATGCACTGTTATAATTGGCTGCCAAATTTTGAATATGTGAAAATATTATATATTCTAGTGCAGCGAAATAAATGGCAAGTGTTTTGAGACCTAATTGTATGAGGTACTATATAAATCTCTACATTTAAAAAAAAATACCAACAAAACTCTAGTTCTTACCATCAGCAGGTTGCCTTGTCTTTGATGCTGTTCTTGGTACTCTGCCGTATGTATGCACCGGTTTCTTACGTGAAGAATCCTCCCTGAAAACCATTCAAACATATGGAAGGGGTCATTATTTATGCCACCCTCCCAAATCTAAGATAGATTGGGGGGAATAATTAAAAAAAATTGCAAGCAAGAGGGAGGACATGAAAATTGTCATCAAGGAGAGAGAGCGCAATACTCAGTTATTGCTTGCAGTCCTTGTATTGTTTGTATCTGCAGATTTTTTTTTCATCTTTGTTCTTTTCTTGTTCTTGTCCAGGCCAGCCTGGCATTGCATTGTAGCAATTGAATTAACTATAGTCCATTTCTCTATCTCTGTGCAGTGATGTCATAACCTGGACGCAGCCTTTACACACGCGTCAAGATATTCCAGCTTTGTGCGCACGTGTAAAAACGCTGTTGCTTTAAGCCAGCGTGCACGGTTTCCTGGTGCGACCATGAAATCTTGTGCTGACGTCACTGCACGGAGGTAGGGAAATGGAGTATAACAGTTGAATTATACTTGACTTTCTTATTTTAAGTTTTCCACACAAGTTTACATCTCTGATAAGCTCCCCTTGATTTTTTAATAATTACTGGCATAATCTCCTCGTTTCAAAGCCAAATGTGTGATCTCATCATATTGCTCAATAAAATTGCATGCCAGATTTTTGCTCTCATTACATCCTAGTTTTGCCCATAAATCACCTAACATCTCCAGCCAGTCTCTATCTCTCTTTGCCTTCCAAGGAAACCTCTGTCCAAAAGGTACCCCTTACAGCATTGACTGTAAGGAACCATGAGGAAACATGTCTGAAGGGTCTTCCAAATATCTGTAAGGAATCGCAACTCTAGAAACCTGTCTGACAGGTCTCTCTAACAACCCAATCTGTAATAATCATGACCTAGGAAACTTACCTGACAGGTGCACCCCCAAACATCCCGCTGTTAGAAATATGCACCACAACGACTGTCGTGAAGGGTTCCCCTAAACATCCTTGGAGTAAGGAATCATGAACCAAGAAACCTCTCTGACGGGTCCCCAACAAATCTGGATAATGATACATGACCTAGAAACCTCATGTATGAAGGGTCTTAACATCTCGTCGGTAAGGAATTATCTGACCCAGAAAACCTCTATGAAAGTCGATTATATTAAGGCGTTGATTTCGTTTAATTGTTAAACGTTTAAACGGAAAATTTCCGACCGTGTAACGAACGACTAGGGGAGATATTTACCTGCCTGCCAGTTGGCATCAAAAGGCAGGCTAGCCCATAGGAAGGGAAGTAGTTTTGCTTTATATGCAGTCGTACTTCATCTATTAAGTTGATAACTTAATACAAAGTGTCATGTTTTATTATTACAATAAATAATCAAAATTTTTACTAAAAATATTAAAGTTGGAATCACGGTAAAGTTTCACCACATCGGCCATCGGGTGTTGATGTCGACATCTTGAGGTTGGCAGCCATCCCGCGATAGTACAACGTGCGTGATTGGCGACTTCGGCAAGCCCTAATCGGCAAAGCCTGTCACCCGGAAGTGGCAATGCCTTGCCGCGCCGAATACGCCAAATATTGTGCCTTATTTTCTATTAATATTAGACGTTTTAACTTGTTATTGCATCAAAATTGTGACAGGGTACTCTAAAGAATTTGTACTCATTTTGCAATTTAGTGCTGGAAAATGTGATTCCTTTATTGAATTTTGCGAACTTGTGGTATGAAAGTAGCTTTCAGTTTTAAAGTTTGCAAGATTATATCCGTTTAAACGGCCGGCTAGCGTTTTGAACGTTTAGAATCAAAAAACCGCCTTAGTTCTGATAGGACCCCACATCCTAGCACTCATGCATGACCCAGGAAACCTCTATCTTTATTGAGAGTATCCCCCTCACATCCCTGTATGTTAGGAATCATGAAGGGTTCGCTGTAGGTAAGGAATCATGACCCCAAAAACTCTGCAAGAAGGGCAATGATTCATGCCTATACTATCATGAACTTTAAAGACACAGGTAACTTAACGATGCGGCCGCAGATTATGCGGCCTTACTACAAAATGCGCTCTACACTTTAGCCGCATTCAAATGCGGGCGTGAAAGACACAGTGCATGATGTACGAACAAACAAATCTCTTACAAGATACATGAAATACTAGTCAATAGCCGACAAATACCAGCATTCCTTGTTAAGAATTTGTGTAAGGAGTTGATTTGATTACTTTGTAGCTTCAAGGTTTACGAGAGTATAGGCAAATCTTGTCAGTTTTCCCACGAACTCCTTATGTGTTAGCAATAAATACCTAGGAAACATCTCTATTAGAGGGATAAACAACCGATAATACAGAGCGAAAAAAATGGTGGAATGCATTTTTTTTCGCTCACAATCAGGATAAGTGTTACAGTGCATATCCTACTTTAATAAAAACACCCAATAGTGAACAAAAAGAAGTCACTTTGAGGAAATTTGTAGACAATACAGGCTGTAGAGATTAACCGATATTTGTATCGGACCTTGTATCGGCGGCCGATTTTGCGAAATCGGCAAAAATATCGGATCGGCAAAAATACTGTCAGAGCTTGCCAATTCCACAAACCGATATATTGAATGAAAGAAAGGGACAATATATAATGGATATTTTTATACGCAGTTTTTAAGTTGGAAAACCAAAGAGTTGCTCAAACTGCTTTTAATACATTTATTTAGCTATCGTAATTCCTTATCCTATCAGAGAAAACGTAGGCAATGACAGCCCTAGGTTTTAACACATACTATCACAATCTCCACTTCAAGGCGGTTCCAAATTCAGCTATACTGCAACTGTTCATGGTCCTTGTCAATTACATGCATGACAGGCACATGAACCTAGCTGCTCTCCCACGGAAAATCTTCGTTATAAGTGCTGAGAAAATACTGCTTTATATGTTGTATCTTTTGTGTCTCAAACCTTCAATTAACATTAAAATCCTTGAGCCGAGTCCAGAAATACGGCAGAAATATCCCTTTTCTAACGCTTTCGTTACGTATTTTTTAGGTTCGTTTTCACACTTTGCAGTGGCTAGAATTTGTAACGCATCAACAGTGTCATACTAATGCGTAAAGAGACTATTTTCAACTTGTTTTTGTCAAACATGTGTGGACTGCAATGAAAGTCCTCAGTACTAATTTGCCGAGAACCTAACATTTAATATCTAGCTTTACCAAACTCATGTGGTGCACGTCATTTCATCCATTCTCCAGTCACTTGATTGTACGTGCTTGAAAAGAATAAGGGGATCCAGAAAGTTTTTGTTTTGATTTCATACGGCAGTACGGAGTATTTTCCCCACAGTTGTAGTTTGTGACACAGACTGCAAAAATATCTAAATTCATTGATACTGTGTGAGAGTCTGGAGACTAACGTTAACACCATACAGCCATATATCTAGAAATGAAACTAATCTAAAAATCATAGGTTCTTTTATGGATTTTTTTTTGTCATCAAGAGGGTCATTTTGAATTAATACTAGAACATTCCCTCAACTAGGTGGCACTGAGATTCAGAAATTAAACCATTTCTTGATCGTTAGTGTTAGCTCTGTTGGGAATCTGACGAGCACCAACACTTTTCCCACAATGCTAGTATGCTACGCTTAGGCTGCTAATATGCAAAGCTCATACTTCCAACTCCGTAGTTTTTTGATTACACGCGCCAACATGACCGCCGTTGTGGTTAGAATGAATATCATTTGCATAGACCATTATAATGCCCGGGGATAACGCTAGACTACATAGGCGATGTGGCGCTTGCTACTCAATCAATCCAGCTCTCATTGATTTGTATAATACATAACAGAATAAGGGGAATCATGCTCAATGAATTTCTCCGCCCTTGCGAGGAGCGTATGTACAGGTCAGCTCAACATTCAATCGCTATGCTCTGCAGCTGTCCTGACACATTTTTCCCGGTGATCCATTTACGTCATTGTCTCCTTGATTGCGGACTGCGTATGTGGGTATACTTCCATGACAAAAATATGTAAAAGAAATGACTGGGGAAAATCATAAAAAATAATACAAATGATGAAGAATGGGATACATGTTTTGTAAATTGTCTTGGAAGAAATAAGTGTCATAATAATTTTTTCGGCCCTTACGCCATTGTAAACTATAGTACTATAGAGCCGTACATGCACGTTCTTCGCATCTGTCAACTTTTCAAGCATAATTAGCATCTTGTAGACGGCCTGACTGTGGATTGGACGGCACATGAAGCCGGTCGATACATTAGAATGTAACAAAAAGTTTGGATTTATTAAACTTGACGCAATCATTTTGAATGCAATCAATAATAAATGAATCTTCAATTTCAAACAGGCTTGTTGATGTTGATATTCTGATGAAATCAGGACAGGAGGAGTTTTGCGGGATTTACAATGCCGGCTTATTGAATTGGTGGTACTTTATATGTTACGCACATTCGTTAAGTAAAAGCTAACCTTATCTCCAAAATACCTCATCGGACTTGTAGCAATGGTGGACCGCACAGATTTAATTAATTATAATATGTCCGCCAATTCCTATAGGCCCTATGTTTAAAAAGATGAAACCACCGAGTTCAATCCTACAGTACTCAACTAGGTGGGGGGTTGGTCGATCTTTAACATATAGGGCAAACCATCGGATCGGATCGGTCGATCGGCCGATACGACAAAAAAAGTATCGGCCATCTGATCGGCAAGAGGAAACCCTGGTATCTGTTAATCTCTAAGCGATGGCACTCTCACAATCCACTTCTAAACAGCCTGCCTGTAGTTTACACCAGTACAGAAAAACAAAGATCAAATAATGTTGTGTTTGAACGTACAGATCATGGTGCACAATACACACTTAAAAATCTTGGATATTTTTTTTATTTTTTTTATTTTTTTTATTTTTTTTATATGAATGTATAGAAATGACAGAATTGGATAAAAAGTACCACCTTGTCTTAATACATGGATTTCAAGCGAACCAATTGCAGGTTATGTTTGAATACCCATGCCAGTAACAAAATTACCAAAATATGAATTTTTATGATTTTTGCTTATGTTTTGGATCAGCAAATCGCTGCTTATCCCTTTAAGGGTTCTCCTAACAACATTCTGTAATGGATCATGACCTAGGAAACCTCTGTATGAAAGATCCCTGTCTGTACGGAATCATGATCCAGGAAACCTCTGCATTATCTCTGTAAGGAATCATGACCCGGGAAAACTCTGCATGAAGGGTTCCTAACATTCATGTCTGAGGGGATTCATGGCCAAGGAAACCTCTGTATGAAATGTCCCCTATCCATGTCTGTAATGCACCTCTCAAAAAATGCCCCGGCCCCTGGGTACCCGGGACTTGCACACAAGATGTGTTTTTGAAATGTTAAACTCCCCGGCTAAGTCCCGGCCCTGCGGGGCAACATTTTTATGTCAAACCCCAGCCAAGTCCCGACCCCTGCTAGCCAGGCAAAAGTGCCAAAATGCGTCAAACCCGAATGTGCGATTCATTTTTTATTACTAGTATGCTGCTTTCAATTTCGTGTATTGTAGCTTTGTCGTACTACGTTTATATGTTTTTGTAGAAACTTGCGCTTCCGTTTGTCCCGACCCAAAATCCCGGCTTTTTTTGACATGCGTGACCTCCATGAACAAGTCCTGGCATATGCCCGGTACACATGGGCAAAAAAGGATCAACTCCCCGGCTAACAGGTAGTACAAGTCCCGGTCATCCCCGGGTACCCAGGGGCCGGGGCATTTTTGATAAGTGCATAAAGGATGACAAAACCCTTGAATTATATCATTCCTACCTGCCAAAAAAATCTGCATTCCAGCTTGAGTTGGGGAACCCCTCTGAGTGCTGAGGCTCAACATCATCTTCATCATTATTGGCTACATCTTCTGCCTCATCTTCATCCTCTCGCTGATTCTGTTGGACAACCATATTCTGTCGTCTTTGCTTTGGTCTAGGCTGTACTGGAACCTCTGCCACTTCTGTGTATAAAACAACATTTGCTAGAAATCTTGTTCTGTTACATCTCTTTTTGCATTAGGGGTTAACTCATGGATTTTCATGAGTAAATGCTTGTTTTGGCCTGAGGGCAGGCCGGCGCTGGGCGTCGCGAAGTGATCCCCGCCGGCTGCCTGAGCGTCTACTCATGAAAATCCCATGAGTGAACCCCTGTTCACATACCTCATTTTATTTGCATTGTTTTTGTACCTTATCCTCAAAATCAGGCGGCAAAGTCAATCTTTTCATGTCATGTTTTCGTCTCTCACACTTGGAGAAAAAAAACACGACTCGATGTATCAATTGGATGTTCCATTATCGAGGAATGGGTGTGTGCTCGAATGTGCACTAACATGCAAATATTTGAAAGCATGTTTGTGTTTATTCATACACATACTTCCCGAAAAATACTCATTTTTTTTACTACAGTCAGGAGTATAATTGGGTTTCAATATTTATTTTGAGACAATAAGAAGCGTAGCAACAGCTCATTGTACCACGGCTTACTCTTTTCTACAAGCCTACCCCAAAATTGATCAGAAATCGATTACTGCAGGGCATTAAATGTTGTTTAAGGACCGGCTCTCACCAATCCCAAACCGCAGAAATCTCACTAATGATGTGTGACATTGCTTAAACATAAAGGGTTTCTATGGGCATTAAGTCCTGGATTTTATGAAGTAGTTTGTAATTTCTTCTCCAGCTGTAAAGGAATGCTTGGGAGGAGGAGGGGAGTGGGAGGGAACGAGGTATAGAGAGAGAGGAGGGGAGGAGGAATTATAGCTAATGATTTAAAACAAACTCAAAAAAAGTTTCGATAACTTTACGTTGAGTTATATCTCATTTTTATTGAAGTTTGTTTCATAGTATATTACATCGCATGACATCTCTTTTTAACAACCACATAATCCATGGTTGAGTAATATAACTCCTCCTTGCCCTACAATGAAGTCTCAACAAAAAAATTGGCCAATTTGCCAGTAAATTGTCCTTTGTCTCCAATTACAACTTAAGTTCCATCAGTTTGGCATGTTGTTTGAGGCCTGCCTGTAATCAAAGGAGAGCTACTCAGCCATGGAATAAGTGATGTTACAAATGAAGTTGGCATTGTAAGAGAAAGAATACCTTTCACTGATATTCAACACTATGACAACAACTTCACAAGGCGGCGGATCCTCGAACCACAAAGGTCCCCCGCCCGTCTCGATAGTAAATTGGATATAATTTTAGATCACAGGAAGAATTGTGATCGAAATAAGTGGTTCTCAAACCACTGATGATGAACGGCTGCTGCCTAGCAGTTGCAATGTGCTGTATCAAAATGTTTGACTACTTGACATCCAACTATTTGTAGTTATTTGCCGTGAAATGACCTTCACAACTTTTGGTTTAGAAATGTTGACCCACATCCACAAAGTTTCATGACCTTATATCCTAACCACATTGAGTTAGTTACCTTGAATAACCCCATGGACCTTGAAATGACATTCACGCAATTTCGGCAAAAATGAATGCTTACACACCCATCGTTTTCATGACCCATACTACCATGTTAATGGATTTGACCTTGGATGACCCACTGAAATCTTTTAAATGAACCATAAATTTTGGCACTGATGTTGACCACACCAACCAGTTTTTCATCATTCTACACATACTTAGTGATTTGACCTTGGATTGACCCACATACCTTGAATGACCGCTGCAAATTTTTTAGGCACTGAAATGCTGACCACAACCCACCAAGTTTCATCATCTTACCACATCTTAGTGTTTGACCTTTGATGACCCCACCATGCTCCTTGAAATGACCTGCAATTTTGGCACGAATGCTGAACCAACCACCAGTTTCATCATCCTACCCCCTACTTAGTGGTTTGACCTTGAAGGACCCCCCATGACCTTGAAATGACCTTCCATTTTTTTGCAGTGAATGCTGACTACACCCACACACCAAGTTTCATCATCCTATCACATTTGACAACGGTTGATAGCAATTTAATTTTTATCGCCAGTTGACCTTGAATGACCGCGCATGACCCTTGAAGACCTCAATTTTTTGCCACAATTTCCAAGTCTTATAGCAAATTTATCCCATTTTTGACCAAATTGACCCTATTTTGACCAGATTTGACCTTTGACCCATGCCACATACCCATCTCCGAACGCATCGCCGCCTACTTTGAGCGACATCTATGGTGCGAAGATGGACAACCACTACTTGCTTAATAAAAATATCGTGTTTACAAGTTTTGTAGGCAATTTACCCTATTTTTGACCAAATTTGACCTTTGACCCATGCCATACCCACTTCAGATCCAGGCCAACGCATACTGAGATACACATGTTGCGAAATGGGTACCCCCCGCTTGCTTAGATCCCAAAGATACGGCTGGGACCACACACACACACACACACACCCACAAACACACACGCCATACGGACGGAGAGCATTTCTATATCCCCCTTCGCCAACAGAAGTTGGCGTGGGACCAATAAAGTGAAATGTAACTCAACAACAATTTCCAAACTTTTTTGAGGAGTTTAGTTGGTTTTTCTACATATCATTAACTTTATTCCTCGTTAGGGGAGAGGGGAGGGGGAGTGATTTTAAATAGCTATTGATGTAAGTATGGTTTCCCTTTATCCCTCAATCATCAAAAAATCAAAGTTTTTCTTCCAGACAATGGAAATAAACTGGAAAAAAGGTCTAAAGAATTGTAAAAAATCATATGATCAGGCCAGAAATGGACTATTCAAAATATACATCAAACATGGTTTAAAACTGTTCCATGCTGAAAACATTAAAATATTAGTGTTAACATTTTTATCTCCTCTGTAACTGTCCACCCCCACACTGGCATTGCTATGTGGGTGCTTCAAACGATAGCTGACAGGCCTAAAACAACAAACTGGTTGGAGTGACAATGGTATCAAAAGCCTCCCTAAGTTAACCTCTGTGATATTATTTTATATAGCTACTTTGGATCTTTAGAGGTGCATTTCGTGATTTCAGCACCTTCCGTTTTATTCATTGTTCAGTAGCTTATTCCCTGAGAAAAGCTTATGCCCACAAATTTGAGTTGAATCCCAATCTTGCGGTTTTGTCTTATTAGCAATTGCTTGTTTCCCACGTCCCATAGCCACTGTGCTGTAATTTCCTGTCCTTTACAGACAGAAAATACAAAATTGCTAATTTCTTACAGGTACGACCTAATTTTGCACGTAAGATTAGGTAACACGTGGATTACTCAGGCTAACGGTTCAGATGATATCGAAACTCTCAATCTTTTTTTAGGTAAGGCCGGGGGACGAGGTTGTAGATCCGAAATGGCCCTTTGAATCCATGTTATATGCATTATATTTCACTGCAGTAAGAACATCAAATTTTTGTTTAAATTTTTTGAATAAAAATGTTGACAAACTTAGGCATTTGTGTTTTGTTCTATTTATTTGGGAAAGTTTTTCAACAGCTATTGGAAAGAAACTTTGTAAATTCTGTCCAACCAACTACCCTCCCTTCCAGGCAAGCATCAAATGGGTCTCCTGGTGTTGTTTAGGCAAGTATAAGGAGATGCAAGTGGAAGCTCCTCTGGAACCCTTTCCTCCATTAATGTAAATGTCGGGCTGCTTTCTCGCTGCTCCTCTGATGCTTCATCTTGTTGTTTTTTTTCCGACTGCCAACGCATATGTTACACACCTACCCTTGTTTACAAAAACTCTCCTGTCGATGACTTCTTTCTTGAATTCGATATCGTCACAACCCAATTGCTAAAAGTAAACAGTGGTACTTTGTGTGAACTTGATTCCATGATGTAACATCAGAGGAAACAACAAGATCAAGCTTAAGTTAGGTGAAAAAAAACAGCACCCATGAGGTACAAACAACATCAACAACCACTGACCACTAACCACACATGCTTCACACATGACGTGATGAAGACAGTACATCGAGGGCTCTATCCCCTGGGGGTACTCAACTTTATTTTGGGTCGGTATGTGCACCTCTGATTTCAAATTAGGCTCCGGAGCTGATTTGAGGCCAAGAAAATGGGGTTCCGAACTAGGTTTTTTTCCAAAATTTCAGAAATAAGCTCTTTTGAGGTTTTCGAAGAAATTGGTAGAATATGGCTGGGGGGGACAGAAAAGTAGGGTTTTTCTGGAACTGAATGGTCCTAAATGGGGGTCAATGGAAACTGAAAAAGAGTCTTAATTGAGAGCCTTATAGGCGGCACATCCTAGACTTACTCCCAATGTTGAGAACCCCGGGCTCTATCGTGTTCACATAGCTTATCGTAAATGGTAACCCGGGAAGTCCTCTCCTACATACACTGCATGGGTGTTTGGACTACTTTTTTACTAATAAGTTAAAAGGGTTTTTAAAAAGGAAATGATCCGTTCAAAGTGTAAAGTCAAGATATACATTTGCCTACATGCTAGGCGGGCATAATCGCGCAACCACTCGAGGCGCGCAAGCGCGAACCGCGCACCTCAATGGCTGTCCACACCGTGCTCACTTACCTTGTTCTTTTGAGGTCCCGTCGCATCTGATGCCTTGCCTCTATCTGTTGTAATGGGCATTGTACGCTGCAATAGAGGACACTCCACACTGATCACAGCATTCTCCTATAGCACCACATAACACATATTAGACAAGGTGACACGTTGCCAAATCCGTGATTTGGTAGCCCAATGGGCGACTAGGAGGCTAACCCGCAACGCCCAAATTCTTACACTTCTTGGTCAAAATTTTAATACATGTTTCTATGCGGACTTTCCGTTTTGCCTGCACCTTTTTATAGTCGATTTGGGGCGAATTTCCGACCCATTTACTGCGATTTTGGGCAAATTATTTTTGGCATCCCCTATTTAAACAGACACTTGCTCAATTGTTTAATGTGTTTCATGATCGTTTATGTGCTTCAAGCACCATTGGATTCATGTAGCTTTGTAATTAGTCCCCGGATAAGAAATTAAAGGTGGGTGTTCGAATCCACCTTTATAGAGGAGCTATCTAAGATTGTGTGCACTACTTTAGGAGAGGATACTCCATCTGTTTAGACCTAATATAACCCTAGTAACAACATTGGATATGTTCCAAAAGTGAATACCGGGGCGAAAGGCCTGATTTTGCCAATTTCAAAATGGCCGCCAAAAATCAATTAAACTGCCTACTAGGATTCTTAATTAAGGTCGCTTAGAACAAACAAATACTTGTGCTTTTGGTCATACAATGGGTATAGTAAGATAAAACACAGAGATAATTTCAAAATTGTATTTATATTGTTAACTGTTTCAATCCAGAGATGGCGCTCCAAATGGCCGCCAAAACTTTAAAATCTACAAATTTGCACTATCTTGACTCTTATTTGCCATAAATCAAATCCAGCATATCCAGCGTATCAATTATATCTGAAGTTAATTGTAATAATACTTAAAATTCAAAATGCCGCTCGATAAGGCTACTGAAAGTGAAAACCCAATAGAAATTGCCATTATATAGAGTTCCGCTATCATCTAGAAATTGCCGTTTGTACCTAAATATATCATTCATAACAGTTGGGGTTATCCTCATTGTGCGTACATCGTGTCTGATCCAGGCCCTCTTCTCTCTTTTCTAGATTAATTGAATCCAAGAGCAACGAGAAATGTGAACCACAAATTCTATCACGGGCTAAAAGAGCATGCATGATTGTTTTTCCACTTCAGTGTAACTAACTTAGGGGTGTAGCCGATAGTGTTCATAACCGATCCAGGTATATCAGCTTATCATTTAGTAGACAATGAATTGAATGCTGATGGTTAATTTCCAATTAATATTTTCCTGTAACACCAGATTAATTTTTCAATTACTCACTGGATATGAGCCCATATTACGTAATGCTTACACCATGTATCAAGTCCCCCTACTTTACATCATTCAATCTATAGATGTAATGATCTTGCGCATCTGTGGAAGAGACTGTTTTGGTCCAGCAAACCTCTTGAAGTGCCCAATCCAAGATGGCCTTTTTGGTTCGACACAATGGTGTGACTGCTGCTGACAATCCAAACCAATATTTCTACTTGATGGCATTTTCCCTACATTCTTTTGTCACAAAACATTTTTAAAGTTCCCCGGTGGGTTTGGAGGACTAGTTACCTTGTGAGGTCTTTTCAAAGAGGTAAGTTAGTGTGTTTCCTTATGTTACAGTGCATGCTACCCTGCGAATTCACTCTCACTGACTCTGTGCACGGCATATGCCAGACTACTACGAATCATGGTGGCCATGACATCTTTGGTCTAGGACTGTCTGTTGGGAATTGGGGAAATTGTATGTATCAGGAAAATGATGACTGAGTTTGTGTTACTACTGTGCAGTTAGTACCAACTTGTTGATTTGTACCTTGTAGGGGCCGCCAGTAGTCGGTAGAAACAGGCCTAGACTAGTAATAGTGGGTGGCCTACCACAGGTCTTAGTCTTTCTGGATTCGTACTTAGATTTGTAGTGAGCTTAGCCGTGCTAATCCAGATTTAAATAAAATTTAATCAACTTTATAGGCTTACCACTTCAAATGCTACTAAAAATGCTAAATTCGTTACCCCTGTTTGTTCTCACGCATACGGAAAATATCTATGGTTTGTTTTCAATATCACATCTGCTATCACCTCATGTGAATGGAAACAAAACCCCCCCAATAAAATTTTTCCCGATTGCGTGAACAAACTGGGATAAAACTAATAGTGCTCATAATTATAACCGAGTCCAGGTATATCAGGCAATGTTCATTCAGTAAAGGTTTTTACAACAATCACACCTTCTTACCTTTGTTATACTTGTTCACACTTGATCAGTAGCCAATGATCAAAGACACACATTCTTGCGATAATATTTGCCACGTGTGCATAGATCTTGCTGGCCTTCGGGTTTTAAAGATCAAATCTAGGGACTAGCAAATGTCTCCTCTATCTTTTCAAAGCCATAAGACTACGAGATGGATGTATCTCTTAATTGGCCTTGGACCCACAGTTGCTGTTGGTAGTACTGTGTTTCCCTTATATTGTTGAGATTCACGCTGTGTTCTCTCAAGTTCACCTTGTTAGTCATTTCTATAAAATGCAGCAAAACTCAGGTCATCAAACGCTCAGGTCTGTCTGATGGTTTGGGGCACGTGACCAGAGAATGTTTCGTCATGTATTGTATTTTCTGTTACCTAGGACACGATGTCAAAATTCTTGATCAGAGAAGAACTTTCTTGTTTGGCGGTAGCGTTTAGGGCTACAAGTTTGTCGTCTCTATTTAAGCTTGTCTCCCCGCGCCATCATACACGTAGAGTGGTCATACCGATCTTTTCACTCATGTTGTGAAAAAGTAAGAGCTCTTTGAGGCCAAATTTTCCAATTAACTGTGTTGTGTATAAGAGACCCAAAGACATACTGTGTCACCTGATGATAGCATTATGAATGTAGGTCTTTAAACTGTGACCTAAACCGTATACCAAGGTATAGAGGTGTTTTGCTTTGGTTATTGGTTTCCGAGCTACTCAACCTAAGAATGCCTGAAGCGTTTTGCTGATGATGATTACAAACATTTCTCTACTTACACTGGACATTTTTGTTTGGTGATATCACAACATCAAGAAAAACTTTGTTTGGTTTTCTTGTTCTTCCTCTTTCTTCATGCGTCCTCTCTGATGGTATTACAAATACCATGGATCTCCCACATTGTGCCCAGATTTGTCATGAAATAGCTTTGTGGGTTTGTGGGGAGGTTCCTGGTCCTCATTTATCGATTAGTGTTACTAACCTCACAAGCTCAAGTAACCATTTCGTAACCAAGAAGAACGCAATTGGTGACCTTGTGCTGGACGTAGCCCTCAACAGTTTTCCAATTGGCATCTATACCCTAATTATGAGAGCTTTGATGAGTTGGTTCACTTCCAATTACCAAGGCAACAACCTCGATAACCTAGAATATCACACAGGCATTCAAGGTATAACCTGGTGTAATTTTCCTTCCTTCCTTAACTGTATGGTTGGAGAAAGCTGATGACAGGATAATAATTATTCCATCCACAACGCTTATATCAGGGGATTCTGAGTCTTGTGTGTGTGTCTGTTCTACTAGTACTAATTGGAGAGATCGTGGCCTCAAAGAGCTCGAGGTTTTTTTTTTGGTCAACCCCCCCCCCCCCCCCCCCCCCCCCCTCATGAGAGAAAAAAAATCAATATTGCACTACCGGTATCTTTCATGCCTTTAGAGATGAGCCTTACAAAGTGTCCTTCCCGCACTCTATATGCTGCGTGGTATGAGGCAACTACCACGATAGTCACTAAACTTGCAGCCCTGGACGATGTCCACAACTAAAACATCTTCTCGATCAAGTCCACACACACGAAGTACATAATATGGCGGATACACTCTTGATCAATGCTTCAACTACCACAGACCTAAAGACATTTGTCGACCTACGTTTTGCTGCATTTAAAGGGGGACCTCAAGGTGAACTTTGATATTTGTACCTCAATATGGTTTAGGAAACATATCCTGCGCGACTACTACCAACAGTAACTGTGAGTCCAAGCCCTATTTAGAGACGCTTCGTAATTATGAATGAATGCCCTAGTTTGCTGGTCCTTGAGATTATGATCTCAAAACACAAAGGCCTGCCAGATCCCAACACATGTGGCAAATGTGCTCGCAAGAATGTGTGTCCTTGCAGGATTGCTATATGGTCAAGTGTTGCAAGTATTGCAAATGAAAGGCAGGTGATTGTTGTAAAAACCCTGAATTAACCCCGTATGATATACCTGGACTCAGTTTACGTTATGAACACTTGCCAGACCTGGACTCGGTATAATTGTGAACACTGCCTGATCATACCTGACTCATTATGTCAGGAAACCTGAATTTGACAAAAATCAGGCCTTTTTAACCCATGATTGAATTTGTGGCACACTTCCTATGTTGTTCCTTGAGATCATATTACCCGGACCATTGAAGATATTATTGCGTGAAGCCTTATATTAATTAGAAGAGGGCTTGGCTAAGTCACTAGTAATCACATAAAAGGATACCCAACGGTT
Organism: Ophioderma brevispina; assembly: GCA_023653785.1. Taxonomy (NCBI): domain Eukaryota; kingdom Metazoa; phylum Echinodermata; class Ophiuroidea; order Amphilepidida; family Ophiodermatidae; genus Ophioderma; species Ophioderma brevispina. The sequence continues at coordinate 272,866 of JAMKCH010014347.1, forward strand.
ATAAATTAATAATATTGTATGTAATAGATGATAGCGGTGAAATGCCAATTTAGATGTTTTTCACCTTTTAGTAGCCATATCGACGCCATTTTGATTGAAGCATTAGTAAAAGAAAAATGTCCGATATAAGTTTAAGTGGTCATTGAGCTAGTTATTTGTTTGACACAATGGCTTTGATATATGGTGAATCGACCCAAACATTGCTATTTTGAGATTTCAATGTTTTGGCTCCATTTTGACTACCATCTTATTTGAAAAATGTTACCATATTTAACTACCTTTAAATTAGCTGTGTGTTGCTTTTATCTGAACATTTCAATTGTAATTGAAAAAAAATCATTGTTTTTATTCAAAGGGACCTAAGAATTTTTAATAGGCCTTTATAATTGATTTTTGTCACCACTTTTGAATTTGGCAAAATCAGGAATCCTTCCAGGATATCAATTTTGCCAATTATTAAAAAAAAAAAAAAAAAAAGAAAAACGATATCCCAGTTTTCCTAGTACAACCAACTGTTATAAATGATATATGACATTATGAGTTAATTGTAGTCGTAATTTCTAGATGATAGCGTATAATGGCAATTTCTATGGCGTTTTACTTTTTCATTACTTAATCGAGCCCATTTTGAATTTGAAGCATTATTACAAATATTAAATGTCAGATATACTTTATGTGGCAATTGAGATTTTATTACTATTGATTGCACACTTGGGATGCTGGATTTGATTTTGGCAAATACGATTCATATAATATTGCCATTTGGTAGATTTCAAATGTTTTTGTGCACCCCCCCCCCCCCCCCCCCCATACTGGCCGCCTCGTGGAATTTGAAATACATGTGACAATATTAAAATACCATTTAATGGTCATGTGTGTTGCTTTATCTAACCTTACGAGGCTGCATAGCTAACCCAGCGTGTCATTTGTGAGAAAGCATGAAATTTGGCACAGATGTAGAGAAAAGCAATACGATCTATTAAGATCATGGAGCCAACGCAATTGCCCCCCGCGGTCCCCCCCATTTTCCAATGGCCCACCAAAAGTACATTTTAAGGCATATTTTGCTAATCTTTCAACACCTGCCTTACTTATTCTATACTAGTCATAAAACAATATGCCCATTGCATGTTCAATGTTGACAAGCACAGGCCATTGCAATATGTGTCCCTGTCTGCCATTTTCCAAGATGGCCGGCCAAAATGACAATTTTAGGCATATTTTTGCTAATATCAACCCCCGCCTTTACTACTATCTAAACTTTACATAAAACCGCTAGATATCTGTTACATTGATCGTCTAATAATTTAATTAAGGTTACACTGATTTTCAGTTATATTAAAGGCGTCGTGTACTTAATTTTGAATAAGACTTGCATTTTTGCAATCAAATTTCAAAATTTGATGATTGTAGTCGCACAAAGCTCATTAGTGATGAACCTCAAACTAAAATTACCCCAAAAAAAATATCCTATACGGGCTATCAAAGGATATCACATTGGTAATTATACAGAATCACCGAATTCTTCGTTCGTTGCAAGTCCAAAATCCCAGTGGAAGACCCGTCCCCAACCAGCTGACAGCCCCATCATTCCAGGATTGATCAGGCTGGGATTCCTCTTGGGGACTGCGACCCCAAGCCACCACGATGTGGCCAACGGCCGCGGCCCTCCACAAACGCCGCCATGGCGAAAGTCCACTCCGAACTCGTGAAGGAGCCACCTGCACGCGACCAACGCCAGCTCCGCGTCTGCCGAGGTCGGACCCCACACGCCCCCACCAGGCCACAGCCTTTGGGCCTGCCAGATGGGCTGTCCACAAACGCTTAGGTTCAAAGTAGATGATGACCATTGCTCACACCATATGTCATTGATCCAGGATGCTCGATCGATAGGGATACCGCGACTGCAGTGTCATGGATGGGTAGCAAGTGATTTCCGTGGAATCTCCCCGACCACTCAAAGGGTGCTGGTTTGGGGGACAAGGCCAACAGGTCCATCACATTTCTTGGCGAGCCCGATCGCCCGAAGGTTCCTCCTAAGGTATGCAGGAGCCACACCAGACAGATGGAAGACACTACACAGGCTCGCCACAAAGGGCAACCACCAACAAGTCCAACCTCACCACCCAGAACGACACCAATCCTGCGTGAACGCACGCCGCGACTCCCACAATGGCGCACCGCGCTTAGACAGCAGAGCACGCCAAGGCACAGTTGAGTATGTAAGGTGTCAAAAGATGCCCCCAATCCAGCCCCGCGAGCCCCACGAGGTGGCCGACACGAGAACCGAGTCCCGGGCAGCGACTTGCCCCGGATGTGGTGGTTGAAGGTAAGGCTGCGGTCCACCGTGGACGCCAAGGCACCTCGGTGTTGGGCAGGTGTGACAGTCCCTCTCCATCCAGAGGAGTTGTTCTCTTTTTGCGCACCGACCTGAGGTGGAAAACAGAGCCGACGTCCCGGGCCCGCTGAGCCCCAAGTGCCATCGGTTGAAGAATTGGCTCACAGCGACAGGTCCCTGCAACCTCTTTCGAAGGATTCAAAGAACAGCAGCCACTCCAAGTGCAGTGCGCGCGCGCAGGGCAACGCCGGAACAATTCCCCGGCACATCCGAAGACGTAGATGCCGAAGCAGGATGGGCGCCGGACAGGAACCCCGTGGGACACCCACCCCGAAGCCTGGAGCCTTCTCCGCCCGCCAACCTGACGTCTCCAGACGAAAGACCCGTCCCGGACGAGAAGCACAATGAATTGACATGCTTGACATCAGGGAAGACCCCGAGCAGCCCGAGGCAGAGGAACCCGTCGATGCCAGACTGCATCGCACGCAGCACAGCAGCCAGGCCACATGAAGACCGCCCCAAAACTCTGCCCCCCCCGGAAGGCCGCCTCGACCGTCATTCAACCAGTCTTGCAATCTTGATCAGCGTGTTGATTACCCTCTCGAAATCCAGCCCCCCAGGTGCGGGCAGATCCCCTCGCCCGCACATCGACCCCCGCCGAGCAACAGACGCCCAAGCAGCCCATAGACGTGAGACAGCGAGACGGGGCCCGCAACCCTGGGGTCACCCGCTGGCCTCCCGGCTCCAGGGATTGCAATGACCACTGAAGTCTTCCATCTGGAGGGATAGCCCGAAGCCCCCATGCAAGCAGAAAGGAAAGAGCCGGAGCCACCGCACAGGCCCCGGGTGCCACACTCTTCAAGAAATCTGCCCATGGACGTTGTCACTGCCAGGAGCTCTCCCACTACTGAGAACTTTAATTACTTCGGTGTGATCTCTCGTAGGTGATGAATGGTTGGGAAAGGGGCTTGACGGTGTGGAGAGGTTTGTAGAAGGTTTAATCTCTGCATTAACAACACGAGAGTTGGGCTGTCGCCTGTGGAGTGTGGGTTTGCCATTTCCATTGTTGAAAGTACTGAGCGATGGAGGGTTGCAGAGAAAGGACACGGCTTAGATGGACAGATACGCCCCCCACCCGGAGAGCTCGTTGATGGTGTTTCAGGCCTTGCGGATAGAGGGGGTAATGTTGATATTGGATATTCTTCACTCCATCTGGTGCGGCTCTTTTGGCCAAGCAGATCAAGTAGCAGGTTGCCCTTTGTATTCTCTCAGTATCGCGTTGTACCTTACAAGACACTTGTATAACTCGTCGCATTCCTGGTCCCAACAGGGGGGTATTATAGGGATAGAATTCTTCCGCCTCTCCGCATGTTTCTTAACAACAAATTAAGGAATTCTCAATGGCCTGTATGGATATCAAAGCATCTCGACTATTTGCCGGAATAGAGTTGACGTTATCAAAACATTATTCACCTACAATATTGTGTATTATTTCCCCCCCCCCTTTAAACAAGTCGGATAATTTTGTCCCATCGGGAATTAGACACAAGTAATGACTAGAACAAAGCCACTTTATTAACCTGGTACGCCTTTTTTTATTTAGTTAACTTACTTGAGTGCGGTGATTAGGAGTTGTAATGCTTTAATGTATGAGCCACCAAGTATAAAAAAAAAAAAAAAAAAAATTCTTCCAATTTCCAATGCCTAGTAACAGTCAGTTATGCGATTCTATATAGAAAATTGTAATAGTTCAGCCTACCAACATTCAGGTGTCTACAGTCTGGCACGAGTATTTTGCTATGGTATGATGCAATTTGTAAACTCAAGAAGAAATCCTTCATGTAGTTGTTTTGATGAGTGGTTTCGAGCGCCAGCCCACGAGTATTAATGATCTGTTCGGGCGAAAGGCAGCAGAATTTGCCACAGCTCTGGTGGAATGAGCTGCTGACACGTTCGCCGACGTTCGCCAGCTTATGGCCTGATTGATAACCTTGCAGACCCATCGTGCCATACGTTCCTTGGAAGCAGCCGTATGCGGAGGTCGTGTTATGCACAAACAGCTGCTTTACCCTACCACGAAGGGCCTGCGTACGGGAGAGGTAATAGTTGAGTGCTCTACCAGACACCAAAGTCGTCCTCCTCACGGAAGGACAACCGGACATATCCGGTAAAGAAAAGTAGTGGAGCCCTGAAGGCCAGGTCGTTCATTGTTTCTGGAGGAAAACCCAGGAAACTATGAACTTCCCCACCTACAAAGGCGTGCAATTTTTGGAGGCGCAACGGCCTGACGCCATTGCCAGCAGGAAAGTAGTTTCAGATGTAACAAGCAGCCAGACATGGCAGCAGCCCCAGACTGGCTCGTACGGCACGCCAGCCAAACTCCGTAGGGCGGTTGGCAAATCCCACCAGACATAACTGGCCTCGAAGGCGGCTTGGTGTTAAACATGCCAAGTAAGAAGCGATTCAAGGACTCATCACCTTTCAGGGGCCGTTTCTCGGTGATAGAATTGAAACGCCGACCTGTAATTCTTTGTGTTCGTGTCTAGGCAGGCCTACATACAAAAAAAATTCAGTCTTTCTGTGACCTGTAATAGTTATTGGACAAATTTTCTGTCAAATTGCGCACATAACGACGCGTAGCGGCGAAGTTCCTTACGGCCGGGGTCCAGGGCCCGCTCAAGGCCCCTTTAAGCTAATGGTATTTTGATGCTCTCTAGTGCAAATGACTGTTTTTTTACCTTTTTTGGGTAAAATCATTGTCCCTAAATGTATTGTTAAAAATCAAACATAAACTTTGGTTCTTATCACTCCCCTTCCCCTCCCATAAAAGTTAAATAAAACTAACAAAATTTAAACGAACTCCCTCCCGCTCCCTACCACCACCATTTCTAGCCACCAGATGCTTTTTAAAAATACACCCGATATTATCAGCAGTGGAATAGTCCAAGGGTTGAGCCACAGCTGGCCACAGCCTGGAGGTGAACACTCAGGTCAAGGGGGCGTATTATGCATTATTGATTACAAGGCTAAAGTAGGGTCCATTTAACTCTTTGAGTGCTACATTTCACCATGAAGGTACTGATTTCAGTTTCATGGATCTTTTTACGTTTAAAAAAATAAACCTATGCACATAGGACATGATTTAAGATAAGAAATTTGGATAATAAATGCTCATATTGTATGTTTTATATTTTAAAACAAATTGGATGTTTGGAATTCATCATTTTGAATGGAAAACTTTCAATGAATTTCTCAAGCTGAAACTCACTTAAAGAGGGTAATGATGAAAATAATATTAGTAATTATGCGCTACTGGTTCGCGACTGGATCGGCCAAGAAAGAAACTTATTTGAAGTAATATTAATAGCCTAATATTATGTTGGTTATTGTCGATTAATGATCAATGTTCTGTTTTATACACTTGTTGAAATGATAGCGAGGAGGGATATTGATATACCTGCATTTCGGTTATAGTTTGAAATGAAACAAAGGCCAACCTTGTTCAGACCATGCTGCCGAAAGTCGACAGTTCGCAAAATGTTTATATCTTCGGGATAGCGGGACGGGCTGATCTGTGGGTGATTATCACTTTAATTGTGAAGTTTGCTGATGTCAATGAAAAGGAAAACAACAAATCGTAATAATTATACTGAAGACTGATGTTTTTCCCAATGTTTTTCTTACACCACAACCTCTACAATTTGATCAGAATTGCCGACATGTACGCAAATTAGCCTGGTACTCTTGGGGTTTGAGGGACATTTCAAAATGCTATCCGCATGCGGACCGCTTCCGATGCTGAGTTGATCATAAAACCTAATCTTTTTTCTGTTAAATCCATTGTGCACAAGACAACGTTCATTGACCTATAATCTTTAGTTGGAAGCTTATTTTTCCCAAATTTTCTCCCGATGATTTTTTTAGGCTTAAATTTTTTTCTGCGTCTGTGAAATCTTTTCTGGGACCGGCGTCCCGCGGTCCCGTGGATTTTGTAGGCCGTGTCTAGGCACTACTAAATAAAGAATTCAGTAAGTCTGCGAGCTGGCGAACAGAGGTAGTGGCCGGACATTTTTTTAGTACTGCACCACTTAGCGAAGACCCGATTAACCATTCAAAATATAGTTTTTATTTTTTTTTTTTATTTTATAGTGTGATGTTAAGTACTTATCTCATAGTAATACAACAGGTATTGTAAAAGATGAACCATGTTTTAGGCTAAATAGTAATTACTCTCTATTTTGTAAAGCGCTTTGACCTTGTTTTGAGAAGGCCGCCTATATCAAATGCAGTTTGTATTGTATTGTATAGTGACGTGTGTGGAGCTTCGCCAGCCCCTGGCCGCCAGATTGGCAGCGTCACGAGAAAAGGCCTTGCGTCTGGAAAAGCTTCCTGACAGCGGCCACGCTGTCAGAGAAAGAGTCGCCAGACTCGTCTGGACACCCGCAGTTGATTCACCACAGGACATGAGAGTCCCACGGGAGCGTCCGCGGTGTCCCTGCACGCAGGTTCACCAGCGGACGAGTAACCACGGATGACGAGGCCAGAAGGGGTCCATGCAGTTGACCCTTCCTACTATGTCTACCATTGGGTGATGAGGGGGATTGGCGGGAAAGAATAATCCTTCATCACCGCCCAGTTCAGAGAGAGCACCGATGCCCCGCTCCGGGATAGCATCCCAGGGAGCAGTGCGCGGAAAGCTTAGCATTTGGCAGATGCGAACAGATCTATCGACGGGCGATGGACACCCGGGAAGATTGAGCGCTATCCGATGCAGACAGGGACCCACTCACCTAACGTGGTTCCGCCCCTGGATTAGGGGCAATCCGCCGTTGACATATGAAGCCCCGGTATGTACCACTTCGGTCAGATGTCGTGTGTGGAGGAAAAGAGTGGGAGATCCCGTTCCACCCTGCCGGTTTATGTACGACACCACAGTGGTGTTATCGGACCTGATGAGGATCTTGACACCCGGCCCAAGTCCTGTAAATGATCCAGAGATAGAATCACAGCCTTCAATTCCAGGACATTGATGTGAAGAGACTGATCCGTGGCCGACCAGTGGCCCGAAACAGTCTCGTCCCGAATGTGACCGCCCCAGCCCAGACCGACGCATCCGCTGTGGTCCAGGATCAGATGGGATGGGATGGAGGGAAACCCCACCTCCACGCCACGGAGGAGATTGCTGGGCAACTCTACCAGGATAGAGCGTCCCTCACGCTCGCCGGTCATCGGAACCAGGTAGTCTACGCTGTCCGTGGACAGGGTGATATAGTGCCCGGCCTGAGGTGCAGCTGGATGGGCGCATACGATACCGACAGTAAGGCACAATATCCACAGGCTGGCCATGAGTCCCAGAACCTGGAGCCAGCCAAAGCACGAGCTTGGCTGCCCGCGAAGGGGCGTAGCGCATTGAATGAATTGTTCCTACACGATCCTACACGTTTGGAATACACGACCATTGAGCAGATTCAGCTGCGCTCACAGGAAAACTGAGAATGGCTCGGACTCGAAGTTGGATTTCAATAGGTTCACGATGAACCCAAACTTTATGACCTTCCTGCACCACCCACTTGGTGTGGGCAGAGGAGCGAGGTCCATCGCGGGCTATAGACCAACCAATCGTCCAGATATATACAAAGGTTGATCCCCTGCCGTCATGAGAACCGACCCAACGGCCTTGACCACACGAGTGAAGACTCGCGCGTCGTGGACAGGCGAAACGGGAGACACCGGAACTGCTACACTTCTTTCTATCTGGAAGCGTAACCCAGACGTGACTCTCCCGTACGATTGGGATGTGGAGGTAGGAGTCCTTGAGATCCAGAAACGTTGCCAACAGTTCTTGGATTGGGCAACCGAGAACATGGGCCAATGTCTCCATCAAATTTTTTTTGGTTTGATGAAGACATTGCGATGGCGGCCGATACTCAATCCGAAGACGCTTAGTATTTTTGGGAGCTAGGAAAGCTCGACCAAAAGCCCCCCTCGAAAATCAAGGGGATGGGAATGATTGCCCCCCCCCCCCCTCCTGCGTCGAAGGTCCATATTTCTTGAAGGCAGGACCTGGACGCTTGGATCTGCGGGAAGCCGCGTGACCCTCTTGACAGAATGATGGGGAGGAGGAGCCGTGAATTCCAAACGGTAACCGTCGGAGCCCACACTCCTCAAAGCAGTAGAGGGATTTTGCGAGAGCGCCGCCATGTCGTGGGTGTGTTCAGTTTGGTTTAGGTTTTCGTTTTTCAAATCTTGTTCGAAAAAGTTAAGTCCGATTACAACCCAGACTCTCGGGTGAGTGAGGCTGCAATAGGGGTCTTATATGTGCATGATGTAAAAGGCCATGGACCAAGGTCAAAGGTCACCGGAGGTCATGTTCCAGGCTGATCATCTTGCAAGGGGGATGAAGCAAGTTTACTTTGCCTGTTTTTTTTACAAAGTGTGAACATTTTGTAAACGGAGATGCAAAACTTCCCAAGGAGTTGGTAGGCCTCAACCAAACTTAACACAAATCAATCTTTCAGCTTTGAAATGAGATCAAAATGACTTCAATATATTCTGTACTTACAAAGATATGATAAGAAAAGAAGTTTGTATTGAAAAGTGTGACACCTCTACCCGTTTTAGATGTTGAGTTCAAACTTTAAACATGGCTGCTTACATGGCTAAAACATTGCAGTATGTTTTATTTCTTGAGTAATATTTGTGACGGTTACTTAGCAATACACAAAACTATTATTTGAAAGTAGTTTTACATGATCTGTATGTGATATCTTTAAATAACCAAATAAAATGCAATAAAAGCTTTGGCTGGCATTTTTGAAAGATGAATGTTTGATTTCAAATCATCCTTTATCTCCATAAACCTTGTTGGTCACACTTTCAAATGTTCCTCTTATATTTCAGACGTACCATTAAAATAACATTTAGCCATCATGTCACCAGCTTTTTGAAGCGTATGTATGTGATAAACAGTGAAAAGCAACGTTTGGCGGCCATTTTGAAAGATGGGCTTGCCAAAACCCGTCATGGGTCAAAATTGAAGTGGCTCAGGATCTCAATATTTTAAGTAAATATTAACTCTACCTATATACAAATCCCCCTTGCTTTTATCAAATGCACGATTGTTACGTATCTTTTAGTTATGGTATGGCCGCTTCGCTACATACCATTTTAATTAACGCAAACCAACATTTATTTTGTTTGTCCTAAGCGAAACTTAAGAATCCGAGTAGGCTATTTATTTTTGATTTTGCGGCCATTTTGAATTTGGCGAAAATCAGGCCTTTCGTCCCCAGATATCAATTTTGGCACTGATCACAAGTTGTTCCTAGGGTTCATATTAGCCTAAAACAGTTCAGTTATCCTCTCCTAAATCAAGTTGCATACACATCTTAGCCAGCTCCTAGACTACTTAAGAACAACCCCCAATTTTTACATCAGAAGATATAGTATCAATTTTGACATCAGATGAAAAGGCCTTATTTTCTCATTTTCGTCCTGAAATTTCAGCCTTCAAATCCAATCTTTCCCAATCTAGAGAAACTAAAGCTTCCGTTTAAGGGGTGTTAACTATCAAATTGTCAGCAAAGTAGTGAATAGTGTTTGCAATAAAAATTATCTAAGCCATAAAAAATACAATACATCGGTCTTCGGACCGCTTGCGTTGCCTGCCGTCGTGATAGGCCTCACATAACCTTTGACCTGTGATTTGCCTTTGACCTCAAACCAATGAGGGTTTGCATGTAACCCCATAAACCAAGTTGGTTCAATTGAACTCAACTTTTTTCAAATGAGGTCATTTTACATTGCAGGCCTATTTTAACACAACTTGACCTCACATGACTTTTTTTGACCTTGGTATGTGACCTTTGACCTCATCAACAGATGGGGAGCCATGTTTGCACCTGTGACACATTTGGTTTAAATCCCTCAAAGTATGTGGATAGTTACCAGGCAAATGTTAAACCCTTTTTCACGACAGCCGACAAGACAACAATCAACAGGGGACACAGTTATCCCTATGTGTCTTCCTGCCTTTAAGGCAGCTGACCAAATGCAAATTTGTTTCCCATGAAATTTGGTGGCTGAGTATATGCAAGTGGGCCAGGCTCTCATATAAGCAGGAATAACATTATATACTTAAATCGGAACAAGCACCTTCGATATGCTTTGTTGTGATGTGATTGGGGGACGATTAAAATTAGGTGTCTTAGGGCTTCTGTTGAATCTCAAACTTCTATCCCTGGTTTGTTATGCACTGGTTCATTCCAATCCCGGCCTGTGGGTCCCGGGACTAGCGGCGACGACTTAGCCCGGGATGTAACATTTTTGCTGTCGTGACACCCCCGCCTTTGTCCCCACCCCTAAAGTAGCACCAAATACGGGTAGCCGGCTTACATTTTTTTTGTACATCCCCCGCTATGTCCCCGGCCCCTACTAGCCGGGCTTCGGTGTGACAATCCCCGTATCTTCTCGGCCAATGGTGCGGGGACTTTTTTAAAACTCTGTACAATCCCGGTCCCGGTCACCTTCTATGCGACAACAGTCTATAGCTATCTAAAATCACACTACATTTTGGGATCGCCGTAGTGTAAAACCGAGCCGAATTCACCACACTTCTGTGTGCTCTTGTAATTGGGCTTGCTTTTCACGACATGGAATAGATCGGCTGCATGGTCAGCTCTATAAAATGGTGAAACTACAGATTTGAACGGGCGATACTGCTCACTGATAGCCTGGTTTGTTATATGTGTGACAACATGCTTTCAAAGTCCCAGATTTTTGTCCCCCGTTTATGTCCCTGCGGAGCCGGAACATTTTTTTTGTACCCGTCCCGCCCGGCTTACGTCCAGCTATCATCACTGAATGTCCCGGCCAGGCTGGGACAAGCAACGTAACATTCCCGCCAGTCCCGCTAACATCCCGGCTGCGGCAATACTTTTTTGTATCTGCCCCGGCTATTCCCGCCTATACCCCGCTATGTCCCGGGACCCAGGGCCGGGATTGAACTTGACAAACAAGTGACATTCTTAATGGTTTGCATCTACCCTTGGCCATCGTGATCAGCACTCTTGTGCACCTGGCCTTGTGGGTTTTGGTAGTACACTATAAGGTGATCATTTGGAAGCTCTAAGCTATGACAAAATACTGAACTATTCCCACACAACCTATTGGAGCTTTTGCCTTTCCACTCTTGCTCTATCTGGTTTCAAAATGAACAGATCATTACCAATATTAAAATGTACAAACATGACTTTTATTATTTGGTTTTTTATAACCCTCACACTACCCCCCCCCCCCCACTGAACCTTCTGAAGGAAACTAACTTTAGAGCTGGGTTTAAAACCAGGGTTAGTCCCTACAATGAGTGGACCGTTTTCCTTCCAACATACTCTTAAATGTGCTGTAACCCAAGTGAGAAAATTCCTCATTGAGGGGCCAGAATGACCCATCCATGAACAAAATTTTCTCACCCTTTATATTTCACATCAGAGTATTTTTGAAAGGATATAGTCCACTCTTGAATTACTAACCTGGTTTAACGCCCAGGTCTAAAGTTAGTTCCCTTTCAGCTAAGCCAGAAGTTGCAAACCATTTATCAGATTGAAGATTCTTACCTGGGACCTCCATTGTCATTCTACTGACGAGCTTTCTCATCTGGTCTCCCAGCATCATCGTTATCATCTATGGTTTGAGATAGCCTAACATCTGCTGCCTGGATGTCCCTGCTAAAAGAAGCTACCCCCTGGCTATGGACTCTTCTTTCTTTGGAACAGCCTGGGCTTCTCGTCCTTTGGTGGGTTCATTGTTAACATGCCTGAAAATCAGCGCTAGTACTGACTCTTCTCCGCTCTGTTGTCACCTGTTTTGATCAATCAATCTAAGGTCTGTAAACCAAAAAAAAATATGTGGATGCACCCCAACAAAAAGTACCATAAAAGAATGGCGGGACGAATCACTATGCTATCCATTACTCAACCAGATCCCTTTCTTTAAATGTGGATTGAAACCCAATCACAACCTCGTTCCACTACGTTACTCCGCAAATTAAAGATTTTGGTATCAAGAAAGTTCTTACTTTTCTCATTACCTGAACATTGAATTTAAGCAAAGGAAAATGATTTCTTTTGATGTTATGAAACAAACTATCTCCAAATGGCGTCAACCTCATGACTCTTTGTAATCAAGAATGATCGGTTCCTCCATCCTTAAATTTTTTGTGAAGTAGCAACCGTCTCATGAAGGGGTGTTCTCATGTTTGTCAATACTGCAAAATTTTATTGCAAGACTTAATGAACCGTTTTTTTTTTTTACTCGATCTTGTTATAACACTCTATCACTAGGAGAAGTGAACGCGTCGTTTTCCTACTTTTGTGCGTCAAATGGCTCGGATGGCGTCATTGGCGGCTCTGGCGGCGTCTCTGGCGTCACTGACGCCATTCGGGCGTCTCTGACGCCATTCTGGCATCACTGGCGCCAAAATGGCGGTCACTGACCCAAGAAATGGCGTCACTGGCGCCAATATGGCGTCACTGACGCCATTTTGGCGTCACTACGCCATTGTGGCGCTGGCGACGCCATATTGACAATCCCCCCCATTCCACTTGAAAATGGCGTCAGAAATGCCACAATTCATTCATCTTTTGTCAGATTGTATCACTGCCCTAATGCTTGAGTATGACTTATTGTCTTTTAAAGGTAACCTATCCAAGGATGGAATGTTTGCCCCCAAAAGTCAATAGTGTATTTGTTTTTGTTATAAATCGATGGAGAATGTTTTGGTGATGATTCTGCAAATATTCACTGATTTGAAAGTCTTTACGGTGCAAACATCATTACTTAATAATAATCAATGTTAGTAGTACCATATTTCATGTTGTTTACAGTGGATTAAAATTACTACTTGGACAAAGATAAATGCCCTTCTCATGTAACACAACATTGCTACATAGAGGTTTTGTCACAGATCTTTAACCATTTACGCATTACAAACAGGAGGTGCACTGTCCTTCTGTATGGCAGTCACATGCGCTGTGTTTGTGCCTATCCACCAATTATAATCAGACTAGTAAATTGATTATGTCAAGCCTGGAAAATCCTTAAAGTTGATCCTTGGGGATTTATTAGTGGATGGCCCATAACCAATGCAGGAGAGCCAGCAAACAATAACCCGTTCAACCCCTGGCCAATAATTTTTTTCTTTGGTTAACTGAATGTTTTGGAAGCACAATATATTTGCACACACTTTGCAGTGAAAGACCTATCAGTGCTTCACCCGAAAAAAATCAATAATTTGAAATTTGTAGAAATAGCTTAATAGTGAAGCAAGTCCTGGACATCCTCAGAAGTTATTTGCAACTGGAAAATTATAAAAGAGGAAGAAAACATCAGTGCTCAAAAAATATGACTCTCCATTCAATTAACGTGTGTAGTAAGTGTCCGTACGGACCAGCAACGACTAAAATGTACCGATTTTTGTCCTTCTTAAGGTTGCGTTCAGTCTTTGCCTTGTAAGGGTAATGTAGGATACCTATCCTTGTATCAAAATCAGATTTTTGATGATTTCTAAGATTTCCTGACTTAGCAAATCACTGATAGTGCCTATATAAGTCATTTTAAACCCATTCCACAATACAATTTGGTCACTGAGAATTGGCATTAAGGTGCATTTCAATGATCCCAACACATTTATTTTTGTTAATGATTCATTAGAATATCCTCAGAAAAAGTTATTGGCCAAAATTTTCAGTTGATTTGTATGTTGCGTTTTGATGTTCACAAAGCAAATTAGTTGTTGCGCTGCCCTTAGGCACTGTATTTTAATTTCTTTCAGGTAAATTTATTTGTACAATAAGATTACGGCACCACCTGCTTGGGCCAACAGTTCAGATGATCTAAAATATCTTTTGAGTAAAGTGAGGATGAAGCTGTGGATCACAAAATGCCTCCTTTAAATACATGGAACATAATTAAATAGCTTTTTCTGTATTATTTTTTAAAACCTTGTTTCCTTTGTTTATCAGTATTAGTAACTGGTTTACATTAATTATCAGTGCCAATCCATAATGGTGTTATATTAAACCAACAGAACCTTTTACTTTGTCCAAAACATTCCACTTTTGCCTGGACCCCAACCATTATGGATTGGAATACTTCATATTCATTCTATTACAGAGGAATTCTCCAAAATAAACATATTTAACGATGACATTAGAAAATCCATGATTTTCTACTATAGCAAAATCTCAGGCTTGATGGAGTGAGTGGGGGAGTTGATGCAAATGATCAGGCAGTGCCTCTTTAAATTAAATTTAATGAGCGTAGCTATCATTTATCATTTTGCTAGACCTCTCTGAACACTTATTTTTTTTTTTGTTATCCTAAATGCTTTGGCGGTTCCTCATAGCGGGCCTCTTGATGTTTGCGTCACTCGCACAGTGGGGGACTTGATGCTCCTTTGCGTTACTCGCCAGCGGGGACTTGACGAGTCTTATTATTTTTCAGTTGCGGAAATATTCGTTATGGAGCCGCGACTTTAAGAGCCAAGAGGAGCTGCCTGCCTCGCCGATCTAAAACTACTAGTCACGTAACCCCCAAATAACTTGTTGCATGCAGGTTCGGTCTTTTGGTAGACGATTTCATATAGAAAGTCCCATTGCTCAAATGAGGTATTACAATCGATTTCGTCATGCGCTCTATGACGCGTTGACGGCGTTGTGCAGTAGCAGCTTGACGTAATGAATGGCAATACCGCTATTTTGTATTGAATCGTCTACCCGTCTTTGGGTTAGAATATAGGGCGGCCATTTCCACCTTATCAGCAAATATTTTTCTAACTTTCTACCAACCAATGTACCGACAGACCCGGGTCAAAAATCCCAACCTTAACTCAACTCTAATCTACTATGTGACATGCATATTTAAGAGAATATGAGACATCACTTCACATTCAATTCTTGTAGGTACGTAGTAGTAAAACCAAAGGTTTAAATCTCGGTTTTGTCCCCAGCAACCGGGTGGCCGGATTCACCTCACATTCGTAGCAATCGCCATTACTCCCTCTTCTCCTTCCACTTCGCCCAATTTCAAATGCACCCCATCCTCAACCCACCCTCCTACTCTCCTCCTCACTTGCTTCCCATGTCCTCTTTGGTCGGCCCCTCTTCCTCAAACCACCCCCTCCAACTCCAAGCCCTTTTTTAAACATCTCCTCCATCCTTCCTCAGCACGTGTCCCAGACCATCTTACAGCCATTCGCCTTAGCCCGTCGTTCAGATAGCCGCCTCTTCCAAACCCACATCTGCTCAAATCCTCAGTCTTTCTTCTATCCATCAATTTTCACACCACACATTTCCTCTCACCATTTGGCTCTCTCTGCCCTTCTCAAAATCCCCCTCCTCATTTTCTTCAGCACCATTTTCACTCCCCTACAGCATCACTGATCTCACACAACTCCCTTTCACCATTCCTTTTATCTTCAAAGGAACTCTTCTTCCCGTACAACTCTCCACATTCTCTAACTTACCCCCCCATACCTTACTCTGGCTTGTCACAAGCCGCCTCACATCAACCACCCGCACTAATCCTGTCACCTAGGTAGTGAACTCCTTCACTGTTTCCACCTCATCCCACAACTTCCACCTCCTTCCCCACTCCCCTCACTCCCTTCTTGCCTCTTCCACCCACAAGTCCCTTGCCAAACTGGGGTCCGCTCTCTCATCTTTGTGCCTCTCCCCTGAATCCCTTTCCCACATTTTCTCAACCACACTGAATTTTGCCCTCCCCTCTCAATTAAATTCCAATTTATTTCATTCATAACATAAAAATACAATATAAACATATACACATACAATGAATGAGGAAAAGGCTCAAAAGGCCTAGAAGGCCTGAAACGAGCATCACCTTAAATTAACATGTTGCCTACAAAACCATAGACGCATACATCCGGTTACAATACAAACACAATACAACGTCAAACCAGGAGCCAGTTAACCAAACAATATGCAAAGAAAACATCAACTGTGGCTACCCGCATAAAATATTTTAGTCCCGAAGGTTAACGAGCCAAACATGAATTACATATGACAAACGTGACTTTTATTTGTGATCTGAAGTTTTTATTGATTTGCCATCCTAATTAGTTTTGTTAATTGAATTCCATGTTTTTTCGATTCTAATCTACCTCTACTCTACTGATTTACTTGCAAGGAGTTTTGTTTGACAGATCATGTAATTAGTGTAGGCTTATTGTTCTTGTCTGGTAGTATGTACTATTCTCGCTCTGCTAGTCAAATAACCTTTGAAGGCTTCTGGTAATTGTTTTGTAAGTGCGTATACGTGACATGCTCACTACTCAATCAAAAGTATCATAAACAGTAGGTACCTTGTACTTCTTAAAGCAGGTGCTGAGTGCTCAAATAATGAGATTATTCTCAGTGCCTTTTTTTGGAGTTGTCCCAGTATAACAATTTTATCAAGTATTCCCAAAACAACGCCATGCTATAATACCGTAGTTTAATGTAGGGAAGCTTATCATAGTCCACAAGTCCAAAACCCCTTTCAGGAACGAATGTTCAGTTTATTAATACTTCTTCCTTTTGCAATATTTTTCGATATGTTTTCATATCTTTTCCAGTGAGATTTTCATCATGGTCACTCTTCTGCTACCGAGAAATTTTTTGTCTCATTTACTATTTGACGTCGTATGTCTAACATAATGTTTTCATTTTCCCCCAATCATTTAACAAGTAGTGTTACGATTTCAGGGCTAAGTGTCCCTATATTCCTATATTTTTTCCTATATTTTTGACCTCTCGCCTATAATCCCTATAAACTTCCAAAATCCCTATATTTCCCTTATATTTTTTTCTCCACAGAAATAAAAAAATTAATGTTATTGCCGGGTTTTTCACAGCATTGATCAAATATTGCCCTTTCAGAGCTAAATGTCTTTACAAGGAGCTTTTTAAATAAGCACTACAAAATTGGGTATCTTCATCTTAATTAGCATGGTTTTACATATATAAAGATCTCGGCTTTATCAATCCTTTGTCACTTTTAGCACTTTCCTGGATTTTGATGACTCTGTTTGGGGCATTATCTTTTGTTTAGGAGTAAACCAGAAAATCAACTTACGTCAATAAATCATAGACGCATATTCTTTACAAAAATGCTAAACCAAGTCCTGTTAACTAAGAAAAACTGGACTACACAACATTTTATGCAAATTTGACGTTCTCCATGAGGGAACTCAATTTGTTTGTTGAGGGTGGTAGCTGGACTTGAACCCTAACCATTCATAGGGTCATTTTGGTAAAAATAAAAATACCCTTTCTGAGGATTTGCTTACAATATGTACCTTTTTTTAAAATTTTTTTTAGGGGGGAGGGGGCTCAGTACAGAGCCATAAAAAAAACACAGAAGATCTTGAGGGAAATGACAACTCTTGCACCAAAGGAACAGATTGGATACCACAACATTTTGGCATGATTGCAGAATAAGCAAATGTCAAGGTCACATTGTCATTGTAAAATTGTTTAAAATGTTTATTTCTGGTGCAGTTAGGTGCTATACCTACACTTGCTAAAAATAACATCCAAAAATTCTACAGGTTGTACAACACAGATTGACCTCTAATGAGCCCGATGTGAGCTTTGAACCCTATTTTTATATGTCAAATGCATTTTCCTTAGCAAATGAGGTATTATTTCATCATGCTCAAATGAACCACTGCCCAAGATTATACAGAGTGTACACAGATTGCCCCGCTAATGACCCCACATTCCCTTGACAACCTTTTTATTTATACATCTATAAATTTGCACCAATTGGTACAAAAACCACTGGCTAAGGACTTGGGTGTCACACAGATGACCTCTAATAACCATGTGACCTTTGACCCAGCTTGTGAGAAAACTTGCCAAATGGCAACTTCCTTGGTATACATTGTGTACATGATTCAAGTGCTGATTGGGCCAAGTTGTTTCCATAAAGTGTTGATAAGATGGCTATAGCAATCTATTACCACTTTCTAAAATACACAACTATTTTGTGTTTGCCAAAGAAGAGCAGGAAGCCATGTACCATTTTTCCACTGTAAGTGCACACATGAGGTTTCCAATGATATCTCAAATGGAATAAATTTAAAACTTTCAAACTATTGCATTTTTTCCACAAAACAACACCTCTTTGACCTATGGCGATTGGGTCCCACGTCCAAAATAAGGTCAAGAACTTCATTACTTATATAGGTCATAATACACACTGCAGAGAAAAGTTGATTCCTCAAACTAATACAAGTAGGGATAGGTCACAGTCGGTAAGCATTTCTCCCCTCATTTATTTAATACCCCACATGGGACTATTATAATATAGTCCAATACAGCCGAGATGCGCAATTGTTGGCATCCTATCTTTCTAATGAATTAAAATTGCTGCTTATATAAGAAGGCGCCGACATTCCCAATGTAAAATACATACAAAATTCCTATTTTTTCCCTATAGTTATCTTTTTTACCCATATTAATCCCTATATTCTTGGTTTTTTTTGGCCCTAGATTGAAGCCCTAATATGGTTTTGGCACGGGTTCCTGTAGCCAGCCCTGCGATTTGTAGCCAAGAATCATGTCCATTTGTCTTGCCTTGCATTAACTGAAAGCGTGTTTCTTTGAACAATTGCTGACCTCTTCCAACACGTTATTTATAATCAAATTTGAATACACTATCATTGTGTGGAACAGTAATTGTAAGTATCATCTGCAAAAAAGACGATTGGATTATACTGGGTAGTTAACCAATATCCTTTACAATATAAAAAGTAAGGGGCCTAAAATCGAACCTTGGGGAATATCACGTAATACTTCTTTACAGGATGATACAGAGTTGTAATATACCATGGTTTTCCTGTTAACAAATAATGTAAGTAAACAGGTTTCAAACAGTACCTCGAAACCTAGTGTTCCAGTTTATATAACCACAATCTCATGATTTATTGCATCAAAGGCTTTTCACAAGTCTAGAACTACTCAAGGTGCTTTTCATTGTTTAAAACCGATGTACTAATTTTATATATCATAAATTCCATATTGCCATATAGGTAATGGTTGGAATCTAGATCCAAATCTGTTTGCCATTTAATATGTTGAATTTATGTGCATATAGTCAAACGCTCGTTAAAACCATTCGTTCAGTGGTGTTGGAAAAACATGGCAAGATAAAACTGGTCTGTAGTTAGAGAAAACTTCGGGGCTATCCTTTTTGTTGATAGGGTTACCTTTGCCATTTTTTAGCTCGTTTGGGAACTATGCCTGCATCGCTAGAATGTTAAACATATTGTTAAAGGTATGGATATTTCATTTGCTATTCTTTTATACAAATTACAATATTGTCATGACCAGCACTCTTGGTTTCTGTCAGTTTGTGCATCATTTTTTATGGTTTCAATCACAACCATGGGGGGGGGTGGGGGGGGGGGTTTCATATAACCGCTATTCGTTGATGGAGTCTTTAAAATAATCATATTATTTTTTGCATTAACCTTTATTTAGAAGCTAAGTTTGGCTCAACATTCAAAAAAAGTATTGAATCATTTGAAATTGTTTGAGAATCAGAAATTACTTCACCCTTTTCATCTTTGAATTGAGTTTTGGGATATTACCTTTTTTATGCGTCCTATGTGCGTGATTATTTCCAACTTTTTTCGTATGGTTTTGCTTTACGATTCGAATTTCTTTTTCATAAAATTCCCCTTTTTGCGTTCGCATAAGCTGTTTAACTATTCTCATAATTTTGAACTTGTTCAGCATTCATCCATGTTTCTGTATTACCGTACCGTTTTGATACATTTTTATTTTAGTATCGATACTCTTAAGTATACCTTTAGTTATCAAAGGAGATTTGGGCTCTTTTTATATATAACGCTCAGAATATTCTTATAAAAATGATGATTGTAACTATTATTAACATCTTGGTTATCCAACTTTTGCATCCAGTCTATACGGGACAATTTTTGTTTCAGATTGGGTCTATATTACAGTATTAATGATTCCGTTTGTTAAGTAATATCTTATCAACGGGTCTTTTTTTACTCACTGCATAGTTGATATCAAATTCGTTGGTAAAGGGCACATTAGATTTGGAAAATAATATCAACTTTACCTTCAAAATGATATTTGATAATATGGTCATTGTGTTTGTTGCGCGGTGTTCGGTTGTATTCCTCGTTGGTTTGTAAATAGTTGGGATAAAAAGGACTGTTTGAATAAACTAGATTTAATGAATTCGTGTGCGTTGGCCTATGCGAATCATCTTTCATTAGTCAATGTTAAAATCTCCCATAAGATATCCAATCTTTTCTTTTCACGTCGTTCTTTTTGTCGAATATTGACCAATGTCTTCTCCGAATTTATCAACAGCAGTATGTGAACGGTAAATTATACCCACTATAATATTTTTGAGCCATTAATTTTTTATTTCAATGAAACATGATTTGTTTTTTTTTTCAAGTTGCGTTGGCTACACACAAATCCAACCTTAATTTGTATTTGATTGAGTTTAATAAATAAAAACATACACCACCCTTTTGTCTATCTGCTCTGTTTGTGTATTCCCGGTAATATCCAGCTGTATTATAGCATTCTAACACTGTTTTTATCTGTGAGGTGGGTTTCAGAAAGGCGATTATTGAATTCATGATTGAGTGCATTAAACATTCAATAAATTTCTCGAAGTTTTTTCTTAAACACATCTTACATTTATCTTTGAAGTAAAGAAATACTTGATCGTCACCCTTTAATTTACTGCTAACCTCATCAGGGCGTAAAATACTTCATTTTGCATATAATTAATCTCTTAGTACATCCGCTTTGTAATTTTTTGGAATCTAATTGGATAAACATCATCTTATCATATTTTCTCTATATTAATATCAGATGCGGAATAGCGTCTTCCTATTCATTGAAACAGAATTGTAAATTAACTCACCATCTGCATTGGTGTCCTCATCAGATATACTGTGCTTGACCTTCGTTTTGAGAACAGTTACTTCAGTATATTCACATGGCTTTTGTTATGTTTGCCGTTACCATTTCTAATTTCTTGTGTACAAATTGTTTACCAATTTACATGAAATCTTTGTTTTCTGGCATATTTTTTAAGCAAACAATTAATACTTTTCTTTGGTTTGCCATTTAAACACACATAAAAACAACACATCAAATCTTAAATGTAGAAGTGTTTCTATAATTGTTGCTGAATAATAAAAAAAAAACTTGACGAGATATCCCGTGTTCCACTGATCATGATTAAAAAAAGAACAATTCAAATCTGCAGGGCAGAACCTCAGGTCCAGACACACCAACTACTGCAGAAAGTTAATTATAGGTCAGATAGTAAATAGTATGAATATTTATTGGTGTGTGGAGGGTGAAATACCCATTGTGCGAGTAACGTTAATGCACTAAATTGGGGGGGTTTGATATTGGATGAGGTTTGAAAAGTAAGAGCTCATACTTTCATTCTAAGTTTCTTTACTTGTGTGTTGATACATATATTACTAGCACTATGTCAACTCCTGTAGTTCTTAATGTAAGGCGCAACGAGAGACTTTGGGGCACACGCATGTTGTGACACATTTAGTGATTTTTACACAGACGAGACCCCCAACAGATCTCTTATGTTTGCATACAGAAACACTTATAAATTAAAACAAAGGCAATTTTAATTTTCTTAATTTCATCTCAATTTGATGCTGCATTGGACGTTATCTGATATGTAAGTGACATATCAAGCTAAACCATATTTACTAAGAGAAAGAAGGTCAAATCTTCTTAATGTAAGTAATATGCAAATTAGCTTTAATAAGTAGGCTATATTAAAAAATAGATTTACGAGCAAATTGATATATTTGGGGTATATAAGTCTACGCATATCCTAATTAATATTTTGGGTGTTTTGTCCAGCAAAACAACAGTGCTCCCACACAACAAAAGAAAATACTGCATTTAATCTATTTTTCATATAATGTCCGCTGTCATTTTGATTGTTCTGTGTTTTTCCTCCACTGCACACAGTCGGTGGATGGAAACTGGCAACTTTGGAAAACTGACAACCTTTGAACACTTTCTTTCACATTTGGAAACTCACAGATACAATAACACTAGCCAAAGTACCGGCTCAATCTCACAAATAACCAAATTTTCAACATAATAGTCTATCAGAATCTTTTAATACGAATCACCAAACTCACAATATATCCGAACGCCCAGCACGTGATGTTGTAAAGTCGTACCACTGACCTCTACCCTTGGATAGCGGGTCTGATCCCGATGGAACAACAAAGTTGCTTTTCGCCCTACCAATATGGCGGGAAAACATTCATACACCTTGTCAAGTTAACCCTCGTCCTACCAAGCTTTTTTTTAACACGTTTACCTGAGGGGGTGGGGGGGGGTTAGTTCACCATCCCCCTCGAGAATTTGTTAAAACCACCCGATGCTATGATTTTCATACCCGATGGATAGCTATGGTCCCTCCTCTTTCCATTGTACCAACATAATTACCAACAACCTAGTATGATCACCAAGTCCGCGAGTCGGGCAAATTGGCATTGGCCACTGAAATCGGCGAAAATCCAATTTTGCCGCTAAAATCACGGATATCGGATTTTCATGCTTTTTCAGCTCTAAATGATGGCAGTTGCTAGTTTTACATAACATAAAGTTTTTAGAGCCATACTGTGCATAATATTTTCAAAATGCACCATAAATATCCGTGGGTGGCAACCACCCCCCCCACCCTTCGACTTGACGGCATACCCTAACCTCGGTGAAGTGCTACATTCCATTTTTTTTCGCTAAAATACGAAGGAATAGAGAACGATTACCTAGAAGCTTTTTTACGATAGTGTTTACATTTTAACGCACCGGAGCGATTTTCACAAGGGAGTGGTACCACCACCCCCCCCGCAGATGAGGGTTTAAAGGGATTTTGTATCAACATAACATCTGTGTGTACTAGTGCCCACATGTGTATGCATTGTTTCGCCGCCGCTTTGCTATAAGGCGAAAAAGCACTTCCGTTGTTTTCACTCGACGACCATTCAACGTGCGCAGCACCGCTCTCCATTTATATACGTTTAGAGCCCTTTTTTCCTTTCATCATTATCATTGTGTTTCTTTTGTTCAACTGTCTATTATAGTTAAGAAAGCGGTCAAAGACCGTTATTTAAGCTATGAATATTCATCACAGCGTTATTTTTTCCGAAAGTGTTCTCTGGACCCTTCCGGAGAAAAATAACGGTCTGGATTAATATTCATAGTTACACAAAAAACGGACATTCACTGTTTAAAATTTTTGCCGTAAATTAAGAAAACAGATTTCCGTAAATTTCCGGACAAATCTGGTTTAGAAAACATAAAAATAAAAAAACAAAAACATAAAAATACCTAAAAATGTTAATTTACTGAAATATTAACAAATTTTCTGGCAGCAATATTTCCGGACTTTTTTTTTTTGGTTCGTAATTTTAAATTCCTAAAAAATTCTTGTTACAATACATATTTTTTTCCATACTATGGGGAGACAAATTTCTGTAAAATTACTGTCCAAGTTCCGTTAATTGACAGAATTTCTGTAAATTAAAAAAAACAAAAAATATATGGAAATACTGCTGCCAGAAATCTTTCCGTAATTTACGGACATTTTTTTAACAGTGTTGACCAAGGAAAATAACTAGAAACAAACCTCGGCCTTCAGGTGGTACAATGAAAGAAATAAACAATAACGAAAGCACTCAATATAAAAGCTAATTGTGAGCACAGATTGCCATCTACTTGTAGCTATCGTCGATTACGATTTTTCCACCACAGTAGTGATGTATTTATGCAAATTTTCTTCTTCACTATTTTAAAGGCACACTCGAAACAATTTGCTCCTTCATTGTTGAAAACACAACACGAAAGAACAGGTGACTCATACAAAAGCTTATTGTGATTGTCGGATTACCATCTTCCGTTTACCTAATACATGTATAATCGCCACCGCATCAGCCAGGCTAGTGATTCAAAGTCATGGAAATCTTCAAAAAGACATTAAACCTGTTGCTTTTTACTTGAAAAAACAATTGTAATCATTTCTACCCATAACGCGAGATCCCTGAATCCGGATTTAAAAACCAAACTGCGGGAGAAACGTAATGCAAAGAGAAGGGATTTCTTTTCTTCTTCTCTGCGTTGTTTTCTTATCTTAAGATAAGGATATTTCTAGCTAAAACTTCTAGCACTAACCTGCGTCACATTCTGTAGTCACCTCAAATAACTCTGTCACTCAGATCTTATTCGTGGGTCCGCTTACTGTAAGGTTAATTGAACTGTACCTAATTAAATATCCAAACCTGCCTCGAATAACTCATTAAACACGGCTCAACCAGTCAATGGATAATCTTCTCAACCCGATGGGGCCATTTCGAAATCAGATCAAGCTTTTCCTCACAATAGATATCTCTCCAGAAGAGTAAACCTATTTTCGACTATATACGTTGTGTTGATTCCTGGACAAGTGTACATAACATCACAATGATGTTTTTACTTAGAAAAATAACCAAAACGCGGCTTCAAAGCTTTTTATAAAAACGACCATATCAACTCTCAATTTTACTCAATACTTATATAAGATCTATATTCGTTCTTGTCACGACGTATATGGTTATAAAGAATTCAAAAACACCCGTTATTAAGATATGGAGTTTTGATATAAGGTCTGGCTTGCCTGTTAGACTCCGACCTCGCGGCTCGCCTAAAGGGTCGCCGCTAGTCGGCGTCTAACAGGCTCACCAGCCCTTATCAAACCCCATTCTTTTTAATTAATGGTGTGCTTCTCACATCTTAACTGCTATTACGTAGAGTCATGGTCTGTAGCGCCAGATAGTGGACAAACCGATGTCATTGTTGGCCGGACCAAATTTTGCTGTTAACGGACGTTTCATATAGATGATGTGACATGTGGACGTCAACGCCAGGCAACGAACAGCACGAGCCCGGCAGTATGCGTTAGCACCTGCAGGGCTTGTGCTTTTAAAATTCGCGCCCCCCCCCCACCCCCCCACCCCCCCTCAATCAGCATGCGGATAAGGCTATTGAATGCTGTAACGTATGGGCATATTCTTCGCCCTCTAACTTGTCCGTAGACCAGTTGCTAACCTGTGTTTGTAATCATTGATTTCACCTCATCTATAGCGCCTCCCCCGCATCCATCCCCAATGCCAGCCTTAAGATAGGGGGATACACAAAGTACATAAAACGCACCTTCTCTATTATTTACTAATACACAACACCACGAATCAGACTTGGTGAGTTCTCCGAAAACATATAGTTCCCTACGACTTGTGCTGGTAAAATAACTGACTTTTGGTCACATTTCCTATATTATACCAATGCAGAAACTCATAGCTTCCATTTACAATCAAATCTAAACACGAGATTCCGTCTAAACATGTTGATGCATTGTTACTTCCCCCAGTTTTAACCGAACTTTTTTAACTGTTAATACCCGGCCAGGGTGTTTTGAGAGAATCCCACAATGCACCAACTTTGGGAAATTTCGCCTCAATAGGGTCATGTGATCCCATAAAAATCCTATTCTTAACACATAAAATGCCTGACTTTAATGCTCATTTTAACCCACAAAGTGTTAGTACTTAGGGAATGTTTAGCATGAATATGAAATGTCTTGTGGTTCTTTAACTTTTGGAACCCTTTTAATCACTAAGTACTGACATGTGTTTAGTACAGTACAGTATAGGCACATTGCTATGCATCATGAGATTGATTCAAAACACCTCTGATACCCAGCCGAAAAAATAGGTCCTGAGCTCACTGTTTCTCCTTACTTTAATCCTCCTTGCTACAAAAAAAAAAAAAAAACTTGCCGCACTTAAAGGTGCTTGTTCCGATTTATGTGTATTGTGGTCTCTACTTGATATGAGAGCCTGGCACTTGCACATACACCCCATCAAGTACCGTGGGAAACTAACTTCCGGTTTTGATGGTAGACGCAATAATGCATGTTGCAAAGCCCTATTCAATTACTGTGCTAATATTGATGGTTAACCACTAAAACGGTGGTTTTTTGTTTATATCTTGGGAATGAAATGGATTTGAGGGCTCAAATTTCAGGACGACAATGAGAAAAATGATTATGGCCTTTCATCTGATATCAAAATCGATACTACTTCCAGGTAAATCAGGGGGTCACAAAGACGATCGGAACACGCGCCGCACCTTTAATGCTTATCACAAACAGTTTTGTACATTTTATTCCTATAGGCTTGATTGAGGGAAAGTAAAACCACCAAAACTAGACGTTATAGCTATTAAAGCTATCATGGAAAATGCCTTCGCGCACTGGGGCTTCTTCCATACCAATGCCCCGCTTACCCTCTCCCTTCCCGGTAAAATATTGACCCAATCCATGTCTTCCTTAGTGTGGTTTCAGTGTTTTGGAAGGGTGGGGATAGGAAATCACAATAGTTCTACCAAAACATTTCTACCAAAATTGAGTTGAAGCGATGAGCACGGCATGATATTGACAAAATGCCACTGGTGGGCCATATTTGTTTTCTGCGAAGGTAGTTTGAAAAGTAGATTACTGACACATTTGACCTTGCCAGGAAACTTTTGAAATTATTTTTTATTGTACTCTTACTCTTCAGAGTAAACTTTTGATCATGAGAGGCCTCGCTGCTTGAAGTATTGTTGGCGTGGCCTGTATAATGAAACACATGACACTAGTTTTAGCTTCGTCAGTACCTATACCTGTCATAACAACTTGGGTATGTCACGTTGACATTCTGCATGCCAATCATTAATTAGGGAAGGGGTGAAGGGGGAAAATGAAATTTGGAATACATGAAGTAGGAACCTTTTAGTGAATATCGGACTAATACGTCACGTGTAGAGGAATTGGAAACATACAATTCAGGATGGACATAATACATTTGACTTCTCATAAGATTGTCATGCTTAAACATTTTCACCAAGATGTATTACACCTGGGCATTGCAAAATATTTTAATGTCATTATGTTTACATATGGACACTCAGTGGACACTCTTCTTCTTGTTTATTAACCCTCGTCTTGGTGGTAGTGAACTTTCCTCCGATGCGCAAAAACGCTAAAAGATTTCGTGTGATGCACGATTTAGGGACAGAAAATATTGCTATGTTTAGCAAACATAGCAAGATATTGCTGTGTTTAGCAAACATAGCAAAATGCTGCGCTCAGGGTTAGGGTAAGGGTTTAGCATTAGGGTATTTCTTATGTATTTCTTTGCTGTGTTTAGGTGCTATATTTTAGAGAACACATCCCCGATTTTTATTTCTTATGTATTCTTTGCTGTGTTCAGGTGCTATGTCTAGAAAATATAGCTCTGATTAATTATTTCTTATGTATTTCTTTGCTGTCTTTAGGTGCTATATTTAGAAATGCTCTAGTTTAAGAAAAATATAGCTCTGTTCTTTATTTCTTATGTATTTCTTAGCTGTGTCTAGGTGCCATTTAGAGAATACAGCCCCGATTTTTATTTCTTATGTATTTCTTTGCTGTATTTAGGTGCTATGTTTAGAAAATGCAGCCCTTATTTTTATTTCTTATGTATTTCTTTGCTATGTTTCCTAAATATAGCAAAATTTCCTTCCCTAAATCGTGCAGAGTATCGAATATTTTGTAAAAAGCTTGCAGGTAATTATTTTCACATCCTTTCCAGACATTTCAGGGAAAAGAAAAACGAATGTGAAGGTAGCACCATCGATGTATCATAACCGTCAAAAAGTCAATGACTGTAAATTGTTCTGCGCAGTAAAATCGATATTCCAACTTTTCTGGTGCAAAATATGATTTTCGCCAATTAAACACTGTTTGTTTGTGAACGTAAATAAATAAATATCCGACATAAACATTGGCCCTGATTACTTGAAGGAATATTAGCACATTTTTTGAAGAGCGCCCCCAATTTTTCAACAAAAAAATTGAGATTTTTACACGGTTGCATTGGTAACTGGCTAATACTATACCTGTGAATGGTTAAGCTCGAAAATGTCTGTGTCACAAACGAAGGAATTTTGCAATGTGAAATAGCCGGGAAATAGCGCCATGTACGTGTCTACGCTCATCCATAAGTTGTTTTATTGGTTCAGGCAAGTCAAGTTAGAGGTCATTTTCTTGAGGTGGCACTATTTCATCATGGACGGACATAAACGTAGCATTTCAAGCTCTGCCGTTAAATCCAATCTGGGATCCCAATTCTAATAACAAAACAAATCGCTTATTTTATGATAAATACGCATTTCTTAGCATTCTCGTTCGCAGGTATAGTTTCCTAGACAATTACCAAGTTGAACGTAACTGTGCCAAAATATCAACTTTTGAAAATTGGGGGCGCTCTTCAAAAATGTGCCATTATTGCTTTAATTATTGTCTCACTAATGGCACCATATCTAGTTTTGTGTTTGGTGTATTGTTAGTACATATGCTTAAATAAGAATGGGAAATATAACTTTGCACAAAGACGATCTTGATACTGGGCACACTGTGTATGTTTTGATTTCAAATGTCTAATGCACATAGAGGAAATAGTGTCTCCAGCATTTGATTGAACTAATGAGACACTGAAGACACTTTACATTATCGCTTAATTACAGTAAACGCACATCGTTTTGCAATTCCATTTGTTTCCATTAGAGTAGGAGAGTGTGTTAAATTGTTGCCAAGTGTTTTGCCAAATTTGCTTTATTTAACCTTTTAACCAAGTGTCGGAAAATCACCATATGAAATTGCATAGAAGGCAAGCATATTATTTTTTTGCAACGAACATTTCAAGTAAATATGGTATTAAGACAGTAAATGTTTAAAATTATTGTATTTTGCTCTTTCTTGTTGATGTTACTGTATTTGATTTGTCTACCCACCCCTCTTTCTCTCTCTCTCCTCCTCCTCTCTCTCATTCCTCTCTCTCTCTCTCATCCATAATTGTGTGTAAGTTCTCTAACCAGCTACTGCATATTCTGGTTAACAGGCGCTCTTACCGTGGCTAGTATGTTAATGGGATTACTGGAACCTTCTTTGCCTGTCTGGATGGAACAAACTATGAGTCCCAGAAAGTGGCATTTAGGTATGGAATTATGTCTTTCTCAAATTATCTAGTTTTAAGCTATATTTTTATGAGGTGTACGAATAAGGTGTGCGTTTTTAGTCCAAACGCGACTTGCCGTTGCCTGTCAGATTCCAAAATGCAGTGGACTATGAACACGTACCAGCTGGGAAAGACGGGGCCCGGGCATGTGATGTCACTTGTTCAACTTTGCATTGTGGTTAACGTGTAAATGCAGTGGTTAATAATACTCTTTGAAAAAAACATTTTAACGGTTCTAAAACTGTACTCTATATCCCTAACGTCCCTTAATGCCATTTTTTGCCACTTTTCAAAAAATGGATCAAAAATTAAAAACAAATCAATAACGAATTTGTCATAATGACGCATGCTTTATAAGGTGGTCAAAGGTCAAAATACCACGTTACACTTCGAACCACTTCTGCAGATAATTATGATAGTGTGACTTATGCATATAAATTGACGAGACCATCTATATCATGGGTCGAGAGGTCAATATTGGGTCATCTGGGGGTCTCTATGGTCGAACTCTTTTACTGTGTTTAAAATTGAAAACAAGGTCAAATAGAAAATCTTTTAGCCCATCCTGTAGCTGTAGGACTTGACGAGAGATAATGAATTTATGAAATTATGAATCCATCACTTGACTCCATGACTTGAGTCATAGGTGCAACGTGGGATCCCGCGTGTGTTGATGAAGTTAAAGATCACATACCAAGGGCAAAGGTCATATCAGGTCAAGTTTTAAGTTAGGCTGGAGATGTGAAATTAACCTGAATCGAAAAGTTCAAGTTCAATTGGAACCAAACTTGGTTATGGATATTACATGCAAACCCTTATTTGTTTATGAGGTCAAAGATCACATGTCAAGGTCAAAGGTAAATGAGGCCTATCATTCACAAACTGCGACGGAAGATCACGCAAGCTGTCCGAGGACCGCGATATTTTTACTTTCTGTGTAGCTTGACTGTCAGTGTTTTGTTTGAATAACTGAGAATGGCTGGCCACTATATAATGCACTTGCGTCTTATTTCATTGTAGGAGCTGTATTTCTACCGAGTGGTGTGGCGTATATATTAAGTAGTACAGTTATGGGATATCTAGGATTTAAATTAGGCAGGTGAGATGATAAGAAAATTGATATAAAAAGATTTTGAAAGCTGTAAGCTTTCAATCCGAAATACGTTTTTAAATGCTTTGACTTTTGTTTATTTATATATTTTTAATTTATTTTAATTATAAACACACAAAAAGTGCCTGACATTACAGTTGAAGAGCATTGTTTGTTTGCTTGCTATAACTCACTCAGTCTGTCCTAATTTGTTCGGAGAATGTTTTATTTAAATTCAATCCAATGCCATAGCACTCTTCCAATTGTCTCAAAACGCAATTGGTCCCATGTTGCCAACGAACATGACGAAGGAAACATGGATAATTTGTCAAAACGCACTTAGTGTTAATTCCATAGCACCAAAAGAAACTAATTTTCTCCAGACAAATTTGAATGGCCTGAGTAAATTTTGGGAACCCCCCCCCCCCCAAATTTAATATGAACCCTTCTGTGCGGGCTTAACCAACGGGGGAAACTGCCCCAGACTAAAATGGAGACGACAAAGAGGAAAAATGGGGACGAGAGGGGGAGAAAGGAGAGTGACAGGAGAAATGGAAAGGGGAAAGAAAAGGGAAATGACAGTTAAAGCAATTATAGCACATTTTTTTTGAAGAGCGCCCTCAATTTTTCAAAAAAAATTTACACGGTTGCATTGGTAACTGGCTAATAAACTATACCTGTGAATGGTTAAGCTCGAAAATGTCTATGTGTCACAAACGAAGGAATTTTGTAATTAGAATAAATAATATCGGAAAATCAAGGATAACAATTCAACGGTTGCTGGAAACGGCCTTCCAATATGAAATAGCCGGGAAATAGCGCCATGTACGTATCTACGCTCATCCATTAGTTGTTTTATTGGTTCAGCAAGTCAAGTAGAGGTGGTGGCCACTTATTCACCGTCGTGGACGGCATAAACTTAGCATTTCCTGCTCTGTCGTTAAGTACAAGCTGGAATTCCAATTCTAATTACAAAACTGATTATTTTATGATAAATACGCATTTTTGAGCATTCTCGTTCGCAGGTGTAATTTCCTAGACAATTACCAACATAACTATGCAAAAATATCAAAATTTTACAAAAATTGGGGGTGCTCTTCAAAAAATGTGCTGTTATTGCTATTAATTTGGACGATGCTGCCCCCTCCAGAAATGGACTAAACAGCAAATTCATTGTCTATTTTCAGATGGGCATGCAGCTTGTTCGCAATGATAGGAATGGGAGTATTTATATGTTTGGTAAGTTAACTTTTATATCGGTTTTTATAAAGAATGCTGTTCCAAATCCTTTGAATCGGTGCGCTATTACAAAAATACGCCAGAGAGAACGACGCAATGATGGATCACAGCGAAGTCAACGAAGTAATGAAGGTTTTATTAGTGCATTGTAGGAATATGTTCATCAGTTGAAAGATAATGTTCCATTAATCGAGGCGTAAGCCGAGTTGAATGGTACTGGCATTGCACGATGAAACCAGATCGTGCCCCATCGCTCGCTCACACAAAGACCGTTTGTAGACTATGGGCATGCTCTTCTATGTTGTTGTTGTTTCGTAGTCTCCATCAGTGTGCTAGGGCAAAACTAAGTGTATCTCCATAATAAATTATTTAAACCATATAACCGCCTGTTCCTTCAAATAAAACTGGCACATTTTTTTTAATGAATAAAATGTCACCTCAATTTATTTTCCGCAATATCAGTGACCAATGGATACACATAGACTATGGCAAACCAGAGTGTCCCCCATGAGAGAGTGTCCTAGCTACCATAGCAACATGTACGGAATAAACCGTGACCTTGTATACGAGGCCATTTGGGTACAGTGCTGAAAACAACATCCACCAGGAATACAGCATCAATGGCAAAAACACAATGCAATAGGCAGAGGGGTGGTAGGACACTCAGTCACGCGGACATTGTAGTTTATGACACCGGTATGGGGAAGAGAAAAAAATCAGATTCCTCTTCATCTGGGAGTGCAGGGTCATTGTTTCTATTGTCCCACAGTTGAACAATATTTCAGGTGTTATCACCACTGCTTATTGCAACTATTTGAAACAAACCTAAGTAGCTCAACAATACGCATTCGGCATAAGCGACTGTATGGGTGACACTGACAGGCGTTTTGTGAAAACCGTGAAAGGAACATAGCGTATGGAAGAAAAAAATGCACGCCGAATGGAACAAAATGCACAGAACGTGACGTTACTCGTGTTAGCATGCAATTTGTAGAATGATGTATGCAATTTATTGAATGATATGTGTTCTGTAATCCTCAAATCAATCAATCTTTCAATCAATCAACCAATCTATCAAAATGCAATATGATGAAACTTGAGTAATACATTACAGTGATAACAGTGGGATTGAGAAAAAAATCATCATGATTAAGTGAAAATTATAATGCAACATTATCAGTGATAAGGATCTACTTAGGTGTTATATCCCTAATGTCCCTAGAGAAAAATCTGACGATCACCGCAAAAAGGGAGGTAGCGTTATCTTTCTTGTTAGATCTAGGGCCAATTTCCCCCTTATCCAAGCCAAGGGTCCGCTCCGTACACACACATACGTTTGGAAATATGATTCGTCATCCTTCAGAGTATAGGCTAAGAAAAACCAAATCTTCAAACCTTCTTTACCAAAATTTTGAAAACGAGATTCTTGTTTATGACCCTACTATCTGTTTTATTTTAGCGCCTTATGATGCACACGCACACTAAAAATGATTAGAAACGGGTCTGTTTGTTTTTTAAATGTTAATTATTATCTGTTCTGGAGATCATCTTTTCAGATAGCGTGCCAAGAAACGTTTTCCGTTATCTCTTTGCCGTGCCAAAATGTTCCATGTGCTTAAATATGTACGTGACTATCGATATTAAATGCGACGCTGATATCGTGATTTTAACACCTTGCTTATTGTGTCGCCTGTCATATCAGTGAAGACACATAAGATCAATTTTCAACTATGAGCATCATTGGCGCACACGCCGGTCGCGTTATTTTTTAACATAACCAAGTAGAGGAAACAGCTTCATGTCAATGCACCGGCAACATTCACGGTCGACCGATTGTTTTGTATAATTGCACTTAGCAGTAAGTATGTGTGTGAGCTTTATTCCGTAACAAACTGACAATTTTGCTCACAAGAAAGCATTTTTCGACTCGGATAAGCGATTGCCTTTTCATCACCATTTGTGTCGAGCTGTCTATTCCACAGCGCCCAAAACAAATTTCAAAGCATCCGCCTTGAGAATGAATGGTTTGGCAAAGTATAGGGTTAACAAAATTGGTTCACTTGTAAGGCACTCCTTGAGCTGTTCAAAAGCAGTGTGATAGTCTCGATTCCAAACTACTGTGTTAACCATTATTAATCTTAAAATCTTTGATCAACATTAATATAATCAACAATTTAACCATTTTATGTTCACAAAAGTAGGGTGTAAATTGCTTTAACGAGTGAATTATGATGACATTCGGCACAGCGAAACACGATCGATCATTTGATGCACGTTTGAGATTGTGCCCCATCTCAGAATTTCATCTAAGCGCCTAAGATGACCAACCCATGAATTAGAAATACATAGATAAAAATTAATCACACCCCTCCAGTACTTGGTGAACTAATGAATCTGCTGGCTAAATCTTTACGGCCAAAAGCTTACACTTTACCGTGTGTCCCAAAAAAACGCAACACTTGGTGGCAGGCGTCATAAGTTTTGAACAAAATCACATGGGACTGTTAGCTAATTTCCAAGAAAAGTTCATAAAGGTAGAGTCAATATCTGTTAAGATATGACGCCAGAAATCATGTAACCTGCAGGACCCATTTAACCAAATTGAGGTGCTATTAAAACTACGGTTTGCACCCAGAACCACCAATATGAATCTCTAAGTCCAACCACCATTTTCCTTTTTTAAAGACAACTATTGCAACAGATATTAACATTATGAATGTTTCCATTGGTAATAACAGCTAAAAACATGCATTTTAACACACTTAAAAGATCGAATTAGGGATGTATGATCAACAAACCCTTCGTATTGTCCAAATAAGACAGCAATGGATTACGCTTGTAGAGCTAATCATTCATCATCATTTTGTGACGGCACACAAAGAGTTATCTTAACCCCAAATTTAATGACGAATAATTATACTGATATTGTTATTGAAATTTGTGTTGAAAACATAGGGTTTTCTTTCATTAAGTTGAGAATGTAACATTATTTTCAGTAACAAGCAAGTTAATTGCAGCCCAACGCATTTATCATTTTATGTAATGTGGAGTTTGTCTATGACTTAGTGCATAGTTCTATATCGTCTTGAAACACAATACAGTCAAGTTACTCAATAAACACCAATAAATGAAATGTTTATCATTATCAGTTAAGTAACATTATGTACATGTAGTCATTAACCCAGTAGAACTTGTTCTGCAAGAAATTTGGGCAAGGCAAGAAATGTGATTGCACTTTTTTTTTTTTTTTCCCCAAAAAAATATTTTGTTAATTTTTTTTGGGCCATCTGCGCTTCATGCCCAGTTGTTGTGGTTACCAGCTACCTCATTTTGGTAAAAATGCGTTCGGCGGGTTAATTGATTGTTGGAGGCATATCTTAAAAACCGGGGAATCACTTTATGAACTTTTCGTGGACATTAGCGAACAGTCCCATTTTACTTTACACAAAAACTTATGTCGCCTGCCACCAAGTGTTTTTTTGGGACACCGGTTATTACTTAAATTAATCGAACGGGTCATTCAAACGTGTGTGGGGATGTGTGACTCAGGATCAGGTGGAACTTGGTAAAATCCTTTTGTACATCAAAGGTTGAAATATAGGTAAGTACTATAGACATTTTGGGGATTATAAAAGTTGCATTTCATGTCATGTTTGAAAACAAAAACTGCGATTTGTTAAAGAATGACAACTGTTTTTAATGAAAGTAAGGAAAATAGCGATTTAAAAGATGACGCCGAGTGCCAAGTTTAGTGGAAATGTTACACTGCACAGGTTGGGTGCATAATCGGAGCATGCAGCCTATGCTATTCAGATCTGAAAAAAAAAAAAAAAAGAGTGGAACAGCGTTTACATTCACCTTTGATTCCGGGGTACGCAGCCATTGGTTATACATTAAGCAGGAAAAGTGTGTACAATTTCACCTAATTTTTTGTACAGTATTAAAGACGACCATCGGTGAAACATTGCATTTCAGAAACACATTTTTTCGTTTTCAATCTTCAGAAAATTGAGACACCACAGATTCCGAGTAAAGATTGTTAAAAAACCATTGTTAATCTAAAATATGTGATCAACACAATCAAACAATTTTACTTATGCCTACAAAAATAGGAGTACGTAAAATGCAATAATGGAGTGACATTATGATGAACATTCGGCACAGCGGAACGACACCAGGATCATATGACCACAAGAATTAGCCCATAAGGCAGTTATTCACGATGTCTACACTCAAACTGTTGACTCTAATTGTTTTTACTTTCAATCTAGTGCTCTAATGATAATTAAAAAATTATGAAAATGTGCTAAAATTGGGAACTCTCTCTATCTGGGAGTACGGCGGTTACTGGTCTGTGTCCGGACATAGGCGTATGCTTCACACTTCGTTACTTGGCAGCTACGCTCTTGCATGCTAGCTACACTACGACGGATTGTCTGGTGGAGCCATTTCTGCTAGGATTTATAAGTTGTCCGTTGGAGATGGGCGAATTATAAGACATTTCGTGAGAAGCCGGCAGGTGGTATTTAACGCTGAATCAAGCTTCTCGGCATGGGTTTTGGCTTTCCCATACAGAGTTAAACAATACTCTGGAACATGAGTAGCAAATGGCAAAGGTCGTCGATCTTCGGGTATGTGGACGAGCACACCTTCTTGTCCCGGTGAGTTGTTAGAAGATTGTATTGGCGTGAACATTACGTACTCTTTCGTCTTCTTGATGTGGGTCTTATAAGAGAGAGGAAATGTTGTCCAACTTAAACTTTCTAGGTAGAACAGGAGGTCATCTAGTTGCTCCAGGAGTGTCCAAACATCCGGTAGAAGAAAAACGACGCAATCAGAAAGTGCGCAGAAGGCAGTTCGTTTGGAATTCTTCAATAAATAATTTTCTGAAGCGTGGCTGATTTGTTTAAGAAATTTTTAATGTCTTTTTTATAAACGTTATAACTTGAAATTTACTGAAGAAAGTTTTATCTTGTGTAATAGATTGATGGTTTGTCTGTAAATGTTAATCATTTACCCTAATGGACACGATATGACACAGTTGCGTTGAGTCAATTTTAATACCAATCATTCGATTCATAAATACATAAACGGGAAATAGAATAATAAAGCGAACGCATAATCACGAAAATTTGCCGCTGAGATTTTTTTAGTCGAAAATTGATATTCCCGGACCATTATTTTCGCTCGGACATTACATTTTTTACTCAGATGCCAAGCATCAAAAGCGTCAGTGGAACCTCAAACGAACTACGTCTCTATTTGCTCTCTGTCCCTTAAAGGGATTTTTTTTTCCAGACACAGGGGGGGGGGAAATGAATGTTTGGAAAAATTTAAAACCAACCAAATGTTTCTGATATTTGTTCCTTCAGCAATTTCAGAGAGTAAACTAATCTGTTTTTACTTTTCGGTCGTAATGCTTGACACCTCGACGACACGTAGAAGAAAACGTTTTTTAAAATTTTCGAAAACATTAGAGGACCTACAGTAAGGAAGCAATACTAATAAGGAGGGGAATAAGGAAATCCTGCAAAAAGTGGATCAAAACAATTCAAAAGGATTCTTAGCGACATGAAAATATACTTGTAACTTTACATTACAATGGTGAGAACAAAAATAATGTTCAATATGGCCTTCAACGTTAGACCCGTGACGTTTGCTTAACATGTTTTGTATTACGAATTAAAAAAAAAAAACAAATACAATTAAGTAATGGTGCTGCAAAATATGTTTATATGTTTCTTTAAGGTTCATTTTCGAAGATTATATCGCACGCTGCTTGGACACCGATGTTTGCTTCTGGGTCTGTTCTTCGGGAGAATTCTCTAATCCTGGCCCGTTAATATTATATCAAAAACCTCTCCTCCCAAAAAACAAACAAATAAACACAACAAACTGAATTCAGACAGTATGTCAGATGCACGATTTAGTAGAAAATTGTTTCGTCGGGACGCGTCACGCATCAGGTTCTACACCAGGACGACGAAAATAAAAAAACGACATAAACAAAACCCGTTGTTTCCTTTTTATTAAATTTAAATGTTAAAACGCTTTGTCTGTATTGTTAATATGTCTCCATCTCCTTAGGATTAAGAACCCCGTGCAAATTAGATCTTTTTATAAACTGAAAACTTTGAATGCTTAAAGCGGAGGTCACGTAAAAACTGAATACTTTTTAGCCAAGCAAGTGGTTGCTATGAAAAAAAGATGTAAACTATATGTGTTCAAGGTATGTTTGATTTCTCGTTAACAACTCTTCCGTGTTTTATGATTGGTTAATGATCGAGATGATGGAGTGGCGAAAGACAGGACCGCCAACTCCTTCCCTTGCATTATTTCTAATCAGCGGAATTAAGTTTGTTTTATTTTTAGTCCAGGCTTAACATCACCTGGGAAGGAAAGATGTATCCTCATGACGGTTTTTCCGATCAGAATTTCTGAGGAATAAGGATTTATGTTAGGGTAAGGTAAAAAAGCCCCGATCCTGAACGCACCCCAAATAGCGGGATTATATCCGGGGGTCAAACAAATTAAGAAAAATGATATTTTGTAGTACATATGAAGGACAATAAGATATACTGACCGTGAACTGCTAAGAATTAAGTTATTCGGGTTATTAGTATACATGTACCTTGATCTTAGTAATGCTACGAGGGTTAATCAAAATGTAGGGGTCACTAAATACCCCTTTATTAAGAAAATGCAGTAAAAATTGCTTAAGATAATTGTAAAAAATGCCCTCATTGAGGAAGTAATTTGTCAATGCTGCCAGTAATTTCAGGGATAGTGAAGGTCTGGTGAGGTGGTTAATGCAGTATTTTGAGGTGGCAACCCATGGGGGGGGGGGCACTTGAATATCAATACGACTTATATGTGCCAACCTGGTGGTACGAAACTAGCTTTCATTGTGGGATTCATAGATAAAAGGTTCATCGACGCTTTATGTTGATATTATGGGAAAAAAGAAGAGTCATTGGTTGAAGATTTAAGTGAATGGAGGTCACTTGAGTGTCAGTTTGATGTCAAAAAAATTGGTTAGTAAAAGATTATCATTCTAACTAAACAATTGAACACCATCTAGTTATTTGTTGTCTTACACACCCCACTGCTTCATGTGATAACAAAAACTCTTCATGGTAGGGGAGTTAAGAAAACTGTTCATGGGAGGGGAGTTAAGAAAAATACTACATATACAAATAAGATCAACTAACCCTATAGTAACCTACGAATCTAGCTTATTCAGGTATTTAACACTTACGTGCCCAAGCTAGAAAACTTCCGTTAGTGCGGGGGGGGGGGGGCTAGGGACCAAACCAAGATAACCACTTTCCCGTGGGAGTTTGATCATGAAACTAACACAAGTAAATGGTGGTCACGTAAGAACCACATACCCATAATAAAAATAAAATTCGAACTTTGACCTATGGCCAATTAAAATTGTCACTCTCCGAAAAATTTTCAATCAGATGCATCTTAGTCAATGGTAGATGTGACAAATGGTAAAAAATGTTTACTACGTCATTACGTTATCGTTTGTTACGTTGAATGCGTTTAGTTTACATCATCAACTATATAAATTTGATCATGGAATGATAATGGTGTCAATTAAACGTATCTTTAGAATAATTATAGCAAAAAGTGTCTGAATATTTGTTTATTATGGGGTCTAATATTCAGGTAGAATTCAATACTTAAAGCAATATTAGCACATTTTTTTGAAGAGCGACTCCAATTTTCAAAATAATTGAGATTTTTACACGGTTGCATTGGTAACTGGCTAGTAAACCATACCTGTGAATGGTTAAGCTCGAAAATGTCTGTGTCTCACAAACGAAGAAATTTTGTAATTAGAATAATTATTATCGGGATCCCGATAATAATTCAATGGCTGCTGGAAACTGCCTTCCAATGTGAAATAGCCGGGAAATAGCGCCATGTACGTGTCTACGCTCATCCATTAGTTGTTTTATTGGTTCAGGCAAATCAAGTTAGAGGTTATTTTGTCAAGGTGGCACTATTTCATCATGGACGGACATAAACGTAGCATTTCCAGCTCTGCCGTTAAGTCCAATCTGGGATCCAAATTCTTATTACAAAATCGCTTATTTTATGATAAATACGCATTTTTTTAGCATTCTCGTTCGCAGGTATAGTTTCCTAGACAATCACCAACGTAACTGTGGCAAAATATCAAATTTTGAAAATTGGGGGCGCTCTTCAAAAATGTGCCATTATTGCTTTACGGATAACGTAATAAACCAAACAAATCGGAGCATATTTCTTGAGTTCAATTAGCTACTCAAACTTTAACTTCGTACAAATAAAACTTGTTCCCAGCAACCTCTCTGATAATATCATCAGTTGGCATATTATTGCATTAAAATTTTGATAACATAATAAACCTTATTCTTTTACTGTACAAAATGTTCATGTGCATACTGTGCAGAATTTAGAAACGTAAGAAGTGGTGTTGGCAATATTATTTGTCCCGTAATATGTATTGAATACTTAAATGTTCAAAACATAAAACATACAATTTTAAAATGCACTCTTTTCATGAAAATCGACCATGTTATTTGTCTTCATATATACTATATAGTATTTTCCCCCATTCCCCGGGGTGCGTTCAGGAATCGGGCTTTTTACACTTCATATTCTTATTCCTCATAAAATTTGGATCTAGGAAAACCACATAGATGTATTTTTTATCTTTGAACAATTTCACACTGAAAGCTATTTTCATTCCATCTGGTAGGCACATATAAGTCGCATTTATATTCAAGTGCCCCCCCCCCCCCCACATGGGTTGTCACCCCAAAATACTGGCATTATCCACCTCACCGGAGACCTCCCAGATTAAATATAGTAATCCCTGAAACCCTTTTCACGATTGAACAAATTACTTTTCTTAATTTTTTCTAATTGAGGTATTAAAACCCTATTTTAAAAGCACTTATCAGTGTATTTTTAATAGGGTATCATTTAGTGACCCCCACAAATTAATTTACCCTCTTATCGCACGCATCAAGTACATTAGGCAGCTTAAAAAATAGTTTGATTCTCCCTCCTACTGGTCTTCGAAACGTGAACGAGGGAGGGGAGGCTTTTTTTTTATTCCAAAGGAGCCAACTGCTTTAAATGACATACTGAAGGTCTGAAACTTGCAGTGTGTCTTAAATAAAGCAGTTGGGCTATCATTCAATCTGTAATCAATACTGTAAACTGTTCAACTGTTGAAAATTTTACAGTCTAGTAACCAATACACTCTGTGTACAAGCCGCATGTTTTGTAATCATCGTACTGTTATAATTATTTGTATCCTACGTTTCGACGACGATGGTGCGGGCGTGGCCATTTTTCAAATCACCCTCACCCCCCCCACCTCAGGCTCAACCCACCCCCCATTTGGGTTACTATAATTTTTAAACTTTACTATTTTTAAAAGATCTCACATTTTTACACACTATTATTATTTACTACAATGCACATGCATTTTGTATACTCTAAAAACCCAACTGCAGCACCACATGTATGGTATGAGTATTAAAATACGAAAAGTCCCATAACAGCTGTCGAATTATGCACCGATCATCCACAGCACATGTCTTGACCTGAATGACTGTACAGTGTCCTGCCACCAACCTCAGCCAGCACATCCCATCCACATGGCATTTATTCGTTGAGGCCGGCGTGCCGAATTCATAATAGGTCAGTGGCACAATACAAAGTCTTTCCCCACAAAAAAACGAGTTTGGGTTTTATTCCGTACTGAATGCGTTGGGTTACACGATTTGGGCACTCCACAACTCTCCAGTCGTAGTCCCCTCGTAGACTCCAGTTATTGATGCAAGATTTCGGCGATAGCGCAAAACTTGCACGAAAACTAGACTTCTTGAATGGTCTGGAACCGAGACTATGTCATGTACGCTCATACCCTGTGCTTATAATCCCCGTGCTCGAGTAGCACCGGAACTAGGGCTGCAAGCTCCCTGTTTTGGAACTACACATGTAACAACTGTGCTATACTTTCAGATGTCACTGGACAAATGATTTCAGTATGGGTTTCTCATTTTTTTACATACAAAAAAAAATGATCGGCGGTCAAAAGTGGTGAGGGAGGAGGACGGAATCGAATAATGTTTTTAAAGGGCCTTATACTTAAATACCTGGAATAAGCTAATTCTTAGGTCCTAACGGTCAATATTCTTTTTGGTCCTTCATAGATGTACCCTGAGAGAGTATTCTAGTATTTTTTCTTATCCCCCCCTATAACCCCTGTATAGGGGGTGTGTTCATGGTTCGGCTTTTTACCTAACATATTCTTATTCCTCATAAATTCCAGAAATTGTGGGGACAGTAACGGCACTTCTAAACACATAGTCAATGATATTACGGTAAAAATATAATGAAAAATGGTACATTTATACAAATTTTAAATTGTGGCACAAAACATGAATGCATATACAACTATTTATAAAATATAACAAAAGAAAGAGGTCCTGGATACAACTTAAACATTTAAAAACACACACAACTTTTTGGCTAGTTAAAAACGTTCACTGGACTTCACAGAAAACTGAACAGGGAATCCAGTTGAATTATAATAATTGCACATGAGAAAAGGAATGAAAAAAGGGATGCCTCCTTAAGGTGATCCACCTCCCCTAACACATTGCCAAATTCAGAAACCCAAAGGAATAGGCCACACGATTTTGTGCTCACATCACTCGATCGGGCCAAAGGCTACGAATTCGTGTGGTGTCAAGAAAGAATGGGTCACCCCACCCCACGAAACACCCATAACAAAGAAAGCGAACAGATATAGCAAGACGCTTTTAATAAATAAATAGATGGGAGTGCTCCTAATGTCTTCTGGGATTTTAGTTCAGACTTTTGAAGATACCTTAAAGACAGTCCTGCGAAATGTTTCTGATCTGCATTTTGTTTGGGGATGAGGAGTGTGGCTTGTTGGTGGTCTTAAATTGCGGAAGAGTGAATTACCGAAATCTATTTTCCCATCCGTACGATTAATGTCATGCTGTAAGAGCTTTTAAAAAGAAGGTGTATTTTAATCCCGACGTCTTCAAGAGTAAGGAGATTAAGTTCTCTGATGCGATCTTTATATGGGGCAGAACTTTTAAGATGAGTTACAGTTGCTCTCCGTTGAAATTTTCTCTCTTTAATGAGCCGGTTGCTTTAGGTTTCAAATTCAGAGCCAAATTCTAAAATTTGGCGGGACATGGGCAAGGTAGAGAATTTTGTGAGCGGATGGATGATTTAGGCCATGAGTTCAAAGCGAAAAAGATTCGTCGGATAAGGACCAAAGGTGACGCACCCCTGGGGAAGTACATCATTCTTCCGAAAATAACTTTCGTAAAAATTACAGAAATCAGTTCTACGTGTTCTCACTTCTAGTATGGGACATTCTCGAGAAAATGAATTTATTTCATCTCAATTTATCACTGAATATCGTGGACTCGGGTAGTATTACCCATGAGTCAGGTGACTCCAGCAAATAATGGGGGCTATGATAAGTAAATCGCTCGGTATGTAGAAGACCAAAACACTTCACAGATCTTTTTCATCTGGAAACTGCAGAGTCATGGTTATTACCCGGCAACTGAACAGATTGCAGGTGCTATACATCAGCCCGATTTAGATTAAGTATTGTCATGACGTGGACACAAATACACGTCCTCTTTACCGATAAATAAAGTTAGAGGTTCTACTGTGTGCTCAATTTTCTGGACCTATATTCCTCCTATTCGAAGAGAAAATAAGGTGAACAAAGATAATGAGAAAAAAAAATTGTTTGGCAAAACTGTGACCTAAACATCTTGGTGCAGAAACCAAACCGTAATTGCCGCATAAACCCCATTTTCTATGCAATTTATTGATTTTTTTTAAAATAGATTATTATATTTTATCGAAGCTTAAGGTGTACCCTGTAATAATATTGTAGAACAACTTTTATTTAATAGAAAAGAGCTCCATATAATTATGATTAAGTTAGGGTGTTGGTTCTGCACCAAAGATGTTAGGTCATAGATTTGCCAATCACAATCTTCATGGATTTTTAACTCATTCTCTCTTCTTTTTGAATTAATGAGAAAATACGATCAAAGTTATTAAACTCCCAGCAGAAGTTTTAGTTTATTTATTCGTAATGAGGATGTAGCTCAATCAAAACGGGGGGGTGAAAACAATTCAAAAGCTTTTACTTCATCGAAAAAAAACAATGGTTTTGCAGTCCCAGAGAAGTCCGTTGCCTATTTATAATTATAACAGGCGGATTTACTATCCAATAGCACCCTTATTTGCTGGAGTCATGGAACTTGGTGTACATCGATTGGGTACTGATATTCAGGGAAAAAAAGGAGTGACATTTAATTTTTCACACCCCCCTTTTTCACGAAAATGTGCACATACTAGAAGTGAGAACACGCGTAGAAATGATTGAATAATTTTAGACAATTTTCTTTTAACAAAATTATGGACTTTAAGGGGTGCGTCACATAGTAAAAGCTATGGATCGGTGCCAGCTAGGCCTATTTTACCTGTGCATTATTAATTTAAAAAAAGAG
Organism: Ophioderma brevispina; assembly: GCA_023653785.1. Classification (NCBI taxonomy): domain Eukaryota; kingdom Metazoa; phylum Echinodermata; class Ophiuroidea; order Amphilepidida; family Ophiodermatidae; genus Ophioderma; species Ophioderma brevispina. The sequence continues at coordinate 317,298 of JAMKCH010014347.1, forward strand.
TGGCTGCCAACATATAAACATAAACCGGGATTAGAGTTAGTCATGTGGTTGATATAACCTAACATTTTGCCTGTAATTTCATTTGCCATCAATCAGTGTGATTCATAAAACAGGGAACTTGTTTTTTTTTTTTTTTTTTTTGTGATCAAGTAGCACCGGAACTAGGGCTGCAAGCTCACTGTTTGGAACTACACATGTAACAACTGTGCTATACTTTCAGATGGCACTGGACATGATTTTCAGTATGGGTTTCTCATTTTTTACATACAAAAAAAAATGATGCGGCGGTCAAAAGTGGTGAGGGAGGAGGACGGGAATCGAATATTTTTTTTTAAAGGGCCTTATACTTAAATACCTGAATAAGCTTAATTCTTAGGTCACTACACGGTCAATATATCTTTTTGGTTTTGTTTGGGATGAGAGTGTGATTGTTGGATGGTCTTAAATTGCGGAAGAGTGAATTACCGAAATCTATTTTCCCATCCGTAGCTATTAATGTCATGCTGTAGATGCTTTTAAAAAGAAGGTGTCTTTTAGAGCCCGACAGTCTTCAAGAGTAAGGAGATTAAGTTCTCTGAGGCGATCTTTATATGGGGCAGAACTTTTAAGTATGATTTTACAGTTGCTCTCCTTTGAATTTTCCCATCTTAATGAGCCGAGTTGCTTTAGGTTTCCAAATTTCAGAGCCATATTCTAAAATTGGCGGGACATGGGCAAGGTAGAGAATTTTGTGAGCGGATGGATGATTTCTACCTGTATGCATAATTTAAAAAAATGAGTCGGCTGCAACATATAAACATAAACCGGGATTAGAGTTAGTCATGTGGTTGATATAACCTAACATTTTGCCTGTAATTTCATTTGCCATCAATCAGTGTGATTCATAAAACAGGGAACTTGAACTTGAAGGAGTAGTAGCTGCCTTTGAATTTGCAAATCATTGCCACTGAACGGAAAATAAAACTTGATTGTGTCAGGTGGATTGATTTATAAAAAATGTGATGGTTGAGACTGCGAAGTAATTTTTAAGTATCCGCTTATTTTTTTTTATTTGTTTACTTTTTGTTTTGTTTTATTTTGTTTGTTTTATTTACATTGATATTTATTTTCTCTTCAGGATGTTTTCAATAATTGCAAAACGACTGCATGACAGGTGCATATTTTTTTCCTTACTATTGTTTCATACCGCAGAATACAAATACACCGAAACTAAAAAAACATAAACCTAAACGAAATAAGAAGAAGAAAAAAAAAAAAAAAAAATACAAATAGAAGTTAAATGTACAACGAGAGACTTCACATAACAGGTGTCCCTATAATGTGAGAAAAATCTGATTTTGCACTAATGAATAGCTACCGAAATATCAACATTAAACTGAGAATCATTTCTTTGGTACACAAATTACGAAATTTCTAATTTACTACAGGAGCAAATACTAAATTAAGTCTATGGTTTTATGGAAATTAGGCAAATCGAAATCGCCTTTTGTTTTTCGCTTTCAAGCCTTTTCTGTAGTCAAATACAAGGTAAGGAATCTATTGGGGTCTTATCGATATGAGATCACTACATAATTTTATGACACAAATCATGAATGCCCCGAAATCTCTCGTTGCACCTCCCCATGCCTTTTTTTCTTATATGTTTGATTAATGTGAAAACTTTACAAGCACTGTGGTTGGGAATCCAAACATGAGACTCACGGTTTTGCCCAATAAATTGCCCTTTTCCCTATTTCTAACGACGATCCATGATTTCTCTCTCCTTTTTTGTCTCTGAAATGGATAATATGCAACAAAAGGTTGTTATATATCAAACTAAAAGTTTTATATTTCTATTAAACTTTATAGGGAAAATGACAAAATATTAGATAAGCAGTTAAAAAAATAAACCCTCCCAGAAATGTGCATTTTTTTCTGGAAAAGTTATGCTCTTTAACCTGTACAAAAATTAAAAGTACAGTGCAATGTTGCACATTTAATGTGCAACAGAGTTTCATCCAACAGTAATCTTCACCTTGCCGCCATTTGTAAAATTTAATGACGAATAAAAAGTGACAGTTTCTTACAAAGTGCTTTAAGGCACTATCAATGATTTGCTAAAAAAAGAAAATTGAAAAAAAAAAATCAGATTTTTGTATTTCTGTAACAAGTATAGACACACTAACATACCCTGCAAGTGATAAAACCAAAAAGCAACCTAAGGATAAAATTGGACATTTAGTCATTACTGTCCATACGGACACTTACAACAACACGTAGTTGAATGGAGATTCATATGAACACTGGCGTTTTTTTTCTATTTCTGTCATATTTTTTTAAGTTGAAAAAAATAACTTATGCGAATTCTGCAGACTTATCCTTCACTTGCTAATTTCAAATATGTTGATTCTTTCGGGTAGATCACTGATAGTGTTTCTAGCAATCGAGAAAATCGTGTTTTTAAAAAGTGTTTTTCAAATTCCTTTCTCACTTCTCACATTTTCCTAAAATGTGCAATTGTAAACATGCGTTTAATTTTGTCGTTGTTGTTGTTGTTTTTAATTTTATACGAAGTATAGCGTCACCTCAAGTTGTTAGTTAGTGTTAGTAGCCAAAGTGTTGTCCCCGTAACGAGGGTGGCCGGATTCACCTCACACTCAGCAATACTGCTGTGTGAGGATTTATTGGAGCACAAGATAATTGACCGGATGCCCTTCCTGACGTCAATCCACAGTTGTCGGCGGTGGGCCTAGCCTTTGGGCAACTTTGCCCAACATGCAAGGCAACATGTGCTGGATGGCCGCCATTAGCTCTCCAGAGCTGACGCCCTTGTAGGTAGATCTTCTTTTTTCATTCTACCAGGGTAACCAGCTACCCTCCTCATCAGATTCCTTACAAATCCGATGGGGGAGTCGGTTTAGCCGCCGACGACTCGGCCCTGTGACAGGTAGTACTGGTTACCAGGATACCAGTAGCAGGTCTTAAAGAAAACCTGACCTCTCAAGCAAAACCTGACCTCTCAAGCAAAACAATAATGTTGGTAATCCTTCCAAACCATTTTTTAAAGATAAGGGTTTTGTGGAAATGGAAAGGGTTTTTCAGTAATATTTTGGTCCTCCTTGCTTATCAAACATTTCGACCAGGTCAGGTTTCCTTTGAGGGCCTGCTACTGGTATCCTGGTAACCAGTACTATCTGTCCTAGGGCCGAGTCGGCGGCTAACCGTCACCCCATCGGTTTCTAAGGAAATCTAATGAGGAGGGTCGCTGGGTACCCTGGTAGAAGGGCGTCAGCTCTGAAGAGCTATTGGTGGCCATCCAGCACATGCTGCTTTGCGTGGTGGGCATGGCTGCCCAAAGGCTAGGCCAACCGCCGAAAACTGTGGATTGGCGACAGGAAGGGCACCGCTGCAATTATCGTGTTGCTCGCCATAATCCTCAAACAGCAGGATTACTGAGTGGAGTTGGTATCCCGGCCACCCCCATTAGCGGGGACAAAACCGGTGTAGAAGTAATTATTGTCCGGCGTACTCATAGTCCGGGAACAATGGTGAACAATAGGGCAACCGATCCAGTTGACTCTTCACGTAACATTAGTTTCACGCTTTATTCCGTTAACGTCTATGAAGCCCCGGACTATGAATCCTGCCGGACTATATCTGCTTTCACACCGGATTTAAAACTTTGGTTTAACTAACTAACTCACTCAGTACATCTGTTGATAAGATATCTTATATGACCTTGGTCACATCTCACTTCAATGCGCATGCGTTTTCAGATTTTTAAAAATCTGTTGAAGAGTAACGTTTTCTTTGATTTTCTTGTCTGTTTCCCGATCCCGCTTGAGATTGCCCCAGAGATGTTCAAAGCGGTTTAAAAAACTTTACTTGTATGTTTACATTTGTATATTTTAGGAAAATGTGAGAAAAAAATCTTAAAAAAAAAAAAAAAAAAAAAAAAATTAGAACACGATTTTCTCGATTGTTAAAGTCTGACTCAGAGATTTCGAAATATTATTTTTTTGTGTAATTATGAAATATAGTCAACTAGAACTAAAGATAGTAACCTAAAATGCACAATTCTGAAATTTGAGATGAATCGGGTTTTTCGTTTTGATGCAGTAAACATTTATGTGAAGTATTAAGTCCCATAGGATACTGTGTATAACAAAAATTTTTTTTTTTTTTTTTTTTGTTACTCACATGTTAAAGGTATACGGGGATGATCGGCTCCAGTGGGTCATTTTTTCATGAGAAATCCCATGGGTCCCGTTTTCACGAAAAATGGCTCAAAATCTAGCTAAAAATTTTGAAAAATGGGTGTATATTGAAGCAAAATCCTTAGAAATGGGTACCTTTTTCTACCAAATGACCCTTAGAAATGGGTATAGGGGTACGACTCCTCAGCTGCACATCCCCGACCAAACCAAATCTGAGTACCCCCCCCCCGGAGAATAACGCACATTTCTCGAGGGGGGACTTATTTCTTTTGAACTGTTTATTTAACGAATGATGAATATTGTTTTCCTACCATACACCTTACATACAGGGACTATCGATTCAACAATGACGGCCGAATTAAATTTCCTGGTGGACATCAGACATGGCTCACGTACGGTGTGCTGCAGCAATCTCACATTTTCCTTCTCTCTTGGTTTTGCTTTAGGTAATAATGCAGGAAGATTTTTATTCGAATGAAGCAGTATTGGAGAATTATCCTTCATAGGGGGGGGGGGGGGGGGGGGCAATAGGCCAAAAACAACAATTGTTGGATTGTCCCTCGGTCCGACGCGACCCAAATTTGGAATCATGATTTTTTTTCCTTTTACGTGCAAAAGAATACGACCCTAATTTTGCAAATTCCTAAAATTTTTTTTTTCAATTTTAACTTTCAAAATGTAAAAAAGATGTTTAAACAGTTTCTTAGCATGTTAGTTTGGTTTCCAATAATGTACAAAGATTATTTTTGATAAGAATCAACTTATTTTTAGTAGTTTTTATTTCACTTTATTAATACAAACAACATGTTTCAATACAGTTTGCTTATTGACATAAAAAAAAAAAGTTTTTTTCCGACCGACCGACCCAACTCAAAAAGTCTTCTATGGACAATCAAACTTTTTTTGGCTTACTACGCCGTTAGAGAGAAACTTCATTTCATCCTTAATGTTTCTCTTTGTAATCACTTTTCTGTCTATTCAGGGTATAAATGTATATGCAATTATTTATTATGCCATTAATGCAAATTTGAGGCTTTTTTGTAACAGGGTTTGCAACATACAAGCCATCCAACTCATTATAACCTCATGAATATGTAAAATATTTAAAACAAATGCACATTTAATCTGCCTGACTTCCTTCTGCCAACAAGTAACCGTAAAATTAAAGTATAGTTACACGTTCGTAAAGGATTCAATCACACAATTGTAAATAATTATTGGGAGTTATTACAGAGCGTTGGGCATTTGTAGAGAATAAAAAGAAGATCAGTAAGCCTGGCATATGTTCACCACGTTGTTTTACACGTTTACTGTATAATTTGCAGTTTAATTTTTGTTGTAAAAATTCATGCAAACCGTGACGTTTGTATTTACAGTATTTTGTTTGCAGAATAGATGCCGGTGTATACTTTAAATTTCAACAGTATTTTAGAATTTTTTTCCGCAAAATTTAGTACGTCATCTTATAAATACCGTATTGCTGTATTTCACAATTAGCCAGATACTGTAATTTTTTTAAGTATTTTAAGTATGTTACTGTAAATTGCACTATTAATTTTGTAAAATGTGCGTTTTACCAATGGACCTCTGATGCTGACCTGGGCAATTCTACGTGATTTTGTAATTAAAAAAGGGAGCAAAGTTCCAACTTTAAGATTGCACTTTTAAAAATAATAATCAGGAAAATACTATACAAATACTCTAATTTCATATCAAATTGTTACAATCCTGTTTGACTGAATTTACTCAAATTGCAACAGGACCTTACTTTTTTATTATGGGCCTAACACTAACAAATACCCTAATTCTAAGGCCAAAAATAAAAATACAATTTTGTTACTCTTAGAACTTGAAGGAGGAGTTCATATTACTTGTCCAATATTTGAAGGTGTGGTCCCGATCACGATCCATGCATTTTTAATAGGCTTACTGTATTTTGCGCAACGAAACACACAGACTTTGGAATGGTGTCTTAGTTCTGTTTTCGTTTCATTTCGTTGCGCACATACATAGCCGTTTATTATTTTTTCCCTGACGTGGAAGCTTATAACAAAATCATCTAATACAAATCGTTCAGCCATTTTGGTTATTAAAAGCACAACGTGGACAAATTGGCCTAGAACTGTGGTCTCACTTTTTAGAGACGTTTTGTTCATAACATCAAAACAACAATTCCACGTTTGAATTTCCCCGGGTAAGGAAAAATCAGCCCGCCTGTTCTGCCAAAAATCTTGTAAAAATACAGCATTTTACAGGTTTCCATTCATATTCCACTGTTATGTGTATGTTACCATTTTGTCTCAAGATCTTCTTTTTGTCTGCTGTTTCAGGTCCGTCCTTCAGTAGCTTCTTGACCAATATGGTTGGATTTGGATGGTAAGAGTTCCCTTCTTTATGGCAAATTGATAGAGTAGAACATACTTATTCTATATCATCCTCTCTTTTACTCCAACATTAACAATGTACATACCAGTCCCCTGTCAACATTATTGTTAACGTACCGTCAAAACTATGGCTCGTAATATGACAGGTATCGGCGCGTAGCGACAAGATCTTGCTTTAGGTCGGTTGCTTTTGGGATCTTTTTTTTTTGTTCGCCTTTTTAATTGTATGGTACTCAGGCCGCTAAAAGTGGTCCGTCCAAATTAACTGTCATGTTGGTGTTTGTCCCCCCTGAAAATACATTTCCGTGGTAATATTTGGGTTTAAGTGTTTTTGGCTACACCCAAATGACCCCCCATCCCAAAACAATTATTTGAGATGAATTATTATTTTTGTTATCCTTAAAAGAAACTATATTTTTTCAGAAAAAATAAATCGAACAACTCTCGGAGCATTTACTGCATTTTACGCGTCCTGAATTAGCGAATAGTCTAGTGTGTAGATTAGCGTAGAGTGCGTAATAGACTATCTTAAATCCCTTCCGCACATGGCTGCAACCCAGAATGGACACATTGAGACAGTTTACACCATGACCCTTCAACTTTAGAACTCTCTACGGTACTGATCTTGTTGAGGGTGTGTGAAGGGAGATTGGACACAAAAATGCAAGTCATGTACACTGCCTATATTTTTAATGTTGTATAAATTTCATAGTTTTGTTTGATCCAATAAATAATGATAAATGGTTTAAGACGTTGTCAAAATGATCTGAAAGTCAAAAGAATTTTGTGATTCGGGTACCATATACTCGCCCGAAAATTTACATCGAGTACCCAGGTACATAATTACCCGAAGTCCCAACCTTACCAGGATTGGTGTTAAAATTTTATAATAACCTTGCGACCCCATCGATGATTTTGAGCATTGGCCATAGGATAGGAGTCTGCACGTTTGTTTTTTTCTTTTCTTATTTTGGGGGGGGGGGGGGGTGTTGTTTTGTATTGTTTCATTGTTTTGTTTTGTGTGTCTATTTTTTGGGGGATTTTTTTACCAGTGGGTACACGTTTTGTTTTCCCCATGGAGTACCGGTGTCACGCTATTTTTTTTATATTTCCCTTCCACTCCCGCCCTTTTTCCTATTTCTTTGTTTTTGTTGTTATTTTTTATTTATGGTGTGTGCACTTTTTTGGTCGGTGGAGTGCAGGTGGCACCAATTTTATTTGTTTTTCACATCTGCCCCCCGCCCCAATTTAGCCATGGAATGCATGATTTACCTATTGGTGCAGTAGTTCTGTGATGCAATGGTTTGTTGTAGTACTTTGAAAAAATTTGTCTTTGTATTGATATAGTTACATTATTAGGGAAGGTTTGAGTGGGTGCAAAGCCAAGGTTGGTAGAGGAGCGATAGATATTATCTATAAGTGTTAGGTCCGCTATTTAGGTATAGGTCGCCGGCCTGGTTTGAATCCAGCCAAGCGCGCATTGTTTTGTTTAACATTTACATTCGCTGGCCATCTCCGGGAAAGTTTAATAAATATTTTCAGTCAGCACACTTGTTCAATCTTTGTTAGTTTTCTGTTAGTGTGCGCAATTGTATTCTTAAGTCTAATGTGTACACACGCTTTATTAAATATCAAGATTAACTATAATCTTCGTCGAAATAAGCAAATTTTGCAGTGTGTGTACAGAGAGTTAGCGTTCACTCTTGCTCTGTAAAATATCTCTTTAATGTTACATCGCCCACTCCTGCTCTGTCAAATATCTATGTGTAGTACACCGCTCAGCCCCTAAGATCACGTTATAATTCATTATCTCGAAAAGGTAGCATGTTTATATAACTTCATTGACACGTACACTCAAAGTTAATTGTGAATTGTCATATATCAAATTTAAGGGTCTGCTGGCATTTACTTTTCAATGTTTAATTCCTTGGATTTTCTTCGTTTTCGGATGGTTCGTGGACTGGGGATATTCTCTTCGCTTTTGCGCCTCTGTATCTACCTGCGTGGTACAGTCAATGGGGGGACGTTGTGCAGACGACGAGAGAACGATATTGTACAAGCACATAAGGCTGAATTGTGACGGTGGTTAGCAAACGGACGATAACGATATAATCCTAAATTAATACATATGTATTCATTATATAAAGTCGAAAATGGTATAATAGATTAATTAATAATAATAGTAAAATATAGAATGATATCTGTGAACAAGTTTGAAATTTAACCGCTCCCGTTGGTAGGGAAAGGTGTCTGTCAGACCAATATTAGGCCTATTAGAGTGATGGACTGATTTAACACGTGGATCATGTTTCCCCTCGTAATGTGTTTTTGAATATCATTTAATTTATAATTAGTCATTAGCGTCAAGTCTCTTATTCCTTAAAAGAGACACCGAGGACATTTCCCCCCAAAAAAAATGCACCAAAGTTTCAAACAGTTGTTTTTTTATGTTAAGAAGGCTTACCAATGTGTAAGTTATAAACATTCTGTCACTTTATGTAATAAAAGGACGATTTGGTATATTTTTGTCGCACAGACAGACGAAAACCAACTGGCTTCTTCGACAGGAGAACAGCAAGTTCAAAACTTCAAGTTTGGTTTTTATTTTCACTTGATTGTCCAACTATAACCTTCGAAACATTCTCGGTAGGAGTTCTACAATCACTTAAGTGAAAATTTAGGAAACATTTGTATCCTCAGGAAATCGCCTCGTGTCCATTAATTATATCAAAGTTAATTAATCCATATGCGCTTGCATGCGAATTTACATCGACGTACTGAGTGTCATTAACCCTAGCAAATTATCGGTTGTAGTTGATTCACGATTTTGCTATGGCACATGTGTAAAAGTCTTATTTCTAAGCAGTTTACTGTGGTTCATATACAAATTGATTTGGATGTAGGCCTGCCAATGTTCATATGTAATTACTTAATTATTCTCAGAGATAGAACAGGTTATAGTGTCATTAAAGTGACGCTGACTCCACTAAACATGGCAATTACCATGACTGTCCTCTTGTCATTGCGTTCCTTGACGACACTGGATTTTGAGAATGTCTCTACACATTTTGAATTTTCGTCTGCAACCACACTGTAAAAACATTGATAACAGTTAGGCCTGAATACCGACAACGCATTCATTTGCATATTAGGTTGATACACCACTACCTCCCCTACACAAAGAAGTCTATGGCAAAACTGGACAACTTTGAGCACGTTTCTATCACATTTAAAACTCTTAAAGAGGGAATACAACAATACCACACCAATTAATAGGTTAAAATCACCACATTACCGCATTTTTTAAAGGTGCGTGTTCCGATCGTCTTTGGGACCCCCTGATTTACCCGCAGTGTCTTCGATTTTGATATAAGATGATAGGCCGTATTTTTCTCATAGTGTCCTGAAAGTTGTAGCCCCAAATTCATTTCATTCCCAATAATATACCAAAAAACCGCCGTTTTAGTGGTTTACTCATCAATCTTAGCACAGTATTGAATAGGGCTTTGCAACATGCATTAATTATTGCGTCTACCATCAAAACCGCAAGTTGGTTTCCCACGGAACTTGATGGGTTAATGAATGCAAGTGCCCGGCTCTCATATCAAGTAGCGAACACAATACACATAAATCGAACAAGCATCTTTAACATATGAGGACCAATATTTTTTTTGTCGAATCAGCAAAAGCCGAGTCATATCTAAACGCCCTCTCGAGATGCTTCTAAGTTGATACGCTTAACAGTGAGCAAATCGTTGTTGAGCGCGGATAAATGTCCTCAAATTGACAGTTCAAATGCCGTTACTTGGAGAAAACATACAAAAGACCATGTCAATCATGAAATTTTCCCACTTTTTAATATAACTAGTGCAATTAGACTGTTAAGCAGGTTTTTCATATTTCATGTGGGGAAAATAGTCCCCCCAAGACTTATGATCATTACGGTAGCCGTGCAAGTTTTGTATAACCTTAGTGTGTAAAGTAAATAAGGCGTTGTATTCGATTAACACCATATACTAAAAAAAATAATTTGGTGTACTACTCAATACAATTAGTGTAAGGCCGGTTGCCTTGAATTTTTACTGATAAGTTCAAATGATTAATCGTTCCTATTTTGAATAGCTCAAAATGTTTGGAACGTACAACTCATTTACTTGCTTAAGAGTAAAACACAAAGAAGTTTGTCAGTTAGTCCAATTATTAATTACGTAGCTGGAACTCAAATTATTGTTGCAGATATGTGGGGAAATAGGGAAAAGAAAAGAGGGAAAACCAAAATATTGATTTGAGGTACCTGGCTTGTTGTACATTGCATTTATTCATTTCAATATATGGCCTGTTAATCAATGTAAGAAAATGTTATACATTTAGGCCTACCTAACTGGGAACCGAATAAGTGTACCCTTTGCGTTAGAAACCACTTACTTAACCACTTATACGCTACCTTACAAGGGAATATATTAGACATTTAATTGACATACATTATTTTACTTTCAAATTAAATATTGCAAATTAACATGAACAAATATCATATGACAAGGATCTACAGAGGTTTTTAACTAGCTAACAGAAGTTTGAAGTGAAAATAAGATAATAAATTAATGTTTGGGTGCGTCCTTCTGGGTTTTAAAATTGTATTGTTTGAATGATGTTGAATTTTGTGTTGTTTAAACTTTGAATTATTATTAACTTTGAGTCTGGTTTACTTTTTTTAAGAATTACAACATCAACAATCATTAAGTTACAGCAAAGAGTGTTAAACAATTAATTGTTATTATTTCTATTTTTGCACAAATTATCGCATCTAAAAGGGAATGATCCGATTTCAGAGACACTTGGGGGCATGTCCAGAAAGGAAGCGTACCATTTTTTAACCAGTTTTTTCTCCATAACCTAGAATGCTTCAATGTATCACACCTGAATCGCCGTCGTTATTTACAGTAATACGATCACTGAGATGATTTTTGTATTTTAGAATGGCCTTTACACCCAAAACTCCATCTGTAAAGCCCGATGTAATACTCCACTATCGCTTCACTCGCGAATGCTCGATTGAAAATTTGACATTCGCAATACCCGCGGGATTAAAGGTCATGTATTACTCCGCAGCGCAAAGTCTCAGTCTCGTGAAGTTGTTGCTGTATTATTTTATTGACAACTAATTGTGGCCAGTATGACAATTTTCATCACAAATTTAGAGAATTATCTACATACCATTCCGTATTTTGACGATATAGCTCTGGATTTCCCAAATGAGATCTAGCAAACTATAGAATAGACGAGCGATATTATTTACGATAGTAGGTCAAAGTTATATTAAAATTTTGGTTTAGCCAGGCCCTTTGATCAAGTAATATAGGACGGATGTTTGCCAATATGCATTTTGAATTCTTGGCAAATACAGTAACATGTTCTGGACTATTTTGTATTGTTTTTAATTTAACCATTTAAGTTTCGCACATCTTCCAGGATGTCTTTGCATGACTTTTATCATTGTTAAATGCCCAGTTTGGTTTGAAGATGACCAGTTAGTAGTCTACCTATATTTGTACATGGGGTTGGCCATACATGCACATGTAGGATGAGGAGCTCAGAATAGAACAATCCTGTGGTAAACAAAATCTCCACTAACCGCCAAAACATTCTTTACGATATCCTTAAAAATAATCATGCCTCATATGGGATCATACTTTTTTTCGCACTACACCCATAGCTTTTAATAATTGGCCATTTAATGTATTTCAATGGATGAGTATTGTTGTTGATTCGGGCTGATAGGGAGATTTTTAAGAGCAGGTTCAGCTTGGTTTTCATGAGGTCCATCGCCCGACCTTGGATCCTAAAACAAACAGCCATCAGAGAATTTCGCGGCTCTGCGATATCGCCGAGCGTTGAACAAAATTCAACCATCTCCGCGAAGCCCCAAAATCCAAATCGCGCGATAGAAATTCTTTCGCCGGAGGCAATGAAAATCTGGTCAAACCATCTTTCGCAGCCGCGATAAATCGCGGGCGCGAAGTGGCGTATACATCGGCTTAAGGTTTCGCCCCTATATTCCAATCCCGTTTGGATTGAGAGCTAAAAACGGTGATTTTGTAATCCCCATAGAAATCTTGACTACATCTAAGCGTTATTTGTATTACATTAGCTCCTTGTAATCTACCCATTCCCATTTGGCTTACTCAGAGAGGGCATATAATAGACCGTTTAATAGCCAGCCTGTTCCTCTCCATCCCCACAGATAGACCTTCCAGTACTACAATACTTTCACTTGTCAATGATCCTGTGCAATCGCTAAACAATGGATCGATTGACAGCTTCATGTATTGTAGTCCTGAATGTAATGGCATCTTGTCACCAACATGTCTGTTGGCTGACGTCATATTGAATACGGTCTATTCAGAAACATTCAAGCTTATGAGTTCTAAAAGCAGATTTTAAATTGTGGCCACTACTATGATAGCGATCACAAAGCGGAGTGGTTGACCGAAGTGAGCCCTCTTTTGTCTTGATTCAATACAGTATATTGCTTTGGCTTAAACATTAACAGATTTTGTGATGTTAACTGTTTAGTGTCTGGTGAATGCAGCAAAATGGTAACATAGTACATTATATCATGTGAGAGAAAAAAAATAGGTAATTTGTGTTGATAAAACCAAATAACAAAAAACAACAAAAACGCAACAAAAACTACTACGAAGTAGTCTATAGAGTACTTTGTAAAAATAATATTTGTCGACCAAATGGGGGCAATATTTTTCGTTCACAACATCCAAACCATCCCTTTGCCCTAAGATTTCCCAGGGTAAATGTGAAAAACATAAGCTTCCTTCAGATACCAAAATTTGGACAACTCTGTAAAATCTGCGGTTCTGGTTACAGTCTAATTAGCTGAATCGGACCACGACCATTTACTATATGTATGTTTGTGTTGTTAACCTTCTCAAATGACGTAAGTTAAGGGTATTTGGTGACAACTTTAAAGAACCTTTTTTTATTTATATATTATATTGAGTACTATAAACTAATGAATTGGGTACTTATGATTTGATATTTTGACCACACTTACACCCTGATCAATTTAGTGTAGGAGAAGTGAGGTAACTCACCACTATTAATTGTTTACAATATTCCTATAAACTTGTCCATTTTGTGTTGATCGTATATGCGCATCAAGTATACAAGTAATACGTTTAAGAGTTCATTAACTCTTACAAATGTTATACCATTTTGTAGAGTGTATATCTTTCAATAACTGGGTTAAGTTGGGTGACCTCGAACTGGTCCCCAATTTTCATATCCATGGTTTCTCTGCACGTGGAAGAAAACTTCCAATTGCAAATTCTGAGATAATTGGAACAGCCTTTTTGTTGGATAGTAAGAAACAAAAAAGGATGTGTACTAAGACTCCCATTAAATAGCACATCGTGCAAGCTACACATTTGGGGACGTTAAGCTAACTTTTCCTCCTTAGTCCCTAAAGCTTCCTGATGGCCTCAATTTGTTCAATGTTTTGGACACCTTAAGGCAAAGGCTACGTTTCCTTTTTCCTGGTGTAAGGCGACTTATTTTATAACCTCTTGATTTCCTGCGACATCTTACAATGCCATTGATTCCAAGCTCTGGAACAACCAGAGAGGCACGCTCCACCGGTGTTTTAAGTTGTCCCGAAAACAATTACACCCAATAGTTGATATTACTACAAATGTCAAATAAAAACGAAATTTATGATGTATATCAAGTTGGTTTTATTAATATTGTGCTCTCTGTAAAGAGCCATATAAATGACTCTTAATTCTTAATCTATTAACTAGTCAATGTTTGGGAGGTCCCTTTTCGTCTGTGTGGAAGGGGTTAGTATCAATCAATATTGCCTATTAGGCCAGACCGTAGAACCAATAGTGCGTGTAATTCCCTTAGCCTTTTGAAGCCTGTCTGCTACGAACTGCCCATCTTGCTATTTATTTTGATACTGTTTATATATTGACAATTTAATTCTCAAGTATAATTATTTTTGAACACTGTGGTTCGCCAGGTTCAAAATCAGTGCTTTAGCCTGAAAGGCTGCCCAAGTCTGGAGGACGATTCAAATAAACAAATTAATTGGCAACACTCCCTGGTGGTCTGTGTACACTCTGCATCCCAGGTCAAAGTATACCACAAATAACAGTTGGTGGTCAGTTGCTGTAGTTGTGTTCTACCTTGGTGAAACTTATTCAACTTGCTGATGGAAGCATGAAACATAGGCCAGGTGATTTGGAGACATCAATCATGTACTTCTTGTAAATTTGTATCATATCTATTAATATGTGTATATGTATCCTTATTGGTTTGTTCATGAATGAAATAAATGAACCTGAACCCGAACTTGGTGAATTTGAAGCCATTCCTTATCGACGTTAGTTAAAATGTTTTTGTTGTTCAGCCTTGGCAAAAGTTAACGTCCCTAAGGAAAATCTGACAATCACCGCCAAAATAGGTAGCGGTATTTTTTATTGCCATATCTTGGAGCAATTTCACACTAACCCAAGACGGGGTCCGCTCCGTGATTTTTTTGTCCAGGTGGGTTTTTGAGGTTTAGGGGGGCTTAAGTAGTAGTAGTAAGTACAACCAAAAGGAATATAAATTTCCTGGCAGGCTATGCAAAGAACAAAATCGTTTTTTTGATTGTTAGTGCAGCTAATTTGCTGCAGCATCACGTGATAAGGGGCCTAGATTCCTACCACCAGGGTCCGTTCCCGAAACTAAGATCGTAAAGTTTCATCTTACGCACGGCTTAAGAATTTGGTTACGACCATGATAGTAGCGTTCCGGAACGTGTACCTAAGATGGTCGTAAGTGCATTTCTACCATTAAACCTACGACAATCTTACGTTAACATAACGATAGTAAAGATTCAACCCGTCGTGTCACCGGAGGAAAAGTTTTGGACAGCGTCGATTAGTTGGGGAGAGGAGGCAGAAAAAGAAATATGGGCCCGATTCACCTGGTTTTCATGAAAGAACTCGAAATCTGGCCTTTCATGTTGACGTCAATTTTACACACTACCACTGAAGCAAATCGATTAGTCAGAATGTTTTCATGTAAGCTATAATGCGCTTACGTTTACTTGAATGCTTTTTATGAAGCATAGCTTCGATTTTTCTCTCCTACGGACTACGTGGCATTTTAATTTCCACCCACAGCACATGCCCCTCCACTTCAATGCCATACCTTGGGAAAGTACAGAGGTGACACGAGTGGGTTGGAACTCTACTATAGCCGATTTAAAGGTCATTCTATTCATTGATTGGCTTAAATTGGGCCGCTGTCTGGTGCAAAAGTCTGGAGCACTTTGCGAATTTTACCATTGCTATTTATCAGTATGAATGATTTTTTTGTGTGGTTATCTATATCGAACTTTAACCGAGTATTAAAACACCCGGACAGGGTTCGCTTGATTGTCGGTCAAAATTGGTCTGATCGTTTTTTTGTTTTTTTGTTTTTGTTTTCTTTTTGTACGCGTGTGTGTAGGGGTGTGTGTTAACATCTTCAATATATTTTTATTTGCCTTCATAGCTCGGTACTTATTTGTCATCACGGTATAATTAATTAGTTTAGTATAGAAATGTTAATTACAGGAACTATTTCTCTGCGAGTGAGAGCTATTTATATCATTTCTGTGACCAATATAGATGTAATCCTACGTATTTGTTATTTTTTGTAAATCGGAATTCGGGAGGGTCCCTTTTGTGATAAAGAAATATATTTAAAACTCAAGATCGTGTTAACATGTACACGCATACCACAAATGTACATTAAATTAAATCTGCAAGGAGCAATAAATACAATGATTGGCATGCACCGTATTGTAATTTTTCTCAATAAACATAGGCCTATTATACACAAAGAGTTCATGTAGGTCAAAATCCCGGACATTAAAGATATGGTTCTTGAACTATGACCAGGTATTAATTTTTGTTTATGGTAAATACAAGTTCTCGAGTTCCAGATACTTGTGTATATAAATTGGGCAGATTTAAGATTTTGTTTGACAATGAAAAATATTACTTGTTAGAGGGAAAGTTGGTCATGTAAGCCTACATAAAATTATTTTGTTTACTTTGAGCAAAAACAAGTTCTAGGGTTTAGGGCCTATATTGGTAGCAGTTGATGCTACAATGCTGTCCACTATACATAACACAACACGTAAGACGCTTGAAGATATATTCGCGTATATCTCTCTAAGTTTTCACCAATTTAGACATGTACTACATTAATCTCTTCATAAGGCCAAAAAAAACAAGTTTGTCTAAGAAAGCAAATGTGAAAAATGTAATGGAAATGCGCTTTTTTTTTAGCAAATGATAATGCGAAATTCGGTTTTCTTTTTTTTAATGCATTTTTGGCTCACTTTTCAAATTTTCAACTTGTTCTCTGAAATTAAAAAAAAAATGCGGTCAACAACCAATTTTTAAACCTAATGCGCGCGGTCTTTCTGAGACAAATGGTTTTTTTCTTAGCTAGATGGACCCTACTTGAACTTGGGTAAGGGGATCACTCAACTTGGAAGTAACGGTGATGTTCTGAAAACTCGGAGGTCTTTTTGGAGAATCGCCCCTAAAATGTGAGGTTCAAATAACAAAGAGGCATATTTTATTTAAAAAGAAATTCTATGTTTTAATTGGA
Source organism: Ophioderma brevispina (assembly GCA_023653785.1). Lineage (NCBI taxonomy): Eukaryota > Metazoa > Echinodermata > Ophiuroidea > Amphilepidida > Ophiodermatidae > Ophioderma > Ophioderma brevispina. The sequence continues at coordinate 334,546 of JAMKCH010014347.1, forward strand.
GGAAATTCGAAAAGAGATTACAGGCCTACACAATCTTTCAAAATTAGTTTTGAAATCGCGTCATTGGGTGACACTAAGCAATTAGCACTAAAGTGGCCCAAGCTAAAAAAACTTCCGTAGTGCCGGGGGGGGGGGGGTTCCCTAGGGTCCCACCCCAGATAACCACTTTCCCGGGGGAGTTGATCCTGACACTAAACACAAAATAAATGGGGGTCAAGTAAGAAAACCACATAACCACCATAAAAATGAAAATCCGACTTTGACCTATGACCTAGGCTATTGAAATTGACACTCTTCGAAAAGGAGTGGTCCGCACATTTCGATCCTCAGACAACTACCCAATATAAGGTTTTGAAACAAAATATTCATTATAGCTACTATAGAATACCATTAAAATAATCATTGCAAAATATAGCAAAATTTATCCATCTTGTATTTTTTCAGAAAACTTTCAAAAATCGCCTTTTTTACCCATAGAGTACCACAGTTATGGCCGGCGGACTAATTAAAATTGAGACTATCGTGGCATAAAAAGGTTATTTGATTTAAGTATTATTAATCATTAATTAATTACCTCCTGAGGTATATATCTAAGAAATACATCCCAAGATTTAAATGACTTTTTTTTTTAATTAGTAAAATATCTTGATTTTTTCACTTCCGTTAGTGTCCAAGGGGGGGGGGGGTTCTAGGGACCAACCGAATTATTCTAATGAAGCCGTTGGGCGGATTTATTTTTTTGTTAAGGAGAAGCGTATTAATAAATCAGACAATTAGGCAAAAAAACTCTTGAGAAATTTGATTGCGTAACAAAGAAATCGCAAACAAAATGTTGGGTACATGGAACCCCCCCCTTGGGCACTTAAGTGTTCAAACAAAAAATAATATAAAAACAACCCACAAAAAAACATAGTACACACACTAACACATACACACACGTTACACCCCACCACATACACACATACACACACACACTCCGAGTGTGACCCCGGGTCTCGAACATGTTCAAGATGGTGGAAATAGTCTCCTACAATCATCCTATCCCCTTTTCCAATAACAATTACTGAAATACCTTTTTCTTCCATAATGTCCATGACATCAACTTGTATCATTATATGCCAGTATACGTCAAATCTGAGAGGACGTAAAATTTTGTAACTTACGCTAATACTGCGACTAAGTTAAAGCAATAATCTCACATTTTTTGAAGAGCGCCCCCAATTTTGATATTTGCGCAGTTACGTTGGTAATTGTCTAGGAAAATATACCTGCGAACGAGAATGCAAAAAATGCGTATTTATCATAAAATGAAGCCGATTAGCGATTTCGTAATTAGAAATTGGGATCCCAGGTTGGACTGAACGGCAGAGATGGAAATTGCCACGTTTATGTCCGTCCTGATGAAAGTAGTGCCACCTCGAGAAAAAACCTCTAACTTGACTTGCCTGAACCAATAACACAACTAAGGATGAGCGTAGACACGTACATGGCGCTATTTCCTGGCTAATTTCACATGGGGCCGTTTTCAGCAGCGTTGAATTATTAATCGGGATCCCCGATACTAATATTCTAATTACAAATTCTTCGTTTGTGAGACAGACATTTTCGAGCTTAACATTCACAGGGATCGTTATAGCCAGGTAACATGCAACCGGTGTAAAAATCTCAATTTTTTTGAAAAAATGAGACGCTCTTCAAAAAAAAATGTGCCTAATATTGCTTTAAGTTTAGGAACGCATGAACAGTCGTGGACGACTTTCGACAGACGACTTCGGAAACGGACCCAGGGCCGGATAATAACATTTGCAACCATAGATAAAATTTGTCATTGTTGGGTAGTTCAAAAAATACGTGATGACAAAATTAAAAGTGATGGCAATTTACATAAACCAACATTTCCAAAATGGCCGCCATTCTAAAGGTAATAGGCATTACTATGGCCACTTAGTGTCGCAAGTATGTTGCTGGGTCAGGGGGTTCAATATACAAATGCCAGATTTGCCTGAGTCATGTACATTTATATGCACGGCTATTTTTCAAGATGACCGACATCTCATCTTAGAAAACCGTATATCTTATTGTGTAACCTAAGAAGATGATTTTGATGTTTTCTGTGTACAGGTGTAAAGGAGTTCAATAAAACTTCTCAAAACTGTAAAATGAATATACAAGTGATGCTTATTTGCATATGATAATATATTCTAACACAGCCCAGTATTTTAAATACAAGTACCCAAGAGTGTTAGAGTTACTGCAATGTCAGGCATAATGTGGCAAAGTGATAAAATATATTAACTCAGATTCTTGATAATAATACCAACACAAAATCCTCAGTGCAGTAACTCCTCCTTAGAACTTCCTAACTGCGCTTTAGGGCCATTCTTCAAAAAAGTAGTAAACCTTTTTGATAAAAAACATGTGAAGTAATGCGTTTTGCAAATTTCTTTACATTATCATGTTAATCATCCCAAGTGTCCTGCATGATATTTTTAAACAATATGTTAAACTCAAATGCTCTCATTTGCATAAATGAATGTGTTTAATATTTTGGGATAAAAAAGTGAGATTATTACACCATTTTGCCTCTTTAGTTTTATAATGAATAGCTATTAATTTCTCTTTGAAATACTGTCTAAAGTATTACGTGGACTTCAATTTTCAAAATTATGTTGAAAAATTACAACTTTATAGGAAATAGGTAATTAACAAAGAATGTTAATTGACTTTGGTATGTCACACACGTGACCAAAAAGACAAAGACGTTTTTATTACTAGAAAACCACTGTCTCAGTAATGTTCATATTTCATGCCAAAAGCCAGTTTATAATGTACCTTCTGTTATACAAAATAAATGGTTTAGATCTTTCTTCTTCAAATGTTATTGATGTGCTAATTACTGTCACACACGTGACCGGTACTCAACATGTTAGTATTTGAAGACATACATTTCTGGTCATATTGAAGAAGGTAGCAGTAATAATAATAATAAATTGTTCTTATAAGGCGCAAAATCTTCCGAAGAACTCAGAGTGCACAGTAACATGAAAACACACACAAAAAACATTAAATTTGTGAATCAGGAAAAGCTTGATGAAAGAGATGAGTTTTCAACTTTTTCTTGAATTGAGAGAGCGTGGGGATATTGCGAAGGGTGTTTGGAAGTGCATTCCAAACGACCGGGGCAGCAAAACGAAACGAGCGTTCAACGGCTGTCCTAAGGCTAACCCGAGGTATTTGAGCAGTTCTTCGGTGGAAGATCTAAGAACGCAGGAAGGTTGATAGATACACACAACGGTCGAAGGTATACTGGCAGAGTACTTCAAAATGACCCGGAAGCCAAAACAGCCAATTTATAATGGATTCGGAATTCAACGGGCAGCCAGTGAAGCTGATGTAAGAATGGGAGTTAATCTGCTCAATGCTTCTTCTTTCTAACGGATAAGAAGAGCGCACAGTTTGAACTCTTTGAAGGCGGCTGAGTTGATCAGCAGTGCTACAGTCAAGGACGAGTTGCAAAAGTCAGACGCGAAATGATAACAGAATTCATGAGGCATGAAGTCGCTTTTTCAGACAGGTAAGGGCGAATAAAGCCAATACGTCTCAGGGATAAAATGATGAGCGACAAACATCACTGAACATGAGCAGACCATAGATACAACGTTTGATCCAGCTCCACACCGAGGTAATTAAACTGATGATTATTAACTTTTATTATCAGTTATTAGTTAAAATATGAATATGATCAGTTTAAACAAGAAAACAACAATTAAGTTTAATAAAGACTAGTTTAACTTGATTTCCATGGGTCTTTTGAGAGTTTGGGGTGAAGTTGCGAAATTTAGCAGACTTGACACTATTCTTTTATAGATAAATGACCTTCCATTATGCACGAACATAACTTATTTTGTTTTATTGCAGATGACACTAACATTATTTTTCTCACCATGACCCGAAATGGTTAGAAGACAACAATAAACAAAGAGCTCTTGACAACAGTTCAAACTTGGGTTAAGTACATAAACTTTTCGTGAATATTAAAAAAACTATATAATTTTTTAAAAATAATACAGTAAAAACCCAATATAAACTAAAATTAAAATGATGGTACAGCAATACAACAAGTTGACCAGTACTAAATTTAGGTTTCTCAGTGATTCTAATTTATGGATGTCAATACGCAGATTTTCTAAAATAATCTAAACTCAATGGTGTCATACACAAGTAGGACCCTTTTTACCACAAGAATCTTACATATTCTCTAGTAATTCTTGTATTACCATATTTTTCATAGGCAATGAATTGGCCGATCCTAATCATTCTAGCCTCGATTCTTTGTTTGCTTCAAAACGAGGTATCAGGTCATGTACCAACTCCTATGGCTGGACACACTGACCTCTATTTCCTACTTTACAAACGCCTAAAGATGATGATATTTATAAATACACTTTGCAATCGTATGTACCAGAATCATATAACAACATTTTACAAACCACCTCATTGATGATACATTCTTAATATGGCCTATCCGTTCATGATTATGAAAAAGGAATGTTAACACCCAATTCATTAAACCTACTAAACCCGTGCTTGCTGGTAAACACGTCGCATCCAAGGCCCATTACTTTGGAAATAATATCACTACTCCTATTAAAACATCCTCTTTCTATACTTCATTTTAAGCACAGAGTTGAAGAATTTAAATAGGCTGTTATTACCAAACGATTCCTGTTATGGTTATGTATCTGTTTGGTTACTAGTCAGTGAAACGCAGGTCACCTGAATGCTCTTATTTCTTTTTCACATGAAAACATGGTGCAGCGCTGACCTCTCCGGTTGGTAGAAAACGTTGAAACAACGGCTTTTTGGGCTGTAATAAGTTGTTTCATTTTACAAATATTGCGGAAATGTTTCTAAAAGTCTATTTCATACCTCAGAGGTATAATATAATTATAATAATTATTTTTGGGGGTGAAAAACAAGGATGAAAAGTGAAAAAATCGTGTTTTAAATAATGGTGGTCTTGACAAATTCCGGAGCCCCACATCATTTTAAAGGACCAATCATAAAGGGACATCTATCTGTAAAAAAGTCTGTGCACGTGAAGCTGTATCTTTTTGGAGAAAGCGAAGACAACGGTTAGTTCATAGATTTGCAGTTTGAACTGAATTCCCTATACTTTAAACATGAAGGCCGAAAATCATTCACTGATTTGCCACCGTTTTCATGGTGGAATCAAACAAAGAGCAAGGACGCGTGTCTTTTTGTTTGTGCAAATCAGTGACCTTCTGACCTCGATACAGCAATTTATACAGGTTATTCAATTGATGTCAATGTGACATCAGGACTTGACTGTATTCGCTAATTTTGTGTGGTCGATTTATATGTACTGTTTGTCTTGTATTTGTTCTATTTTCTGTCGGTCCTATTTTTTGTTTATTTCGTCGCATTTTGTCCTTATGTTCCGCTAATGTAGAAATGTTTGTATATTATTATTCGAACGGAACATATAAGAGGGAACTAACCTACGCTCTGCGTTATAGTGACCTCATCAATCGCCAATCTTATGTGTCTAATTAAAGTAATTGCAAATTATATAATTTTGATCATTATTATTATTCTTATTATTATTCTCAATATTAGCATGTATATTGGTAATTTATTATCCTATTTTGTCAGTTCAATTACTTATATTCGTAATGACTGTCATGATTCTACTATGTAGATTGATTGATTGACAAATAAATCTGAATCGTTTTGGGGTAAAAGTGCCCAATTAGCAGACTGTTGCACTACTTCAGCACAGGAAATCTGTATACTAGGGGTAGCATTGCTCTTTGCACGTTATTACTAATGACATTGTACTGAAGGTGCTTGAAATAGTTGAGAATATGGAAATACACAAAATTTTATTACAACTTCATTTTTGGTGCACATTAACAATGGTCACCAATTTTGTGTTATAAGTCAATGGAGATGTCACACACGTAACCACCAATGTCACACACGTGACCGGACTTAGTAATATAAATTTGTTAATTACCAAGTAAAGTTTGCTTGTTACTTTTAATTGTCAACATTGTTGTAATGACAAGTACCAATGCCTTTCTGAAATAAATATAAAAATGTGAGTACTTAAATAATCACAGAATTTTGCTGTTGAAGTTGAAATTCTAAAAAACCCTTTTTGTCTGAGGTCACAAACGTGACCGAACTTTATGTGCCCCTTATGACAAAATAACCAATCTGGTGAAAATGGAAACATTATTTTTGGTTAGGTTTGGTCTAAAGATTATTCATTATACCAAAAGTAATAACAGATTGGTTATATTGGCAAAACAGCATTGGGTTGAAAATCAAAATTTACCATTTTTGGGTCACAAACGTGACCGAAGAATGGCCCTTTATGGTCCCTATGAACGAAATCCAAAAACATTGGCTACCAACAGATGCAAAAACGTGACCATGATCATTTAAAGCGGCACTGGCACATTTTCACAAAATATGAAATTTCGTCAATTTGCTCTCAAATGATAGTCTAGGCCATTGGAAGAACATAGATATATTTTACACATAAAAATAACATACCCAAAACAGATGGGACATTGATATGAGGATAAAGACATCCAGGTAATTTGTAGGCCAACTTTTAAGTTTTCCATAACTTTAATCAACAAATGTGTATATTACATGAATATTTTTACTTGTACTCACTGATATTAAAACCACAAAGGTTATAGACCTGTCAAACAGTGTGCATAGCGTGAGAAACATGCATATGGAGTGCGTGTTCTTGTGTTAATTAAACGCTATTTTCATCGTCTGCTGAATTTAACGTCGCCGGCGACGTTAAATTATAAAATCGTTCTGTTTACCCATAAGGAAGCTGATTTGGTCTTAATCATTTCGGGTGAGGGCTTTAACATGCAAAAATATCGGTTTTGAAAATCTTGAGGGCGCACTTATTTTTCAAATGTGCCATTGTCTCTATTAAGTGTTTTAAATTTGCGGCCTTTACTCCTTGACCTTTTTTGTTTCCACATAAGTAACAATTGTACAATGTTGCATCTTATTTATAACATTAACCATTGGTTGTCACGAGTCTGGTTTACAAATAGTTACTGTTACATAAGTTTAGTGACAATCAGACATTACCCTCAATGAAAAATGTTTAAGTCGCTACAGAATATCAAAATAATATTGAGGCATGCCCTAAAACCTCATGGTTGCTGTAAACAAAATCCAAGATTGATAACTTAAGGAGATCATCACGCACGCTTCGCTTATTGTTCTCGCTGGGTTGATGGGAGCAGCCAGTTGCCAGCAAAATAAAGCAGGTTGTGTGATGGCATGTATAGAATTTTAGTAGATTATATAGTGTGGCTCACAAAATGTCACTGTATTATTCAAGTTTTAAAAAAGTGGGACTAAAAAATGTCAACAGAAACGCTATTCAGCGTGTAATGCTCGAGTAAGCCATTCATATAGAGTACCCCCTTGCCACATGCTATACATCACTTGACATTCCCCGCGTAAAATCAATTGAGACTTGAATGCGTACCTTGGAATGACACCATTTGCTATCTGGCCAGCTTAACGGTTATGTGGGACAGGTGGGACGTCAATTGGTTCTACTCTCATGGGAATACTGGCAAGGGGGTGAAGCCCCTTCAAAACAGTCGTCCGTGCTGAGGCCTGACATTTTAGGATTTGCACGGAATAAGTATTAGTTTGGGTGCTTGTATACACACATAATTCAATTCGATACAAACATCACAGCATACATCAATTTGTATCACTACCGATTAGCCTATGCAAAGCGGCACCCACAAGTAGGTGGAAGAAGCGGAGGCAGCCATTGCTTTCTATTGTTGGTACTCTATGGTTTTTTCTTTGGGTCGGCAAAACATGCGAGACGATGAATTTCTAAAGATTAACGTTTTGCCTCTCTATTCTATATAGAACCTCTTTGGTTCTACTCTTCATTGGGATACTGTCAGGGGGGAAGCCCCCCATTCAAACCAGTCGTCCGTGTGGGCGCTGAATTTTGAATATTTGCACGGAATAACTTATTATTTGGGTGCTTGTATACACACACCAAAACAATCCATGTCAATTCGATACAAACAATCCGCCCAAAATAATAAGTTGGTTGGATGTTTTGGGTGCTATTAACCAGGAGCTAGCACCCTTAGTAACACATCTCAAGTACCAAAGTTGGAGTGATTATATGTTGAAAGACTGACAGGAACTCCTAAAACGTGATCCTTAAGTGCCGCAAGTGGTGCCCTTATAGAGAGGGGCCAAAACAAGTTTTGTACATGGTTCATTTTTAAATTGATCCATCATGTTTGAAAAGCACACCAATGTTATGTGTCTAATCCATAAGGATTCAGAAAGGTATGTTTGTAATATGTACAGCTAAGTTTCAGAGTTAATAGGCTAAAACAGCAAACAATCATAAAAAGGGTCAATTTCATTTGTTACATACAGGGGTCCAATTAAAATTGCTCCGATTTGGATAAAAATGGGTGGCAAATTAATTGGTGGAGCTCATAGGATAAAATTAAGAATCGGTTTGAGTGTCTCAATGCTTGCTTAAGAAAAGTAGGGGGGTACAAGATCAAGCCCCATTGAATGCAATGACGTTGACCGTCTGGTCCCCTACATCGAAACTACGCATTAGACAGTCAAAACTATTCCTTATTTTTAATCCATGGAACTCCACCAACAATTTCACCATTTTTTATCCACATCGGGGCAACTTTTAAAATTGACCCCTGTACACCTGAAATTGACCCTTTATTATTGTTTTGCTGTGTTTAGCCTATAACTCGGAAACTTTCGGCGGTACATATTACAACACTATCCCTTTTTCTGAATCCTTATGGTTAGACACATACAGTGTGCTTTTCAACATTATTGGATAATTTTAAAATTTGACCCCTGTACCAAACTTTTTGTTTTGGCCCCCTCTCCTAAGGCAC